>SMGT01012131.1:637730-715802 GCA_004794575.1 Lanistes nyassanus | reverse complement strand
TAGGGGCAAACAGGCGAAGTTATGTACTGGATCTGGATTGCTGGTTTATATAACAAAAAATCCACCCTAACTAACAGCAGCATAAAACCCCCATTTATAGGTCCCGCAGCATAATTCGGCTAGACTATCCTCAAAAACTGTAAAGTGTAATCTACTGAAATGCTAGTAAAAGGTGTTAACTGACGAGTGAAAAACATACATGTTATTTTGCCCCAAAGCAATAATAATAATATGAGTGGATTATATTACCTTAACTTAGTGTTAACATGGAACTCCAGTGACAATTTACCAGTACCAACATCTGCTCTGCAACCAGATATGACTATTAATATGATGTAGGAGTTTTAATATAACCTAAGTAAAAAACATTTTACATAAAATGCTGTTAGTAAAGGCTAGAAAAAATTTCATGTTTAAATGAAACCGTAAGTTAATAAAAGTTTTTAAAGTGGTGTATAAGAAGATCAGAACCATTTTGGTATGGTAAGGCAGAGTGAAGGCGAAATATGTCAAATTTGGATTACAGAGGTTTTGCACCATGCCTCAGTGCCCCAGAAGTCATGTACCAGTTCATTCTAGCTTATTATTATTTTTTGCAACATGCTGAAAAATAACTTTTCCCTTTATTTAAAAAAAACCTTGTTACATAGACCTCAAATCGTATCTGACCGTGTCTGCTTTTATCTGCTCTTATTTTCATAGACTGTGTTTGTACACATTTTGATGATGTTAATGACAATTGTTTAAAAAATTTATATTAAGCATGCTGCAATAATAATAATGAAGTGGTTTATATGAGCAGTAGGTACTTAACTTTATTGGGCCACATAGGCTGTGGGTGATTGTGACATGACATTGTGACAATTTTTAAGGCATGGGGCAAATGGACACGGAGGGAAAATGCTTGTTGGTCATTTTACAGGGACAGTCGGTCCACCTTATGGTGATTTTGCACTGATTCTAAAGCTATGCACTGACAGAACCACAAGACTGATGGCTGTAGTAAGATGGCCAGTGCAGATGTCATAATGTTCATGGGGGTTAAATGCTATTCAGGCCTTGCACAAATATTTAGCACTTGCACAACTTTCCAAAGTCATACACCCCACAAATTCTAAGACTTAAAACACAACGAATCAAGAAAATGACACTATTTATACATTTCCTTTTCCACCGACAAAACCTTTATATTCTTAACATACAAAGATATCACTTGCACTAGAACTCACAACAGAAAGAGGAGATACAGCAACTCACAGGAAAGGTAAAAGTAACTCAATGATAACAAGAAAATTAAGTCTCATTCTCTCATGCACTCTAAAATCCCCTTCCCATCCCTTGGACCGCCTTGGTGGTCTACTGGTTAAGGTGTCCGCTTCCGAGGCAAGAGATCGGTGATTCGCATCTCGGCCGAGTCATATCTCAGACTTAAAAATTTGCAATCTAGTACCTGCCCTGCCAGATGCCTGGCGCTACAGGGAACAGTACTAGGACTGGTTGGCCCGGTGTCAGTATAATGTGACTGGGTGGGACTGAGGCCTGTTTTGTGACAACAGTCTCATGTGTGGCAGCACGTAAACTTTGTCTAAGCAGCGCCATCCTGATATGCACTTGGTTTGCGACTGGACGTTAAGCAACAAATCCCCCTCCCCACACACACACGCACATCTCCCTTGGACCATATATCCGGGCACCTGCATCTGCAACAAAGAATAGTAAAACATCTAGAATCTTTTTTCCAAATTGAAATAGAAAATGTTCGGTTACAAATATTCCTGTCTGCTTACTGCCAAGTGCCAATAACCTCTTGCCTGTCGCCATCAGAGGATGCACTTTTCCACCTAATAAAATTACATTTGATATTGTTAGGAAAACATTTCTATACAAATGGTAGAAATATTTTATATAACATTCTTTGATGACATTTACATCCCAAACTTTTTAGGTGGCGGCCTTTGTCATCTGTTGGGAGACAGATGAACAGTTGTTTCTTAATTTGAACTTTTGTTTTGTTGTTATATTCTGTATTTATACCACATTTAATTGCAAAGCAACCTCATTTCTGTATTTTTTGCCATTATTTAAAACTCTTGTTTTGCAATATATAATAGAATGTTGATTTATCTATGCAATACACATATTTTTATCATTGCACAAAGACAAGCGATGTTACTGTAAATCTGTCTTGTCGCAATCCTCATGGTGATATGGTAGTTGATTTATGCATTCAGTGTGAGCTTCTAAGTGAATAAGCAGATACAATTATTTGTTGCAGATATAATCCAGAAAATCTGTCTACGCTTGAGCATTATGTTCAGCTTCAAGCTTCGGAGAATACCTATGACATTGAAGCCAACCTTGCTGTATTAAAACTGTGAGCATCCTCATTTGCTCTTTTTGTTCAGTGCAAATGCTATGGGGGTTGTAACCTGTAACTAGATGATTTTATTCTCGGGGTGGGGGATGCCTTGTTATAACTATTATCACCTAGTGGAAAATGCTATATATATATATATGGATTGACTGAAGTGATTTTCTTCTTGATAAAGTCTTAACTGATTTTTATGAGGTCAACAAGTTACCATAAACAGAGGTTTTAAAGTTTTGTGTTCTTCACCTTCTGTGAAAGCAATGACATGACGTTTTCTGCCATTAATTTCAGGTACCAGTTCAACCCAATATATTTCCAGGCAGATATTGTTGCTTTGATTTTGCTTAAAGCTCTGACAAATTTGCCCCATACTGACTTCATTCTTTGCAAATGTCTTATAGACAACAACAGAGTATCCTTTTCATTTTGTGGGGTATGCAGATTACTATTTTGACTTGGTGTTTTTTTGTTGTTAAAAAACTACTAGGGGATGAGACAGAAGGAGTGCCTGTGAATGTGTTATAATTTCAGTCAAATTGTCATGTGTTTAGAAAACCATATTTTTACTTCATTAAAACCTTGGATCCCAGTTGAGTTTTACAGACGTTTTGAGCTTTATCTTTGTTGAAATCAGTTACTTAGCACATCTAATGTTATCAGAAAAGGGTTGGAAAAATTGCATTTACTAAAGATATAAATATACTATGAAGCATTTCATTTAGTTGGAGACAAAAATTTATTATAAAAACAAGACGTGAATAATTACAACTTAAAAAGAAGCTGTTTTGGTACCCTGCACTATGGTATGATAGCAGATGTAAGGGAAGAAACTCACAATTCCGTAAAAAGAAGTCTTACATGGACTCCCTCCCTTGAACTAAATTCCCGTTTCTTGCTTAAAAATTTTAAAAATAGTTTGAGTGTAACAGTTTTTTACTGGCAGTTCCAGCAGACTGACAACAAATCAAGTTTTTAGAACTACAGTGTAGACAGAGATTTTTTTTTTTACTTCGCTTTTAACTCAAATGATTATAGATTCCACCTTTAAAAATGACTTCTTCAGCATTTGGTAAATTGTACATACTGATCTCATGTCACCGAGCATGTGGACACTATTTCTCCTAACCTTTGTTTCCATGTGGTCAGTATGTGGTGCATAATAAACATTTGTATTCATTTCATGTCACAGAGGACACTTGCTCGACTTGGGCAGTACTTTCGCCAGTTGATGAGTCAGTGTGTCAGTATACTGCAGCTTCATGGTTCATTATGTTGATGTGAATAACAGATGCTTGTGTCTCATGCCTCTCAAAGAATATGCAAATTATTGGTTAAATCTCGCTCATGGCCATCCTGGAACATTCTTTGAAACACATTTTATGGTGGAGTTCTTCTAATTTTACAACTCATGACAGCTGAAAGGTGACAAAATGTTTACGTTGATAACTGCATGATTTTTTTAAAAAAGAGGGCGGGGATAGTATTTAAGCAAGCATACATATTGTGATAGAATATAGATAGAATAGTGATTGAATATACAGATATTGTATAGAGGGTTGTGTAGCTGGCCATAAATACAAGCTAGTTAAAGCAGAATGTGGTCTTACATTTTCTGACTACTGGTAATGCTATGATCCTTGACTGAAGTATAGCTCAACGAAATGCCAATTTCCAGACTACTTGAGCTTGCAGAGGACTTGGAAACATGTAATTTCCAGCGATTCTGGGTACATTTTGTTTTTTATTATGATGTAGAAGGATATCTCTTCATGATCGCAGGTTTCAAGTTCTTGTAATGCAACAATTGATTTTTGATATGTGTGTTGTCAGACTAAGATTGTACAACAAAAATGCCAATTCTTGAAATGTGGGTTTTTGTTCCCTGATCCCATCATTTTCTCTTAAAGGTCTTGCTGAATGATAAATGAATTATTGTAGAAAGTAACTTCATAGTTCAGAAAAATATCATTGCAAGATTCACACCTGACACACATGCTATATCTTTTTGAAATAATAAAAATGGTTTCATGAGCTCTAGGCTCCAGTTTTAAAACTCTTCGTCCTTGACTCTAGAGTTGTATGATGTTGCACTTTGGAGGAGGATGGCAGGAGCAGACAGTATGCAATGTGAAACAAAAGTGACAGAAATAGTATATAACTGCACTCTTCAGGTGCAGAGTATGCAAGTACATTAAATGGGGATGGAATCACATTGCATGTTTCCACCTGATGAAAAGATTCACCAACAATGGATTAAGCATGTTGATTCCATGCACAGATATGATGGTTTTCTTGAGCTGGCAAACTTAGTGATATGTCCTAATAGCATGCAAAACTCCAGACTTAAAAGCTGAATATAGTAACTATGTAAGACTGGATTCTAAAGTTGAGACGAGCGATTTTCCCTAAACTGTTGAACAGCAAATGTAAAAGGTGGTTCTTGTTCGAAATCTTATTCCTTTACCTGACTATAACCTATATTCAAAAACAGTTGAAAACTAGAAGTAAGTCTTTACAAATAGTAATCAGGAACTAAAAGATAATTTTGGTGATTTCTATTTGTAGCAACAATGAAGAACAAGAAGGTTAGTTTACTTGTTCCTTTAGCATGTTTCGAAACATGATTTTATGAAAGTTTACAGTATTTTTGTTAGAGGTTATGACCTTGGTACTTAGTTCTGCTATACTTAGAGTAAGACTTACAGAGTTTATGTGAACCCCCTCACCCCCACCCCAAACAGTCACATTATCACTGCAGTGACTTCACAGTCTATTGATATTTGGGGTTGTGGTCGTAAGGAGGACTACCTAGACTGGTAATTTTCAACAAGATCCACTCACAAACAAATGTTCATCTTAACCATCAGATTCTTAACACAACATTTGTCATTTGCCAGGGCCTCTCCCAAGTGTGACAGCATAGTATCAAATTTTCAGTTCACTCCCTTTCTTGCCTGAGATAGGGACTTTTAAAAAATGCAACTTTCTGTGTAGATAACTGTTGACGGAATAGAGGCCATTGTAATATTCTTTTTTATCTGCTTACAAAATGTCATGTTTTATTCAGTCATATCTTTAATAGATTGTCCACTTTTTACCTGTGAATGAGCCAAATGAAAAAACAAAACAAAAACCTCCAGATTTTCATCTCGTTAGTGGAAAATGAGGTTTGCCTTGTAATGGTGAAGGTATGAATTTGTAGGTACAGTTTCAGTTATTTACAGGAGGAGGTCAGAGAGATTGAGATGATCAGTGCAGTTGCTGGGTTTGAAGACTCAATTCGAAAATGTAAGGCTTTGCACTTGTTAATAATATTTTGCTTGGTTAAGTATTTAGTCAAATTAGCTGTAATAATTTTTTATTATATACAATTATTGTAGTTATGACTTTTCACCACGTGCAGGAAATGTAATTTGAAAAGGAAGATATATAGAGCATGCAATATTTACACAGACATAACCATATACCTTTATGTTTGTTAAATCATGCGTATACCTTCAGCCAAGTGTTTATAATAGTTGATGAGAGATTATCAGCTAGCTTGCAGAGTCAGCTGGGAAGTGTTAGAATCATCCGCATTTGTTCTTCTGTCCATTGTAAAACTGTAGATGAAAATCTTGATCACAGCTACCTGATGTTTCCTTTTGATGGCATAGTTATATTACTGTTACTCTGTTCTTGGGTCTTGTTAGTTGTTTGCCATGTGGTGGCAACCACCTTCCAGACAATAGAATTGGAGAGGCTTCAGGAACTGCTTGGGAGGATCACAGGTATCTGGTTGCATATTCTTTGCCAGCTCATGAGGAGTTAGAGAAGGGGGGTGGGGTGGGGGGCTGCTTTCAACATTGATATGTATAATTCTAGAGTTTAATGGCCTTTGCAGCTTCATGATAAGAACTATCATATTTTTATTTCTCTAGTTATTTTGTTACATCTCTTGAATGTTTTATGGCATTTAGCAGCCGAAGGTACACTGACATCTGTTACACCCAAAGATAGGAACCATCATCTTTATTTTCATCATCATGATCAGTCATTCATTTCAGCACTGCAACTAGATAGCTGTTTAAACTTTATCTGCAAATTTGTAGGATAAAAACTGTTTTTAAAATGGGTTTTAATCGTTTGTGCTTTCTGGAATTTCAGAAAATCAAGCTTTGCAGTGGGCAAACAAATATGGATGGACACTTAATAATGATGGGGTGGTCTTCGTC
Organism: Lanistes nyassanus; assembly: GCA_004794575.1. Lineage (NCBI taxonomy): Eukaryota > Metazoa > Mollusca > Gastropoda > Architaenioglossa > Ampullariidae > Lanistes > Lanistes nyassanus. The sequence goes on along the minus strand of SMGT01012131.1, from coordinate 709,217 downwards.
GCTAACCAGGAGGAGAACATTAAAACAAAGAACATCACAGAGAAGATTACCTTTGAAAGTAGGTGGCTTTTCAAATAAGCATTTAAAGCAATTGTTGACATGCAGTTCAATGAAAATTTTCAGTTTCCTTTGATCAGTACAAGGACTTTTTTTTCACATTAGTGTGTTTAATAGACTGAAATCACTGAAGGGTTAATGAAGGCTGCTCCTGTATGTGCCTTCGTCCTTTGCAGGTCACAACTTATATTACATTAACATAGTTATGTTCAGAACCCTGAGTTGTATGCAAAATGTATTTCTGTAAATTACAGCTGTTACAGATTATGTTGAGATTTCTGCTTTATGTTAAAATGACAGTTTGTTCACGTTGCAGGTGTAGCAGCAATCATGGCTTCCTCACGATAGTGTGAGAAGAGACTGGCTTTTAGGGAAAGTGCTATCACCACAGCAAATGTCTCTCATAAGTGTTCTTGCTATCGAGATAAAAATGCTTAAAATGACATTTCAAGAAATAAACTGTTGGATTCAGTCTCAGCTAATTTGTTTGACTTTATAGTGTGTGGGCTTGCCCTTGCTTGTTGGTTATAAAAACTTATTCTACAGCAGTGATCCTATACGTCAGAGCTAAACGTGTAGGAACTGGAACGGTGGTGTAGTTTGCGCTCCACCTTCCTCTTACTGTTGTCCAAGATAAATTAGGATGGTGCGGTATCTGAATGATGGAAAGAAACGGCTCTACTGTACTGTTCCCACCACACTCTTCACGCACGTAAGGGCCGGTTTACACGCTTCAAAGCTGATACTTTGAAACGCTTTTCAGGTCTTGAACCAGCTTGGAACCGGTCCTGCTCAAGCTTTTGGGCGGAGAGAATGGCTTTCTGCTTTTCGAAACCTTGAAGCCCCGACAGCCACTATCGCGAACATCAGGGCAAAAAGGTCAAATGATCTCAGCCATGGGCTCAAGGGGACTGTGTCGTGCCGCGTGTAAACGCCGGCGCCTTCAGTCAAAACTTTCTTGGCTTTGAAACCAAAAAAGCTTTGAAGCGTCTAAACCGGCCTTAACCTGCTTCACGTCAGGAAAATGTTCACAAGTTCGTGTTAGCAGGCGCTTGCAATGTCGTCGTTCGCAGTTGGGTGAAGTTTTGTTTTCAAAGTTACCAAATATTTTCATACCTGTTAATCAAAATCAGAATCGTTCGTATGATGATATTTGAAATTTAATCCGGACACACATTCTCGCAACGCAGCGTGCTGCCTCTAAGTTTCAACATATTACAAAAACGCTGCCTCTATCCTTTTTCGATTTCCACACCCATCCCTCGTTTTTAGGCTTTAGGCGTGCTTTTCTTGACTGTCGCAGTTAATATCACATTATAGATGATCGCGTTTCTTTTGAAGGCAAAAAATTTGTGATTTCCTGCGTTGGATCTGACATCTGCTGCAGAGAAATTAATTTCTATTTTCTAGTTGATTGAAGATCTCCAAGTTTCTTGTCAGCTAGGATGAAATTCAGTCTCGAATGCGAAAGAAAAACGGTAGTTTTTTGCCTACCCTGATCGAAGATGAGGTATAATACAATGTATGCCATAATACACCATTCCAGTTGCCAGAAAAATGCATTGGCCAATCGACGTCACCAGAGGGCGTCTTCATTTCTCTCCAACAGGTAGTGAGGAAGCATAATTACCGCCCCCCCCCCCCCAATTTGTGTGCAGGTTTATAGTGAAGAACCAGACCCCCTCATACAGACGCGCACTAAGAGCTAGTGTTTCAGTTGTTCAGTCCAACCTTTAGGGATTTCGTGGCATAAAAAGATTGTGATCGGTTTCGAGTGATGACCTTAGGAAACTAGGTACGCGAAAGCGCAGCCTCCATTTTGAGAATATGTTCACCGCGGAAAAAAAATGTTGCTAACGGTGTGTTGATTCACTTACGTGCAGCAAGTAAAGTCTTCAGCTGAACGAAAACGTCGAGCCCAAGCACACATTCCGCGGAACTAAACTCAGATGTGCTGCAGTGCACCCCATGAGTCTCCTTGTCACATGTTTCTCCTCACTGTACCTAGGGATTCCGAAGAATCGCAGGGCATCGTGGTTTTCTCCGGTGACTCCCCCAGCATTGTGCAATTTATTAGTGCTCCCAGTAATACAACACAATTGCCCTGGACCCATAAGAGCTTGAAAACTGGAGCCAATCAAAATACAGTCTTACGTAAAATCTCTTTGGGTCACCACTGAAAACGTTGCAGTTTCCTGGAAGCATTATATGGCTTTCGGATTTCGATTTCAAATCGGAAATATCGATTTTGAGTTTCTGATTGAATAGCATTATTTCTGTTCTAGAACAGAGCTTATGAGATCACATGACATCGTTCTCCATTTTGAGAATCAACATAGAACAGGCCTTATCAGCACGTAAAAGCGATAATTGACTGGAGCCAATCAAATGACGAGCTCTACTTAGGATGTGTAAAAAGCGGAACCAATCAAATGGCGTGCTATATTTCGAAGGTCTTTCGGGGGGGGGGGGGGGGGGGGGGAGAGGGGATGTTTCGGGAGGAGGGGGGTGTTATGATTTTTCTGGCGTCTTGTTGCCTCAAATCGATATTTCCGATTAAAAGGGATTAAAAATTCGTTTTTCTTCATGTCTCGCTTATAATACACATCTCAACTGCTATTATCAGACATTTTACTGGAACCTATGTAAACAAAAGTATAGTTTTATATGTATGCGCTAAAAGTACCCAAAGATGCTGTGAGAATACAAGTTCTCTAATGTTTTTTTTTATTATCTTTCTCCAGGTCAGTTCTAGATAACTGTCCACATGTCGGCGTCGGTTACCATTTATTTAGTTTATCAGAAAATCCTTGAAAACCTCACACGAAAGTTAGCTAATTATAGATTTCAGATTCTAAATAATACTTAAAATGTACGAATTCCTCAAATCTTTTCCTCGATGAAAATTTAGTGATGTCGGCTTTCCTTTAAGAAATGAATTAAAAGCTAAACGATTATAAAATTCCTTGTATTTTCCACCTGCTGTTTTAACCAGACATGACCGACTGTTAAACTCGCTCGTCTTGTATTTATCTGCGTCATCGAACTGTCTGAAATAATCGTGCATTTTGGTGGTGTTTTTCCAAACGGCCTAAGGAATATGTCAGCTTTATTATTAAGTTGTTAGTAAAGGAGAGTGCCTACCCATTTCTCCTAAATTTGTCATATTTTAGTTTCCTGTCGTATTGATATTTTACAAGCATACAAAAGCAGGCTTTCCAATTCCTGCGCGGAAGAGGCTTCTGCTGAATCGATCACGTGGTCATGGAGGATCGCGTGAAGCTTCAGTGTGATACCCTGATTGCTATGTTTAGGAGTCAATAACTCTTCGACACAAAATCGTCTAGTTAAGAAACAAGTGTGCTGCACGATACCTACTGGTCGAATAACCGCAAGAGATCTTGACACTAGTACATTCAATCTTTTAGTAAGTTCCTGACGATAACCATAACTTGCTTCTGATCCTTATCAATCATCGGGTCCGTGGTAGACGTGCTGGTGGACATCACACTTGTCATAGCGAATCCGAAGTATACAGAATGAATCTTTTGTACTCTTTCTTCATTCAAATTCTGTTTCTGGTTGTTTTTTCTTTAATCTTACGGCGGTTCCTTCTGAAGCTCGAGCAAGTACACTGATTCTGAGGCTTTCTGCCGTGTATGAAACTATAAAGCAATACATGGTCTGCAAACTTAAACGGGAAAAGTTTTTCAGTTAAATTCGCAGTTTTGCGATGTGTAAACGCACACACACGCACACCTTGAGAGCCCTAGCTGTCGCACATCAGTAGGACATTCAAAGATATTTGTGTACTTTTGACCAGCTGAGCCTAGGCCTGGCTGCATGGGGGCTCGTATCGACCTGCATTTCCCATCATAGGAGCAGTCGTTAGGGTCGTTGGTACTGTAGCAAATGTATGAAAATTTGTTTTTACGGAAAGAGAAAGCAGGCAGACATCTTTGCTTAAAGGTACTAGGACATATGGAGGTCGCAACAAAAACACTGCAATCCTTTAAAGAAACTGTGCGTATTTATCGTAGTTGCGATTAATTTCTCGTTATTCACTAGCCTTCAATGATCAACTCACCACATAGATGTTAGTCCAACTATCTACTATGGTAGATTACGTAAATCTGCGCGTTCCTATTCTGGAGCAGCGGCCTCTGCAAAACAAGATAACAGCGAGATTTGCGCGAGACTCATGACATCAGCCAGAGAAAAGGCAGTAGTGTCTCATCTGTCGATCGTCTTGACGTCACCCGCGGGCTGTGAGATTTCCCCCAGCAGCGTAGCAGACGAAAAAAGTGTTACGTTCCAATTGATGCTAGCGTGTTTTCTTGATACAAAGAGTTTTCACCAAAAAATGGGTTGACCAACAAACAGTATTTTGTAAAACATAGCAATAGATGGCTGTTACGTTGTAGAAGGTTTTCACAGCGCCTATTGTTAAGAACCTTGTTTCTTTTACTGTATGTTCACATAGTATGGTAACTTTTCATTCAAGAAAGTTGACAACGTTAGTGACGCAGAGAAAGTACGTAGAGGTAGGAGTAAGAGATGTCATTTTTCATTATCAAAACGCGTAAGGTTCGGTCTTCTCCAGCCAATGGGAAGAGGGAAAGTTTGGTTGACATGGAAATGAAAGGATTTTCGGGGAGGTTTTAACGCTTTTCGGCATTCTAGTCTGGGACAGCGAGGAAGTCGGACGCGTTGTTAGTTTGGAGAAACTGTACAACGGTCATTTGGGATATATTTTTCCTCGCTGTGGGCTAGGCTCACATGGAAACATAGAAATTGTGTAGCGAGTCTAGTCTGGGAGAGCGAGGAAGAAGGACGTGTTGTTAGTACAACGGTCATCTGGTGATATATTTTTCCTCGCTGTGGGCTAGGCTCACATGGAAGCATAGCAATTGTTTAGGGAGTCTAGTTGGAGGTAGGGAGGTCAGACGTATTACTAGTTTAGTGAAGCTGTAACGGTCAACCGTTGCTATAAGTTCCTCGCTGTGGGCTAGCCCTGTATAACAAATTATCTAATAATTTGTGGTATAACTGAATCCGCTTGTTTCTCGTCGTGGGAAGTTATTGTGCACTTCCACGGCGAGAACTTTTGTCAACTTTCTCGTTTTTTCTGAAAGAGACAAGAACGTTGTTAGGCCATCGATGTGTAGAGGACCTAACGGCGTAAGCAGTCAGTGTTGTTTCTCCATGTTCCTGCAACTCGACGCTGTTAGTCTAGTAGCAGACAGCGAGTGAGCAGACGAAGAGAACATTTCCACTAGTTGTGATTGGACGTTCCTCTAGATCAGGGATCTATGAGGAGCGAGGAGTTTATCCTGTGACGGTTGGTCAAGGACACTCCAAGGGTACGGAACCGAACTCTGTACTACGTTGTTTATCTTTCCGGGAATCCACACAAGAACCAGGTCGAACTGCTGTGAATCATCGTCGAAGGCGTCGCTGGGTCTTCAGAGCGTCTCTGACTTTGCATTCTGTTCTTCCCTGGAACTACGCTCTGCAGACCGAACTTTGCGTTTCTGCGATCCGAGTCTACTGTTAGATACTGTCTTCTTCCGTACGGACTACGACTGCGAACCACTATTGAGTGTGAACATACATTGTGTTGATTATTCCGTTCCTGATTGGATTATAATCCACCGCAAGTAGATTTTACGAATTGTATTAGTTTAATTGTACTCTGGTTATTTCACTTCCTGTTCTGAGAGTTGTGACATACCTCACGCTACAACAACAACTACTAACTACTACTACACACACACACACACACACACACACGCACGCACTTTTACATCTTTGTTCATCCACCTCTTTCCTTCCTCTGCTATCCTTTTATGTTCGTAGTTCAATAAATGTGTTGAATTATCTGGTCGTGTCCCTTTTGATTGAAAAGGTGGGGGGGGGGGTAGCTTTAGAAGACTACATTACTTCTCTCTTCCCCAAACTCCAGCTCCCCCGATAAAACGCTACAATGGCTGTTGCACATACTTGGTATTTTGTGTCCGAGTACCTTTAAATGCCGTCTGGTCACCCAGTGCCTGCTGTGGAGGTTTTTGTTCTGTACCTACAGTACTCGAGGTTTGGTTTCCGAGGTCTGTGCGAGCAGAGAACTGACGGCACGTTTTCTTTTTCATTTAAGTGCGAGGACCTGCCGGTGGCTGATTTCATTAGTCTGATGTGCCCAAGCGACAGACACCCGATACTCGAAGGCAGACTAAAGCTACAGGCAGGTATAGCTGATTAATGTGGGCTCCAGCGGGGGTGCGATATGCCGAGGCTGACCTACCCTCCTTTGTCTTCGATTTTACTAACGGTCTCTGCTGTTGTCCCCTTGTCTCTTACTTAGTCACTTTTAGCCAATGCTTTGAAACATGTAGGCTGTTCTTTATGTTGCTTGAAGTCTGTGGGTGCCAGAAACTCCCCCATCTGGCAAACGACTTCTTACCTTTTCATTCTACTTACACAATATCTCAAGTCTTTCCTTTGCTTTGCAGAACTTGACCATAGCACCCTTCCCCCCACCCCCCACTCAGACAATTCCAAGAAAAATTATAACTTGAAATAAAATATACAACACGATCGTAAATGTTTATCGTTCTCCTTCACGTTACCCTGGCAACAACAGCAGGAGCAGCAGAAGAGGACCAGAAGGTGGTGGTGCTTGTTTATTGCTATTAAGATTGTTATTGTAGTGGTGGTGGTGGTGGGGTGGGGGATAAGAGCAGTGAGGGTTGGTAAGAACTACTTCTGTAAAGTTGGGTGTGGGAGTTAGTAGGTACTACCATTGTACACCTGGGAGTAGAAGTAGTGGCACAATACCAGCAGTTAGCGGGTCCTAGATGCTACTACAGTCTATAAATGGAATTGTGGTGGTAGCAGGTAGTAATGCTAATAATAGTGTTTGTGGCAGCAGGAGTATATTAGTAACGTTCTTTTCGTCATGAAGTGCATCTGTTTGTATCTGAGTCTGGCGAAATAAACCACCGGCATATGATATTTGTTTTAACCCTCGCAAGCGGTAGCCGACATAGCGATGTCTCACTTTCATTAATTAATTACAGGCGGGGTAGCTGTAGTGCTGGTACAAGTGCAGGGAAGGCTATGACTGGTCGCCAGAGTCATTACAACTGTATACTGATCGGTGGTATTTCATTTCCAACGAATAAACGTTGCTGTTCTGAAGTGTGGCGAATCTCTACGAGATATGAGTCAGCAAGTGTCTCGTGAAACTCATCATACATGGTGTGAGAGATTAGCCAGTCACCAAGGTGAAGATTTCGGAAATATTCGGAGTTAACAAAATATTTGAAAATACAGTATGTTTACTGCCTGCCTGGGAGTGGGCATGTCTTTACAACTACCTGTATTATGCAAAGAGAGAGAGAGCCCAAGCACAATGCTCTGTGTGTGTGTGAATGAATGAATAAAAGAGTGTATGTGTGAGAGAGAGAGAGAGAGCAAAAAAAAGAAGGAGTATGTAGGGCCTGGCTAAGTGTTCCGTAGGGATTAATAAGAACACCAGGAACAACAGATTGAAAAGAGAGAGAGAACAAACGGATTTGACATTCTTGACGAACTTGTCCACTGCTGCCACAAGAATGTGTTTACTTAATACCGACAGATCTACCACTGGGTGGAATTGCACATATCACGTGACTCACAAAAGACCAGTCGCCAGACGATGTTTGACTAAATAAACCTATGCTAAAGACACAGCAAAGTAATTTTTAAAAAAACTGTTTACAATCTAAACAAAAAAGACGTTAGATGACACCCTTACGACAAAAACCGATAACAGCCCCGGTATGATAAAGCCTATGAACGAACGAATGAACGATTTTATTGGTTAGGCCTTCGACCCATATCAATGGGGTGACAATACCATACACAGTTATCAACTAAAGCGATACATGCCTATCAAGAAAAAAATAAGAATACTCAGGTGCACGCACACGCAAGCACACACACACGTGTAACTTGAGTATATCTGCCTCTCTCCGTTGTAATGCCTTATAATGGAAGCAAGCCAGGCTTTGTGTATATAAAGCCTATGAGTATATGAGGAAGTGGAAAAACAAAAACAAGTCGTAAATGCAAAAAACAACATCGCTAACAACAGACAGAACCAGCATTTCTGAATATTGTGAAGCATACATTCGGTGTCGGAAAATTACACAAACTTTGTCTTTAAACGAACTTCACTGTAATGTGAGTTTAGTTGGGTGATAGCGAGGTAATTTGATCTATCATGCAGTAGAGTATCAACCACTCTCCTAAGACTTTCTGCGCAGTGTTGCCTAATCAAGGGGCTAATGACACTGTCTGGTGTGTTTTAAGCAATCGAGACATCAGTGAGCAATACAGCCTCTGAGAATTGTTTTCATTATCCGTAATGATGTACAGATCTGGTAATAGCAAATGGCCGCAATACTAGACGAGAAGTTTTTGCCTGTTTGTTTCCCATTCTGTCATTTTTTTTTCAGTCCGTTTGTCGGTGCATCTACCAGCATCATCATTCTCTCTCTCTCTCTCTGTGCGTGAAAGTCGGTATGTGCAGATGGCGGTGGGATTATGGGTCTGCATGAAAAAAACAAAAATGAAGGCAACAAACAAGTAAGCAAAAGCAGCCTTAGTCTGTCAGTTACTACTACAATTTAATGATTAGTTATAACAGTTATCATCTCTTTCAAACTTAGCTTGTATAACAGGAATAAGAACATTTTAATTTTAAATAATTGAATTGCCCGATATCGGAAAACTTGCTAAAAGAACGCTACAATTCTCTTTCTCCTCTAACTTCTCCTCCAAATTAAAAAAAAGAGAAAAAAATGTTAGTTGCTGTGCTGATTTCTCCTTTCCAGTCTTTATGTGCTCCACTTTATGTGCTACAACAACGACGTGACGAATTTGTTGACGACTGAGACAATCAGATGGAGACATAATTTACTAAATTTGTCGGCTACATTTAATTTCGTGAATCGTATTGTTAATACTGTTGCTTTCGCCTTCCGACTGATTGAATCTGCCTACGGCCGCTGTAATGCCCCGAGATTAAAGTGGCCACAGTGCCAGCGCCAGGCCGAGACACCAGTGATTACGCGCGCGTCTTACGGCAACGTCTCGCCTGTGACAGATGTCGTCCTGGCTGTAGAAGCCTTGTTGTCTGCGCGGTGTCGATGTTTCCAGGTGACAGAAGCGGGGGGCCGCGGTAATCACAAGGTACCTGTCGCTGGCACCTCCCATGAGCAGCATTCACTCTCCGTTCAGCACCCGGTGCTGTCGTTGCCGCAAGTATAACTCTACCAGGGTTCGGTGCTGATGGACGGACTGAGCAGAACAGACTGACAGCTATACTGTACTCTTCTCACCTCCTTCCCCTCTCCCTCTCGCTAGGCCATGTGAGCGTGCGCGTGCATGCACGTGCTCTCCTTTCCCCTAATACTTTATTCAACATTTTTAATGTAGCATCACGTGCACCATGAATGCAATAGTACCTTAGACGTTAACCACACATTCAGAACATTTAAAGTATACTGCAAGCAAATTCGTGTTTCGTCACAAAAAAGCAATAAAAAAATAATAGCAACAAATGAAAGATAAGGGCGAAACAAATGTACAGTAACCAGCATGCTTTTATAATGATGTTACCATTGTTGAATAGGAAAGAAGAACTGAAATATAAATCAGAGGGAAGATGCTGGGTTAGAAAATAGGAAGGTTGCAGGTAGGTAAGACAATTTATCCTGACAACCACATGCACCATTAGTTTTAGATAGTGCTCTCGTGTCATATGCCTATAGATTACATACATTGCATAGTGGGTTCGGGAGCCCGTCTGTTCGTGAACGATCATATACATTACATCTCTCAGAACCCGAAAAAGTTTAAAATCTCTAATCTGAGAGAAAAGTAGATATAGCTACCAGAGAGAGAGAGGGAAGGAGTGAGAGAGAGGGAAGAAAAGAGATCGAGCGTATTTTTGCTTCAGTTATTGGCCCCGGTGTCTGAAATTGTGCTCTTGCACAAAAGGGAAAGCGACCTGTGTCACACGTTAATGCTGCAATGTCTAGTCAGAATGTCGACAACAGGATATTGCTGGCAAATCTGCCAGTAACTCAGCTGGCTGGATTACCACCTTGACAAATAGCTTGCGTGTCTCACGATTTGTCGTCCTATAAGAGATATCCCAGCATGCACAGTATTGTCGACCGATGGTTTAAAACTGTCTCTTGACGTACTGCATTTACCTGAGCAAGATGGGGGAAATTTCGACTATAACGCTGTTTCAGTGTCCGTCACAGCAAAATTAGACAACATTGTAAAAGCAGTTCCAGTTTGGGTTAAAAAAAAGTATAGCAGCAAATTGCAAGGTTTTGCAAGTTAAACAATGAACAATAATCTTCCATAAGCTCATGTGATTTGGAAATATGAGCATTGAATGCCCACGGAAACCAGAAATCAATTAGTTTCATTGTAAATCGGTCCTGCATCCATTCGGTCGCAGGAAATTAGCTTCGAATGTTTTTTGGGTTTTTTTTGGCAAGTATTTTGTGGACAGATAATAACGATGCACAAAGAACGGGCAAGTAGCTAGTGTAGAGGTTTGAGCAAGCCACAAAGAAAATGAGCATTGTGAGTCGGGGGTTCCAATTTCTTTTCCGGTGCATGTTGCCCTGTTTGTTCTGTGTGGTACCTGCTTACAGGGGTAACTGTTTACCTTGATGTACTTTTAGTTGCTGACTAAAAACACTAAACTTGCAGCAGAAATTCTACTAGTAAACAAACGAAAGATCGAACAGACAGAAGAAATAAAAAGAAGGCCTGAAGAATAAACAGAGAGTCAGAGAAACAGAAAGCAGACAGTCTGATGGTGGATGGGACAGATGGAAAAAAGGGCAGTAAATCTATTTGACTATTTTTTGTTTTGTCGTGATAAAATTTGACTAAAGGGAGTTGGACGGTAGTTGATTACGCTATTCGTATACTTTAAAGTTACACATTAACAGGGCTGTTAAAAGAATGAAAGATTTGAAAAAAAGACTGTAATCCTGTGTTTTAAACGGAGTGACTTGATTATTGAAGACATTTACGACAGCAGTAGACGCCGGGAAGCAGTTAAAAGATCCAATATTGTCTATGGATTCGGCGTCCCTAAAGTCGGAGTAATCAATAACGAAGGACACGGCCTAGGGAAAAATGGGAGGAGACCGACAGGAGAATCTCAGGTAAAGAACTATTACCAGCCAATCAAATGCGCGCATGGGGTTCGGCAGCACGAGACGGCCTGTCAGTCTGTCAGGTGAGAGAAGCGTCTCTGCCCACCCAGCGGCTATTAGCCTCGAAATAAACGGCACGAGAGTTGCAGTTTTCAAATTAGAACTGCAATCAAAAGTCTTTTACATTTCAGACATCCTTCTTAGGCAGTTCGACTCGGCCATAGCTGCACGGCTGTCACACCCGTGTAACCAACTTTCGTGATCTCTGTCTTCTCAGCATCTGATAGGAGCGCAAGTTTTGTCAAACGCTGTTGTCGTTTTTGTGAAGAGCTTACGCGCTCGAATGTATCCGAGATAATCTGAAACCAAAGGTTCGCTACAGTTTTATTTAAGCTGTTTTATTTATTTTTAAACGCATTTGCCTCCTTGAAACTTATACGCTGACACAAAGAAGGAACGAACGCGACGCTTGTTTGAGACAGTAAATTTAAAAACATAAAGACTGACAATTGAAGGAAAAAGAAGTCATAGTCAAGTCAGGGAGTCGAGAGAAAAGGAACACAGACACGCACGTGCTAGCCGCCTACAGGGTATGTTTCCTTCGTACTGGCCTTCCTATCTGGTTTCATCTTCATCGGATGTCGGGTCCCATCGACAATTGTCTTTTCATCACACACATCCTCAGGCGATGACATCATCGCCAGTCGAGGCGCCCGTCAGCGTGTCGGAGACCTCGAAGAGTTCTCACGCCTGGACGTCATGCGGAACGAGCCTGGAGTCGTCATCTTTGCCAGAGCAGAACGTGGAGGTTCTGGGCGACGAAGACCCCGGTGAAGACAGAGAGGAGAGAATCAGCTCGCCCAGGAGGTCGGGCACCTCCAGGATGACCTTCTCAATCGACAGCATCCTTGGGCTTCAGAAGGGCGTGCCCTCTGACCCAGCGACCAGCCACAGTGCGGAATGCGCGACCGGCGATGATTGCAACGTGGATGTGGTGGACGAGAGCGTTAGTCATGGGGACGATCAGGACGCGCGAGGTGACGATGTAGTCGGTACCAACACACCAGACGGCGACAACGCTGGCGCGGAGAGGAACAATGACAGCAGCAGCTACCAGTGGCTACAATGCACGCGCTACCATCCGCCCAAACTGCAAAGTAAGATTCCTTTGGCTGACAGTAATTTAAAGATGGCCTAGAATTAAGTTTTCACAATGTTTCGTTTATTCCCGCTGAAGTTTGATTACCTGACATGCACCGTCTTCTCTACAAAAGAATGTCGCTTCAGACAAAACACATTTTTTCATAAACTGAAACTGAAAATAAACTTATTCTTTTAAATTAAACAGAGGTTTCCCTAAGAAAAGAACGTTGTTTCGTAAAGAATTTGGTTTCAGGACAAACCAGTGAGCGTTTCGCGAGCTGCTCTAGGCAAACTTTGACTAAAGAAGATGTCTTTTTCTACTCCAGGGAAATTTTTTTAAACAAATTGACAAGTCTTCTTCTGTTAGCATTCAGACAAAATTTGACTACAGAACAAGGCTGGGTTGCATGAATGTTTGTATGTGCCATTCCGATCATAAGAGTGATCGTACGGTCCGTTCTGCCTGTGTAGTTACGAAAAGAGACGAGATATGAATCTCATGCAACCCAACCCAGATCTTTTGCTGCTTTTATTCAACAGAAAATTAACTAAAGAACACATAGTCTTTTCTACTAATATTTAGGCAAAGTTTGGCTAAAGAATAAGGGCTGTGCGTGTGTTTTAACAATAAGAATTAAATTCAGTCTTGCAGGCTATCTGGCGCATTTCAACAGCAAATTATTGCATGATAACCATTTATCATAGAATCTATGTTACACTTGATAACTACCAGTTGCAGAAATATGGAGCTAAAATATTTTTACAATGTAAATTTTTCTATATATTAAATTTTTTTCTTGTTGAGTTTGGGTAGACAGTACTTCCATCTTTGCGGGGGCTTTTGCGCTATGAGGGAAATGGAGTCCGTAGCTTAGGTCTTCTGGGCTAGTTTCAAGTTTCAAGCTTCTTTATTCTTTTACCCTCAGGGGCTATTCAGAAAATAAAATTTCAAAGAACACGTCAATCGTAGTTCACCTGACATTAGAATATACATATATTGATATAAATAGACTCAGTGATTAATATACAACCAAATAACACGGTCAATCACGCACGCAGACGTACCCACACGCAAAAACGTAGGCACCTATTCATCTGTTCTCTACTAAGAAGTATTTAAACAAAATTCACTACTTGGTGGTAAGGTGCTGGCTCCCTGCTTGCTGGTCTTTCTTCTGGTCTTTCTTTCTTAGTGGTTCGGCTCGTCCGCATAGGGTGGAGTCCCTGTTGGTTGATCCCACAGCCGCAGTATTCCTAAAATCTGAATCTCTTCATTCCAAGTTTTATTTCAATTACTTCTTCAGTTTTATATATTTGGATTTTAATTTTACTGCCCTGCTCTGCACTTCCCATAATTTCCTATAATCTGCCGGTTGAAGATCAAGTAGCTTATACCCTTTTTGAATTATGTAACTGTAACTAGCATCTTAATAGGCATTTACTGCCTGTATTGCGAATTCCATTATATATTATCATGTCTCATTTTTTCAGGGCTCAGGAGGATGTTATATTTTAGGGCAACGTTGTAGTTGTATATGGTTTTTCCCTGGCTGTTACGCAACACGCTAGCAGTGTATGTGGGATGCTTATTCTGTCCCCAGAGCTACAGCTCACTGCATCTTTGTGAATGAGATAATATTAAGGTTTTAGTCTCATCTTGATACTCTGGTTTGGTTGGCTCTGTTAGAATTAAATAATATGGCCTAGTTACTTGCTAATTCTTTTATAATAAACTTAAGAAAGAAACTTTCTCGGGGCACCTTTTAGCAGGAATCCAAGGAACTAAGGAAGCAGATAGACTGGGTAAAATTGCAATAAAAGCAAAACCAACCACAAATGATAAAAGCCATTTAAATAGAAGAGAGGGAGATAGCCATCAAACTAGCGATGAAAAGTATTAAGAAGAATAATACGGAATAATTAATGTCTAAAATATGTGTATCCTCCACTGAGTTGCATGGAGGCATGTCCTGTCTAAAATTCTTCTCACCATGAAATGCTGATCCGCAACCGCTAATAGCCTGCAAAGAAAAACATTTAGCTCTCTAATAGTTATGTCTTGTTTTTGCAGATTTTTGAAACTGTGAAATCTTCAAGGAGATAAAAGTTTTTTTAAAATTTGCCCATAAAATTCCAACAGGAAAAAGAAGTGAATTAAAAAAAACCTGGTATGGCACTCAAACTTATGGTATGAGGTATTATCCCCCCTCTAACCTAGAAACTGCCTGGGTGGTCTAGTGGTTAGGGGTCCGCTTCCGAGGCGGGAGGTTCAAACCCCGGCCGAATCATACCTAAGACAAAAAAATGGCAGTCTAGTAGTTGCCCAGCCAGACGCCTGGCACTATGGGGAACAGTACTAGGACTGGTTGGCCCTGTGTCAGTATAATGTGACTGGGTGAGACTTAACCCCACGACGGCTGCCCCGAGCCCTGTTTTTGTTTTGGTTTGGTTTCGTGTTGTTTGATACGTCGCAGACAGGCAGGTGAGGGTTAAATCTCAGACCAACCCCCCCCCCCCAAAAAAAAAGTTTGAACATTATTATTTGTATTTATTGATTGATAGGCTCTGTACCGTAAACATAATTATTCAGCTAGGTTGTTACATGCACAAACACAGCAGTATTTATTTTCTTGTTCTGCCGTTATCTAACGTTACTGAAATAATAATTAATGAGACAGACAGACAGACTGACTGACTAACAGACAGACAGACATAGCAGACGAGAAAAATAGTAAAATAAAATCATACAAAATACATGGAATCAAATAGATTCGGTATAACTATCGAGACTTACTGAATTGACTTACTCTGCTGCAATGAATTAATTAATGAATTCTTCCCATTAAATAATGTTCGATCGATAGAAACTTCCGGTTTAATGTACTTTCATTTCAAGAGAGATACATGTATATATATATAGAGAGAGATATACAGTATATGTTTGATGTCCTCTTACAAAATAAATGAACGAGGCATTTTACCACCATAACATTCATGAAAAGAAACAAAACATTCTTTGGTAGTAAAAACAAAACGGCTATATAGTCGGTAATACTTTCAAGGACCCTACTCCACTGCACAAGATATAGTTTTCAACATTCTGTACTTCATGTACACATATCTGAATTACATCTGGTCATTTGCATCTAAGCTTCAACCGATCGACACCTGCCCTGTGTACTCTGTAATCTAATCTGAGATGCTGATCGAAAGCTACTATACCATACCCATGCAGCTTTTCGAACCTCAGTTTCCAGTTGGTTATTCCAGTTCCACACATCTGATAATTTCCACATCTGTATATGTACATATCAACACTCGCTTATCACTGCAGATCACCGCAGATCACTGATCCGTCTTTCGTTGGCTAGCTATGGTACTTACCATCATCTGACATTAAGCCCACCCTACAGTACACTGCAACTCAATTGCCATACATCTAACAACATTAACACCACATACTTGTTTTTAGCCTGTCGTGCATGCTGTAAAGCCTCCACGCGTCACACGCGCTCGCACGACAACACACATCGATAACCGTTCGACTACACCAAAGTTTATTAATGAGAAAAGAATAGGCGGAGGCCGGGCGGTTCACCTAAAAACACTACTTCCAAAACGTTAAAGGGCTTCCTACACTTGCAATGTTCTCTGCAATATTTACCATATATGGAAGTTGCAACGTTGAGCGAAAATGTTTCAGGGAGGCCTCTCAACATTTTAGGGGATCACACGCCGTGCTATTTTCCAGCAGGGGCTAAAAATGTTGCAAGCGTGTCAGCCAATCAGAAACAATCCTGCTATTTAGTGCGGTGTGGTCTAGCGCTGGTCGTGATCATGTTAGGCCTTCGATTGATAGTCATCTGGTCAGAAAAAAACGATTTTCCAGTTAATTGATCTCTTGCAGCACCATCCCAGCATATACGAAAACACATCCCCTGACTATTCAAACAGAGATTTAGTACGGGAAGTTCACCCGTCGATTGCGAGACAGCTGGGTCACGAAACTGTCGTGCGACATTCGCAAGAAGCGTCTGCTTTCGGTGGAGTCGTGTGCTGATATTCTTGTAGAAGACACGTACGCGTATGCTCCCAACTGGTTTCGACGAGCAATGCACTGTGGAACCCACATTCGTCTTTTCCGTTTTGTTTTCTCATACTGATGGGCGAAAATAAATGCAGTCGCAGAAGCTGCAGCGGTCAGAATAAATTGTTCGTGATCATCCATAGTGTTACTATTGTAAGCCCCTAGAGCGAACACGTGATGATCATGTGACGATCTGGCGGGTAAAATATTGCAGGGGTCATGCGCCCGTGTACGGAGAATGCTCGGAAAATGTTTTCGCTCAACGTTGAGAGCATTGCAAGTGTAGGAAGCCCTTAACTCAAATCTTGATAGTCTAGTGGTTTCATTCTGCGATTCAGCTCCACACACTGTCCGTCTCAGTCCGACCCCTCTGCAGAACCACTCGTTGCGGAACCCGGTGTTAAATAACTACGCGCTACCTCTCGGAAGATAATGAATAGTGCCTCGTCCAAATTGTCATAGATAAGGGCCTCATATACCCAGAACCGTGCGACACCAGGCCCAATCAAGTCCTCTAGCAATTCACGCAAGTAGCGTCTCACCAGACGATTGGCCACAACCCTTCTATCGCTCATCCTCCTACTTTGTCTTAGAGTTCGCTATCTAGTATGGGTGCAAAGTAAGGCGCCACTTCTGTGAAGATCATATGTAGCGCCGCGGCCCATCCTCCTCTGTGGATCATGTCCCGTATCCGTTCTGCTAGCCGGTGTAGGTGTTGACTCACGAGAGGCGCGTCATAACGTTTACCGCTTCCATCTCCGTCGCCTCTGACCCGGTTCAGCATCTTGCTTCTGCAAAACAAAGTTTCATTGTCCTGCCCAGCTGAGCCTTCTGGACGCTGGTCTCTCTTCGTCCCCCTTGTGTGGCTGGCAGGCCCGCATATATGGGGTTGAGAGGGATCCGAAATATTCTAACGAGTCTCCCTTCTTAGCGAGCCTCCTGTCAGCGATAGCTACCCTCTGACTGCCAGATTTATGTTGTTGTTTTGGATCCACTCAAGTGGGGCAATTGCGCCATTATCCTCAACTCTCGGGGTCGACCTTTGACTAACTTGGTCAATATCGCTGGGTTTCCCAATCATTCAGCCATCCTGACGGTTGCTAATCGCAGTCCGCCAATTACCTTCCAGCGATTAGCAGGACTTGCTTACCAGTACGGCTCACGTTTGCCGTATCGTCTTTCGGAATTCTCCCAGCACGTGGCTAGTCCAAGAAAGGTCAGTCCTGATTGCGACCATACCTTGTCTTTCGCCACATGACGAGTAGGGAGGGACTAATAGCAATTTCATCGTTACCACGATTAACCTATTCTCCCAATCATCCCACATATACGTGCTATACACGCACCAGGCACGCGTATCGTTATAAAGCGTACGTCATTTTCCAATTCATGATCCACTCTTTTAGCACCTTCGTTACAATCAGTCTGAACAAGCTAAGGGAACAGTCAGTGACCACAGCATTCATTTCCCAGCACCTTTTCATCTCCATTTTCCTTCCGATACACAAGGCTTATCCATCATAACGTTGGATTTCATTACTTTTTAAGTATGCTTTCTCCTCTCCCTTACACATTCTGCAGTTTCTCTTCCTTCACGTCTAATTTCTTCTGTCTGTCTACTATTTTATATCCCGTTTTCCATGACTTCGTCTTCTCGACACGCACCTCTCAATTAATTAGAACTTTTCCGTAAAACGATTCTAGTATGGATTCCAAGTAATACTGTTCACGTTCTACATACACAGAACAGCTTGATGCCATCTGTTGCCTCATGGATTTGCACAACACTGTCCCAATACGCAACTCATTTGCGACTGGACGTTCAACAATAAACATTTACCAGTCAACCAGGCTTTGTAACCTACCTTTCCATGTTCTCTAGCCCCTACACACATACATGCACATAAACACACCCTCCCTCCCCCTCCCCCCACACGCACAACAAAGTGATTTAGCACCATTGATAGTTCAGAGAACTGCATGATATAGAATGAGGATTATTTTCTGTATGAGTAAGGGACACATGGCCCTTATTTAAAAATAAATCAGCTGCTCTATAACGAGGTAACTTTTATTTTGACTGAAATACCTGACGTTTGCTATAAATGGAAGTCAGCAAGTCAGTAACATACCTTCTCCAATAAAACAAAAATCTGTGTCAATCACATCTACGTCAAACCAAACCATTTTCACATTTTTAAAATTGCCGATAAACTTTGTATGAAGAAGAAATTTGAAGTTTATTATATCGTTAATTGTGGTAAATAGGAAGTAGCTTATAACACAACTGAAAGTAAACAAATTAAGAGAAAAGAAACAGGTGACTGTGCCTAATTAAGCTGCAACAAAGAGAACTTGACCGAGCGAGACTTAGACAAGAAGTCTTCCCAAAGAAGGGGCCACGCCCCGAAACGTCGACTTCTTGTCTAAGTCTCGCTCGGTCTCGCTCGGTCACGTTCTCTTTGTTGTAAACAAGTTCATTTTAAAAGTTTTTTTCGGAATTCCAGTAGGCGAAAGGAAACTTGAAATGCAATTGGACAGACAATAAGATCAGAACTAGTGATGAAAAAAAGTTGGTGTGTTCCATCCTGTTTTTTAATTCGCCTGTCTTTTTCTGCTTTTGAACAGTGGAATGATTTCAGGTAAATAAAAACGCAAGTAAAGACGTCATTTAAAAGGGTTGGAAACGATTTGTTTTTACCATCTTGCAGACCAGAAGGATTTTTCTTCCCTGAACAGACGTTGAAATATGTATTTTTGAACTGGGAGATTATTAGAGTTCAAAATTTGATAAGTGGCCAATGATGGCCAGGAGGAAGTATCTTTAAGTATGGCTCAAGCCTAGATGTCTTCAACATCCTATAGTTTCTATATGTGTCTTTCTCATCTATTTCTTCAAACCTGTTTGGGATAAACTGGTCTTGTAGACACCTCTACTTTTGCTTCAAATCATTCTAGATTACAGGTCAGATCATTCCATTTAGTCCATTACTCTGAGTATTGCTTTGATGGAATAAATAAAATTCGATTGAAAGTTGCCTTTATCATAAGGGTTAAGAAATAACCCCTACATAATTTTAGACAGCTTGCAGGAATTAGTTGGACTGACTAGTTTAAACTAATAGCACAACAAACTAACATATCAGTGTACATTTTGAATAATGTGACTTAAAACATTAGACAAAACAAGTATACCTTAAATTCTGAAGGAATATGTTTCAGTAAGAGAAAATGACAAAAATAAAAAAGATTGATTTTTTCAAAAACAAAGAGCTGTTCAGGATGATCGGAGTTATCCAAGAGGGGGAGAAAATGAAGTAATTGTGATTACACGTAATGCGAAAAGATAGAGAAAATAATCATAAGTTTTAATACCTGACACTGTATAATTTTATGTCAGATGTAGTTTGTGCGTTAACGGCGACTGACAAAAACCTAGCTTGACCTTTTGGACAAAGAAGTTTTAAATGTACCAACAAAGACGTGGGAGGACTGAACTAACCCTGAACAACGTGTGGATGTTGATTTATGAAGTTTTCTATCGTTCAGAGGAGATGAACTGGAAACAAGGCAAACGTGGAGTCTGCTTTGTGAAATTTTCAAACCCTTTGGGTGATGCACGCGAAAGCCTCTGGTGCCACACATAGCGAGAAATCAAGCAAAGATCACGCCCGCCGAGCGGATTCCTACAATCCCTCTACTATCAAAAGTGCTAAGTGCAAAACTAGCTCCCCTGGGTGCCCAAACAAATGACAGATGCCCATGGCAGCCTTCAGTTGTCCGTGGTAACCATATATTATTCGAAGCACTGTCAAATGGCAGATGTCTATGGTAACTTTGCTGAAAACTTCTCCTAAACATTTAAGAAGGTCCAACAATTTAATGTACACGTTAACAACAGATTAGTATTTGTTAGATTAATCTATTTAGTGTTCAAAATAAGATAAAAGCTATCTGGCATTTTATATAAAGTTTAGCTAGGGTTATACGGAAATGGTAAATGCCATTCACATTACATACGTCTATATATATATATGTATGTGTGTGTTCGGCTAAATCAGACCATTGGATTAAACGCAAATATAAACCAATGTGACATCTTCTATTTATACGAATTTCATAGTTTTAAGTCGATAAAAGTTTAGAAGACAGAGTTATTTAAATCTGATTTGGAAGATATAGATTAAATAGTATCTATAAGAATAATAGGTATTGAAAGCTTCATTTACCTATGGTAATAGTTTGAAATTGCTACCACCTTGGTACATTTTACCAGTTCTTAGCACTAATGTTTTTAGTTAAATAAAAATCTAAGACTAAGCTGGTACCTTGTGCAGATTGAATTTTCCATTAATGTGACTTTCCATATTGGTGATGGGTTCCATTGCTTATTTTACAATTATAAGTTTGTTGTGGTCCATTTCTTTACACCCCACTGAGGGTGAAAGAATAATAATTATACTAAAAACCTTTAGCGCTTTCAGACAACTGACACGTCTTAGCTCGCTTCGGTATTATGCAATGGTTGATTGAGAATGTGTCATCTGTTTTTATTTGGTTTTAACATATTTTTCGTAGAAAAGGAATGGCGTCTTACACAGTGAGAACGAATTGCAATTAATTGTTTAAAATCAATCTTAATTTTAAAGCAGATTGACAGTATAAGTGAAAATAATGCTGCATACGTAAGTACATGTACGCCAGCAGTCTAAACCGAAGGTGCTCACAATTTGAGTGCTTGCCTGTAAACGTTGTCACTTAAGGAACACTTGCAGTTTATAACGCACGCTTACAACCGACACAACTGGGAAAATGGGAACAACTTTACTGTTAAAAAATATGCATGTAATGGCTTGTGTCCTCATTTTGTTAAAAGATTTTACTGTGGATTCATATAGGAATCCAAAGAACAGTGTATACCATATCGTGAATGTGACGATACCGCAGTCAACCTGATATAATCAACATCTTTGATATCACTCCGCATTTATGCTAAGGGAGCAAGAAGAAAGAAGGAGGTTCCAAGAAACGGAAGTTTGGACGAAACCCGCGCGTGCCCTTCACACAGCACCAGGTGGTAGTGCTTGAGGAGAGATTCCGGAGAACTCACTACCTCTCCAGCATGGATGTGACGGAGCTTTCGTCAACGCTTGCTCTCTCGGAAACTAGGGTAGGATTTCAAATCCTTAAGACCCATCTTGCCTTGTCTTGCCTTGTCTTGCCTTGTCTTGCCTTGTCTTATATTGTCTTGTCTTGCCTTGTCTTTTTTTCTTTCTTTAGGTCTGTAAGATTTTTCCTTCAACTATCTGCATATGCAATGAGAAAAATAACGGTTGCCAGCTCCTGTGATACCTTTTTGCATAAATTCATGTCTTTATCTATTTACATGACAAGACATGAATATGTCTTACTTATTTAAATAAATTTGGCTTCCCTCTTTGGGTAAATTAATGTCTTAATTTTTGAATCAATTCGTGTTTTACCTGTATTATATATTTGCGTAAAGTTTTGTCTGTTTGCTTAAATCATACCTCTTTGCGCATATTCGAGCATGTCTTATCTCTGGGCAAATTCATGGCTTACTTCTCTGAGTAAACTTGCGTCTTACATCTTTGCGCAATTTCCTTTCTTTACCTCTTGGCATAAATTCATGTCTTGCCTCTTTGCGCTAAAATTCATTTTCGGACAGTGCCTTTTTGGTCGTGTAACTTTTCACAGCAACGGATCTAGCCCTATTCCACAGATGCGAAGTCTGAATATAGACCTTCGTTTGTTTGTCGACCTTTTTGAAATTAAGAACAGTTTTTCACAGTTTCTCAAAGGGGAGGAGAAGGAGATGGAGGAAGAGAGAAAGGGAGGGGAGGGGGAATCCCTGAATGCTAGTAAACCGATTACAAATTTAGCGGTCTGTCCTTAGCTCTCCTTAAGTAAAATTGAGCTAGCCAGAAAAAAATTTAAACAATATTGATGAAGCACAAAATCATGTTAACTGAATATACAAATTCTACATACGATGTCGTTTTGGGTAATGTCGAATTTCTTAAATCCGTTTAAATAGCTGCATATAATTTAGATACAGCTGTAGACGTATTATTTTTGTTGTAAGTTTATGTATTATAACGCGTAGTGAGCCCTAAATAATGCCGGGATACCGCGCTGTAGAAGTTTCCTATTTTCATGTCATATTATTAAAATGCTTTCTTTTTAACTGTAAAATTGTAAATGCCATGACAGAAGATTGACTAAACAGCCGATATCGTGACTATAAAACTGCTAAAAACCTGACTTAATCGCCGTAAAAATGATCTGTTAACCGTAACGGATATAGTGAGAAAAATACTTTGTGAAAAAGAAGTTGGCGTTAACAGAAAGAAAAGAAGAAAAAGGAAGGTGGAGAGAAAAAAATTAAAGAAGGAATGGTGAAAAGGGAAGGAGCAGGAGGGCAGAACAAGCTAACAAGAACAACATCACCAACAAAACCAATAAGAAGGCCCTCTTTGTAATGTCCTTTTCCCGCTATGGTAATTCTTATAAAAACTAGTGTTTGTTTTGCTTTCACCATTTGTAAATCGTACAATACAGATCCTATTTTGAAGGTCGCTGGAGGTTAACGAAACACTGGGGGGAAAAATCTGATAGATGTAGAATGCGGATTTGATCTCGCATCGTTACAAACGATAGCTCGATCATTTGTTTTCTTTCTAGCATTTCCCTGTTGACAAAATTAGTTTTGTAATGGTAATAGTTTTGGAATAGATGGTTTCCGGTGACATGGTCTGCAAGCTTCGCCCTGAGACAACATTTTTGCCCCAGCATCTTCCCATCTAAAACTTTCAATATAGGGCCTAGCTGAGATTTAAGCTGATTGCCGCTTTTAACAGGACGCCACTTTTCCTTCTCGTTAGCACGGCTGAGAACGACTTACTGAAGCTGCAGTTTTAATTGGACAACCGGCAGTTTTCTCCTTAATTTGACACCCGATTCTTGTTTCCTACATTATAAAACAGACATCACGCCGTCACATAGATTAAGTGGGCAAGCGAAGAGGTATATAATTTCCTTCCAATTCACTGCTAACAGCGGCTATAGTAACCTTCTTTAGCTCTTCGGCGACTGGAGAAAAGACAACAAAAGGATCAAAAAACTAATCTGACGCTGCGTTTAGGGGAAATACATTTTCATCCGGTGAAAGCGACGGCTGCCCTACTTGTGCCTGTCATTATTATACCGAAGACGTTCACCACACCTTTGAACACCTGCGGCTGCTCGGTTTTGAGCGGTCAGCTGCTGAAATTTATGAGTGCGCTCACAATGAGAAAAAGTCGTAATTTCTCTTGGCAACAGAAAAGAACCAAAGGAAATCCGACGCACATAGAATGCGGGGCAGAGGAGTGGGGAATCGTGAGGATGATATGTAAATAGATAGGTGACCAAAAAAGTTTCTGTTAAAGGGTTTCAACACTTAATACGCTGTGTTTTGTACTGCAGTATTAAAGTCTTTAGCTTTAGTCACTAGCGAGACAAAAAACGTCTTTGGTGAGATGGAAGGGTGGTGCTGAAGAGGGTCTGCTAGTCGGTTTGAAACATTAGCTAGTTGAGGACACTTGTAAGCTAATGCAAGCTAACCAACAAGACAAAACTAGAAGAGGGTCTACTACGAAACATTGGCTAGTTGAGGACACTTGTAAGCTAATGCAAGCTAACCAACAAGACAAAACTAGAAGAGGGTCTACTACGAAACATTGGCTAGTTGATGACACTTGTAAGCTAAAGCAAGCTGGCCAACAAGACAAAACTAGTTACTGATGCCTAGAAACTAACACATAAGACAAGGACAGCGAGCATGCCAAATAAGAACAGGCAAAAGACAACAACATCAACGTTTCAAGGCATGAACTGTTATTCAAGACAGATACAGCACAAAACGACAGTTCTTCTTCTTTCTTCTTTTTTTAGCGTATGCGTTGCCTGTCTTCGTATTGTGTTTCCTCGGTCCTGAACAAAGGATTATGTGCCGAAACATTAAGATTTTGTTTTTTGTCTGTTGCCTAATAATTTAGGTATTGTCTTTTTTCTTATCGAATCAGAACGAACGAACGAACGAAGAATATAATTCTTGCAAACACCTGTTGGTAAAGATTATTATTGATGTTGCTATGCTGCGGGTGCTGTTGTCGTTGGTGTTCTTATCGCTGTTGCTAAACAGACTATAGAGCTGACGCTGAAAATAACGACTAAAGATTTCAGATAATTAATAGTCTTGTTAGAGTGTCAAAGTTTTCCTCTCAAAATGACGCGAACAATGTCAGTGTTATAAGAATTATCATGTTTACTTTGGCCGCAATAAGTTATTACGGGCAATATTGAGCCATACGGATGAGATAATTATAATGATGACAAGTATCTCACCTGTATGCCTGAATCGTTCTTATAACTGTTAACATCTGTATGCCTCGAGCAGTCTTTTTCAGACCTAACAGGTAATTGTCTAGTATCAATGCTAAGAACATGCTGAAATATTTTGCCCATCTTCCTACCCTCATGGAACCGACAAGATGACATTTTATTGATACTTGTATTAGTGTTGGTGCTGATGCTGATGCTGTTGACACTGATATCGTCAGATGTCCTTGCAGATAACTCTGTGATATCTGTTCGGTTTCCTTGCGTGCACGTCAACAGTGGAAGTAATTTTGAATGGCATTTGTACTATTACTGCATGTTGTAGGGGTGATCGGAGTCTAGTGGTAATGATGGTGCGCGTGTCCGAGTGCGCACGCTTATATAAATTTCTGTTCATACGTCTGTTTACATGTGTGCTTGCGTGCTGACCGTGAAGGAAGCGAATCAGTGCGTGGGGAGGAGGGTGAGGGTGAGGATGAAGCAGTCTGAAAAGACGCCCTCCCCTCTGGCCAGTGGTAACCGCTGTCTGTCAGGTCACCAAATTGTCAGAAACCTGATTACCAAACAAAAACTTTCTTCTCTCTTTAATTTAGTTTATTGATAGCGTATGTCTGAATGCGTGTTCGTGTTCGTGTTCGAAATTTGTTAGACGCCTCAATCCACCCGAAGGAAACACAAGTATTTAAATGAGTTTAAAAACATTTACGTTCATGTCATAATCCCACACACACTAATTAGATCTATTCCTCAGTCACACAATCCAAAAGAGGGTTCTTGGTCCATAAAATGAGTAGTGTTCCTTTACAGCTCCTCACGTGCAAGACGCAATAACACTAGTATCCACAGATCACTCCTAAATGTTAGTGTCGGACAAGTTCTTGTAAATCAGAAGTAGAAGACGTTTACAACGACGTATAGAGAATGGCGATGATCCTGAAGACGGCGATGAAACTGAAGACGGCCGATGTAGTTGAAGAGGGCGATGATATGTAGACGGGCGATGATACTGAAGACGGCGGTGAAATTGAAGACTAGCGATGTTGTGGAAGATGAAGATATGTAGACGGGGGATGATACGACCCACTGGTCCAGTCGTGGTTGACGAATATTTAACTAAAGTTCTTTTCAAAGCACGCCAATATTTCAACGTTTCGTCAATGCAACAATTCAATCTCTCTTCACTTGCAGTCGTAAGTTGACGTTTCATGTATACTCAGACAAGAGCATTAATTTCTTCACAACTTGTGTTCTTTGTCGTTTGGCTTTCTGGAGTCAGGGACAAACTCGGCAAATCCGCGGATTCCTACGTGGTCTATATGTGCTCTCCCTAGCACTACTGCCCGTAAGCCCTAGACGCTCTAGCGGACACGAACTCGTAACTACCAGAGCTCGACTCTGCAATAATTACTCGAAATGTGTATCCTCTCGAGGAAATACATTAAACCACAGAACTCCAATTCTGTTACTTCGGGTTCCAGTTCTCGGACTTGAACCCTATCACTATACTTCGAGTTTATTGCTATAAGGTTCATGTCACCTTTGATAACTGACTACGGGCTCGCTAACGTCAACGGTTTTTGAAGTTACTCCCTGGTGTAAAACCCACAAGCAAAGTTTGGGGTGCTGCCAGCCCTAATATACTATCCGGTCATGTGATGTCTAAATCCCATAATATCTGGTTGTTGGAGAACATTCTAGAAAGTTTGTCTCCACTGATTCAGCAATTTTTGTGCCTACGCAGCACCTTTTGTTCTTAAACTCGCAGCGAAACACAGGAAGACCTCGTCGCTCTTGACAGTTCGAACTGTCGCTGAGCTGCTGGCTGAACTCCCTATTTCCTGTCTTTCTTTTTAAACGTAATCTTACTAGGCGTTCCTGACACTGTCAAAATAGCCCTTCCCCTGCCCCCTTCATTGCCCTTTGGAAGGGCAGACAACCCTACTTGTAAGGCTTACAGGTGGCGGGCGCAGGTAATGCGTTAATTGCCATGGTCAAGTAGCCATGGTCTGATCCAGTCTCACCGCGTGTGATGCGCGCCGGCTTGTAATTTCCTTGGTGCATCTCGTAATGAGCCCGACGTTTGCAAACCACCATTTTTGTCACAGTGAATGGCGAAGGGTGCGCTTTACGGTGTACTGTGTTCGCTTCCTGGACATGTTTGAATGGAAAATCACCTTAAAACTAAGCCACGCCCTAACAATCCGTCACAGTGACTGGAAGACCCTGTCATTGTTATGGGAGATCCAGGTTCAGACCTTGTGTGTGATAACCGGACTTTAGCCTTCACGTACCGCTGTGCATGGAGTCGAATGGAGACAGAAGACAGCGAACTCTCTTAACTGCATCCGCCCGCCAACGCGCGCTGAGAGCATTTTACAAATGTGGGCGTAGTGGCTCCTTGAAATTACCTCCTCCTGCCATCTGTTTCAGTTTTTTTCTCTATTCCCTCCTCTCCCATCTCTCTCTCTTGCTTGCTCGCTCTGGTTTTTTTTAAATTTTAGGGTAAAATAGACGTACGAAAAAAACTATATTGAACCGTTAAAGGCCTCTGAATAAGCGATAGTGTTAAACTTTCTAGTAATGTAGTTCCACTTTCGCTTTTATTTATACCTTTAATGTGTTTTTTTTCTTAAATCCTCGCTCAGTACGCCACCCATATTCTATTCGGTTTTACTGCCTTTGAGCCACAAAGATGTATTGGGAAAGAAGTGATGCAAATATTTTGTCGTCTGGCATTTTACAATATCATCAACTATTACAGCGGATATTATCTTTAATATTTGCTTGGGCGTGTGTTGCTCATATTTTATCTTACCTATCTGTCATCCCAAGTCTACCATTTAACAGAGCGTGTCGAGCCTTCAGGTACAAGTGTAACGTGCGCATTTTTGTTGATAAGTCGCCTGCTTTGAAAGCGAACACTAAGGACTCCCTCCCGCACAAAAGCTGCAGAACAGGAGGCCAATATGAGCGATGATATCGGAGGAGCAGACGTTTGTCTGGGATGTCTGCCCCGCATCTGTTACTTGAGGGTAGTCCTGGAGAGTGAACTCTGCTCGCACACCTTCTCCCACCTATTAGACGTCGAGGTAATGACAGTTAGGCATCATGTCTAGCTGCTATTTAAATGAGATGTCGAGCCGAACTGTGGTCTTTGCCTGCATTTGCTCTAACAGCAAGCTGCGCCAGAGGAAAAGAGAGAGATGGGTGGGGGAGTGGGTGGAGGGGAGCGAGAGAGAGACTTGAGCTCCAAACCTTATGAAAGCTTGTATCCAGTGGTGCCGTTCAAAATGAAAAAAAAGTCACATGAACGTATGTGGGCGAAATAACAACTTTCTCAACATATATAGGCACTGCCTCTGACAGACGTAGACAGGTCTATGGAAGATGCTTAAGTCGTTTGTTGGTTGGACAGTGTGCAATCGCGATCTCACAAATAAAATTCGATAAATTAAAATGAAAATAGAAGTAAGTACATATGCAACAAATATGAAGGTTTTTTTCAGACTGGATATCCACGGTCCCAACGTCCGAAAACGATATATCACAAATTTCCGGTTGGAACGTTTCATGACAGTTAAAAACTACAAAAATTAGTATTTGCTCCCAGAAAAGTTCGATATAACATCCAAATGTGTAGGCATTCTGTTTATTTTCAAATTCTTCCAACATATAAGATCTCTATTGTCTCGTAAAATTCTGGTGATGTTCTATGTAGAACAACTTGAGTGTCTGTGCACACATACATCTTCGCTACCGTGTCATTATTAAAGGCAACGTATGGAAAATTAGGCCGCCTCTACACTGAAATTAGCAAGTCTATGTTGCGATAGTTTGAAATGTTATATACCTTGTGGGTCTGGCATGACAATAACATTAAGAATGACCTCTTTTTTCACTGAAGGATTCACCGACAGGAATCATTTATCAAGACACGTGATCTGAAGTCTGTTCCTGTCAACAGGTGAAAATCTGGTTCCAGAACCGACGTGCTCGGGAACGGCGAGAGAGAGAGGCCTCACAGAGAGCCCAGCTGCTGTCGCAAAGCTCGTACCAGCCCTTGTCCATACCCTCCTTCACGTGGGCCCTGTCGCCACAGCTCCAGCAGCCATCTTTTTCGCCGCAGTTTCGTAACGACATGAACTTTCCGGCGGGTTTGTTCGCGTCTGCATTCAGCGGTTTCTCGGCCCCCCTTCAGATCGGGGTGGCAGGCGAACCCAAACCGACGTCGTGCGCTTGGGCGGACTGCGGCAACGGTGAGGACTGTATGTGAGGGCCTCGCATTTCACACGAATGACCCGGACAAAGTATGTGTTGTAACAGACATTAGCACGCGAGTATTTTTGTAAGTTAACCCTGCGAGTGAGGGGAACACTTTTGGGGAAATCGCGGCACAGGATCGGTGGTCAGTAGGGATGCGGAATGGCGCCCACACAAACACGTCCAAGTCCGTCCCTCGCAAAAGATGAGAAAGAAAAAGAAATGAGTAACGCAGGTGAGACAAAAAGGGAGCAGGAAGCATTTTCTAATTTATGTATTAACCCTTTGATATACATAACTCAAACGGAATCTGGATGCTTTTTTTTTAAATAAAAGGGCTTCCGATTAGAGATTATTTCGTCCTGTCCTGGTTGGGGGGGGGGGGAGAGATAGGGTCTCATTGCTGTGGACTGAAACAACCACCAGGAGCCGTATTCATTACTGTTGGTTAAGATTAAACTGATCTCTATCTCTATCATGTGACAAGCCACTGTTGGCATTGGCCAACAAAGGCTCTAACCGATGGTTGGTCACGTGATAGGGATCGGGTTAGGCCCAGCGGCCGTGAATATGGCTCCAGACTGATAGCTGCAGTAAGATGGCCAGTGGAGAGTTAGTGTTCGCTGGAAGGCCGTGGACTTTTCACGATGTAGATTGATCTTTATAGACATACATGTACCTGTATTCGAACAAGCAATCTTCTACATGCAGGTGCAAAACTGTGCTACAGAGGTATCCAAGAACTCCAATCGTTCCGCTAGATACCTTATCAGATACTAAAGTTAACTCTCATTTCGTCATAAGATTATGGTGTCTGTTCGTGTTGGTGGTGAAAAAAAAATCCAGAACTTTTTCACAATTTTCTGAATGATCAAAAGCGTTGTATCAAATTACGGAATTGCTGTGATTGCAATGCGAAATTAATCCGGATGAGGACACACGACACTTATTGCAGATAAAGTTTTCTAAAACCATAATGTCTTTTTTGCAATCATCTTTAGAAAACGCAATGGAATTGGGGTGAGTGAGCAGGAGATGAAGTAGCTTAGTGTTGAGTCCTGATCTAGTCTATCGAAAAAGCCGAAGAAGACGAAATGCGCAGCTGAGTTCTCGAAGCCGACTTCGGTAGTTGTTCCATTCGAACATGCCGCAGAAGACATCAAGGCGATATAAGCGCAAACGAGTTGTATTGCTCCGAGCTCTGCACGAAAGAGCTTCCAGTCTCCAGCCAGTGAGGGTGCGGTGCAAACACATCGGGATGTCATCTTCGGACTTCACACAACACGACCAGCAAAACGCTGAAACCCGTTAAGCGACATCGCTAAACCTGTGTAATATTTTACTTCGCGATGTCCACTTCAGTGAAACAGCTATGGCACAAAGGAAACTACTGAACAATAAACTGCGAGCAGAATAATTTAAGATGACATTCTTGTGTATTTCAATACACTTTAAGTGCAGAATACAACCCGAACTCCTAACCCTGTGTCAGACAAAGCAGCTACAGAAATAATTACTCTAGTCAATATTTAAAGGACATTCTGCACGCTTATGCTTCAAGGGGCTCGGGTAAATGACTCGAGGTATTTTAGAACGTAATTTCTGGAATTTGTTCCATGCTCTTGTGCTCGCCTTAGTGCCTGTGTACACGTAAGTGTTTTGAAAGTAAACGAGCTTTTGTTGATGGATTGAAGGATGGATGGACATTTACAAGATTGTGAGGTGGAAAATAAGATATTGTGGAGTTTGACGTTAATTATAACTTTATTTTTGAAGTATGTAGCATGTTTAAAACGCAATTTGCTCTGCCCATAAGATGCTATATATATATATATTAACAGCAAGCTGTACTATTTATTTGTCTGAAGCCGTTATATGTAAGTTTGTTGTCCGGGAATATTTAAAAAGTTAGGAAAAAGTGATTTGGTTTGAGTATTACATGTTTAAGAAAATTAATCCAGCTTTTAGACAAGCACTCTGAAAGTCAGCGTGGCTTAATTTCCTTGTTGATACTGAAAAGATTTTGTACAAATGCTCGTAAATCATTAAATATTTATGTAAAAATAGAGATATTTGGCTGCATTTTGCAGAGCGTTCTTACTGATATCTCAAATTAAGTTGTAAAAGCTTGAAGCACAGTCTTAGGCAGCGAAACATTCCAGAGGTTTATCTAATGTTGTTTGTTGTTGATTTGGGAGGGAGAGTGCTTCCACCTCGCGGTGATTTCGCACTGGGGGAGGGGGGAGGCAGTGGGCTTGGGGAAGGAAGGGGGAGGGAAGAGGGCCGTGGCTTGGTGCTCTGGACTGGTGGTGGCTATGTGGTCGCCCTCCTGGCGCACTGTCGCTGCTGGAGGAAGGTGGCTGCCTGTGGCTTGGGTGGTGGAGCGCTTGCTGGTCGACCCTACTGTCGCCCTGTTCCTATATTTTCCTTATCTCTACCTTTGTGTTCGCCTTTTACTTTTAGTGCTGTACAGTTTACGCTTGTCCTATATTTGACTTGGTGTATTTTAATGGTTATCTAATGGTGCTTGTAGAAACATATATAATCCAACCAGACTTTTCTGTTTAAAGTTTATTTTCCTGCATGTGAGAATATAGCAAACGCTGGGCAGTTTCGTTTGAATTATTTGAAGTGCCTGTGGTTGAGCGAGTCTACATCCGTGAACAGTTGTCGTTGTCATTTGTCGTTTCGTTTGGAGCATGTGTGTATTTATTTGTTGGCGTGTTTGTGCGTGTGATCCACTGTATGTTTTCCCTCACGAACCTGCCATCGCAGTGGATTTCATTTATCACCTCTCCTTTTTCCAACGGGATGAAAAGCGCTGGTCGAATCGAGCTCCACCTGTAACTGGATCACACGCGCGCGCACGGACTCTGTTCCTGTTCTCTCTCTCGACGTCTCGACTCAGCGCGTACACGGGTTTCTAAAGGGACGACACTCCTTACCCGCCGTGACAGTACGAGTTGTCCTTATTCCACTGTTTGTTCTAAGAACCCTGGTTATGCTCTAGTAACAGTATTACTAAATCGTTGAAATAACTACATCAGAAAATTCGTATTTATTTTGAAACGTGTATATCTGTGCTGTAAACGTTTTTACTTCTAATCTTCATCCCTTTAAAAAATCCATACGTTAGCAGCACTCCAAGTATTACGAGGAACGAATTTTCCCCCATCCATTCCCAACTCACTTCCAAATTGGAAAATATATCAACTAATACCCCCATAATGCAAACGTGATGTCATAACTAAAAATATACAGCGGCATTTGTGCGGGATCTCATTGCGTTTCAACGGTGGTGGGAATTAAAGCAGTGATTTTGATCGCGTTGGGTAAATACAAGAAAATGTAAGGTGGGCAGTGCTTTCAAATTAACCCTTACAAGACAAAAACAAACAAACAAAAAAACCCAAACAAACAAGGACGGAAACTAGTTATTACGTGAGTTCTAATGGTAATAGTCGTTGAAGAGAAGAAAATTAATGAGAGCATATAAACTTTTCAAAGAGTTATTATGACTGCGAATTAGTCAATAAACAAGCAGACTAGTCATTATAAGACTTTTTAATGGTAGTGGTCACAAATTAATGGTAGGATACAGACACTTCATAGAGTTACTATGACTGTTAATTAGTCAGTAAACAGTCAGACTAGCTATTACAAGAGTTTTTAATGGAAATGGTCACAGAAACAAATTAATGGTAGGATTCAGACACTTTATTAAGTTATTATGACTGTCAATTAGTCGCTAAACAAATTAGTCATTTCGTGAGTTTGTAACGGGTCATTGACAAGAGAAAGATAATGGCTGCACACAGATACTTCAAACAGTTATTATGACTGGCAAATACACGTAGTAAACAAGATAAACTAGTCGTTATGTGAATTTTTAACAGTAGTGGTCATTGAGAAGAAGAAAACTGGTAATGGGACGCAAACCCTACATTCAGTTATTATGCCTGCCAGCTAGTTAGTAAGCAGGTAAACTGGTCATTACCTGCGAGTTTCTGGGAGCAGTTATTGAAAAGAAGAAAGCTATAGTAGCACACAGCCACTTCATAGAGTCAGTGTAAAAGTCCAAAATGCTGGGATGATTTTCTAATGTCTTCGATTTTCCTGAACTTTCGCTGCATGGACTCAGCGTTAGCTTTGTATCAGCTCAGGAACCCCACTACTTCCGCTGCTGTGCCAGGATGATGACCTTGGTGCAGTCATCGTGGCCCAGTTATCCTGACCCTGTTGTCCTGGCCTTTTTATCCTGGCCGTGTCTGCCGAGGCAAGCAAAGAGATGCTCGAGGGCCAGTGCCAAGGCAGCCAGCCCCACGCCGGTGCCTGCCAGGTAGAACACGGCCTCGACCTCCCTCAGCCCAATGGCCTGCGCGCTGCTCTCGCTGCTGGACGTCTCCTGGTCAGACCCCGACGTGTTCTGTGCAGGCGACCATTTCTGGATGAAACTCGTGATCACCCCCGTCTCAAACATCCGCCCGATCCTGAGAAACAGTGTCAAAGAAACAGTAGTGGCAAATAGAGTTTGTATCAGGCGTCACAAGTAGTAGCAAATAGAGTTTGTATCAGGCGTCACAAGTAGTAGCAAATAGAGTTTCCA
This sequence comes from Lanistes nyassanus, assembly GCA_004794575.1. Classification (NCBI taxonomy): domain Eukaryota; kingdom Metazoa; phylum Mollusca; class Gastropoda; order Architaenioglossa; family Ampullariidae; genus Lanistes; species Lanistes nyassanus. Next base: position 675,430 of record SMGT01012131.1, on the reverse strand, counting down.
TCAGGCGTCACAACTTCAGAAGCGAGTCAAAGTGCACGCAGAAATACACTGCACTACGATGTGCATTTGCTCTTCAGGAAACTTGCCTACATCTCGCGTAAATGCCGAAATACACGACATATAGGCACATTTCCTTTTCACGCAAACTCACTTCTTCAGCAGGTGATGCTTGCCTTAAGCCCGTGTTTCTAAGACAGTACATGTATGATACTTACTCGCTAGACACCATTGTCGCGTAGGGAGATCCTTTCCGCAAGTAAAATCCCTTCTGTGTCAGCATGTAATCCACGGTGATCATGGTGATATCCGGGATGTCCTTCTTCCACTCGTCATATATGTCCCTGGTGCCGGTTAGATAGGCGTAGGCCTCGCCGAAGACCTTGGCCTTGTGCACCGACAGGTTCGGAGAGTGTACTTCCGGGTCAGTCTTCTCGAACTGCAGCACGCCTTCGTAGAATGCCCGCTGCTCTGGCACAGGGGATGTCTGAAAGTCAGAAAGTCAGACAATAAGACGCCTGCTCTCTGAGTGCAGCACATTCTGCTTTTTTATATTCTTATTTTTTGGTAATTTGAGATAGAATTGCTGTCTGGAACAGCAGTTTTGCTCTCAAAATTACGGAGACCCTCATGCAGCCGTTCTTTTAACTGATATCTCCATGCATAGTTCTTGTCTGAAGAATTCCTTACGCATACCATTGCATCCAGACGCAAACTACATCAATATGTATTTACAGGTTATTGACAAACTCCTGAGCACAAAGCTGCGTGAATGTTTTAATAGTGCTGAAACCAACTGAAAACAACTTTTCGTTGGTTGATTTCATTAACTGGTTTTTGTTGTTGGTTTTTTGGGGAAGGGGTGGAGTTAATTTTTAGAATATAACATTAAAATGGCTGAGACTAAGTCCATAAAACTTATTTGTTCGTCTACTTTTCCATAACAATTCTGGCAGCTGTACACCGCACAAATACTATGCACTTTAGTAGTCTCTGTAAAATGTTCTGTATAAATTTATAGCCACAAAGCATATACATTATAAAACAATGCACTATGAAGGGGAGTTAAACAGCAAATCAGGTCATGTTCACCTTCAGTACTGATTCTTTGGCTGTGCCTGCAGCGATGCCCCATTTATAGGTTGTCTGTCTGACCAGCTCGGACAGGGAGGTGAAGGGCAGAGACTGATCGGTTACTGCTAGAGATGCTGTCAGCTTACTGCTGTAGACGGAGGTCAGCACGATGCAAAATATCATCCATGAGAACATCAGCACGTTGCCCGCGTGAGAGTCGATCTTCACCTCCACGGCTGCGTCAAGAGAAGAGCCGAGTGTCAAGGAGGGTGGGAGGGGGGAATTGGAGCTTAACGTCCAGTCACAAATGTGTGCATATCAGGACAGTGTTGCTTAGACAAAGTTAACGTGCTGCCATACGTGGGACTGATGGCGCAACACGGGCCTCAGTCCCACCCAGTCACATTATACTGACACCGGGCCAACCAGTCCTAGTACTGTTCCCTGTAGTGCCAGGCGTCTGGCAGGGCAGATGCTAGATTGCCAATTTTTAAGTCTTAGGTATGACTCGGCCGGGATGCGAACCACCGACCTCCCGCCTCGGAAGCGGACGCCTTAACCACTAGACCACTGAGCCGGTCGAGTGTCAAGGAACTGTAACGACTAGAATCAGGATTTGAGGATAGTCAAGGAACTGAAACGACTAGAATCAGGATTTGAGGATAATCAAAGAAACTGAAACGACTAGAATCAGGATTTGAGGATAGTAGGATTTTCTTGGATCAAGTCATTAACAATGGCTTACGGGAAGCTGAGGTGCTATGGGGATGCCATACACAAGGCGGAACAATGGACTGAGGCTGGACTGGCCGGCAGCACCTCCAGAAACCCAAACATGATAGGGCAACGCCGTCAGCTTCATCGTCCTCGTCTTCGTCATCTTAACCATCATTTTACTGTTAGAATGGCGTCAGCTGCCCGTCAACAATGAGAAGCCATTGCACTTAGTCGGAACCAATCGAAAAATACTGCAGAGGTAAGCATCCACTCTGTTCCAACCGTCTGCAATAAAAAAGACATTTCTCAATTTCAATTTTGAATCCAAAGTTTCTTACCGACACACGTAAGTGTCGGGAATGTTGCCAAAATCTCCACCTGCGCGAAAACCCGATGCAATGTCAAAGAAACTATTTATTTATTTGCAGGCGGTTGGACTAAGGTCTGTGCCGCTGGCTTTGTCTCCATAAGCCTACTGAAAGCTGTGCGCGTACGTCTATTGAGAAGGCCGGCGAACACTCCCTCGGTGCCTGCTAGCGCCCACGACAACAGGCGGCGGTTGTTGGGCAGGTCTGTGGTGTGGATGTCGTACAGGTGCCAGGCACAGCGTTCTAGCACCGTCAGCAGGCCGGCGACAGCCAGGAAAAGGCCTACGATCAGCGGGTACATGGGGGCAGCGAACGGATCCAGGAACACGTGGTGAGGTCTCGTGGGCTGCTTCCGCTTTCTGAAGATGATGCGCGAAGTGTCGTACATAAACGCTGATGTCGCGTCCGCGACCTCTGACCTCTCTGGTGTTAGTGAGAAGCTTCCAGCCGCCATGTCGATTTCCTGCGCCCCCCCCCCCCACACACACATTCGCGCACGTACGCACGCAGGCACACACACAAATGCGGAATGCGCAAAATGAAGCACACTGTTTGCATACATAAAAATTTGGTGCATGTACGTTCGTAAATATACGAAAGTTCGACAACGCGAAACATGAAAAAGAATGAAACATAGTTTATTGCACTTTGTTGGATAGACAAGTCTTTAACGTCTTTTTTAAAAGCTGACAGAATTTATTTCCAAAACCTATTTAATCTTTTGCATAATTTTTGATGTGTCATTATTTTCAAATACTAGTCTGTGAGTCTCGGCGTCATTCCTTATCGAAAAAAATACATTGTTAAGGTATTGCTTCTGTAGAGAACTTGGGCAGTTCCCATCAAAATGCGTTAACGATTTTCGTAGAAGTTGATGTATACATCCCTACAGAGACTAGATGAGCTTTTCGCTTGTTTAAGTGAAGAGTTAACTCACGTTCCTAACCAACATGCCGATGGCTCCGTCCCATTCGTCATTTTTATTGGCAGCCCCCCACACTCCGTCTGGTGACTGGACGCAAACACAGCTGCCAATACAGAATTGTAAACACACAAAAAAACCAAAAAACAAACAAACTAGAATTAGTTATACAATTTTTGTTCTTTTTAACAGGCGATGATCCAAGTATATATTAAACCTACTTGTCGAAAAATCGAAATGAGATAATTTAAGAAAAAGTCCAAGACAGATCAACAAAAAAGTTAGTATAGTCTTTAGCCACATATAAGAGAAAGAGATCAGCAAAAAAATGTAAGCGTTCTTATTCCTTTTCATTATGTCATCCACATCTATTTTCTTGCATCTCGTATCCAGTTTACGGTAACATCTCTCTCTCTCTTTCTCCTTTCTTTGAACGCGCGCATGCCCAAAATACACACATAAATCCAAAGCACTCATAATTCAAATTGCTCAGTTTTCACACAACACAGAAACCGCTGATAAGAGATGAAGAATAACCTAGGAATTTCTTTGTGTCAGGCAAACCACACAACTCGCTGTCTTAAAAACATTTCAAATTTACGTTACCGTACCTGAAATTCAACGTCTTTGCTAGTTCCGTCAAGATATCCATGACCACGCCTTGATAGACTTGTTCGCCCTCGGCATTTTTTGTTGTGGAAAGAAAAAAGGTTCGCTAAATATATATTAAAAAATATATCAACATACAGAACAAACATATAGATGACATGTATAACTCAAGAGTGCGAATTTCTTTTCAGTCATACACCCGAGACCCCCCCCCCCAAAAAAAAACAAACAAGCAAACAAACAAAAAACCACAAGTAGCAGAAGTGAAAGCAAGAGAAAGACTTTTAAGAGGGGTGGGGTGGGAGAGAAAAAAGACCCAGTAATACACATCTAGGCCTAAATATAGTATCGACAATGCCAGCGATGGAACGTCTGAACTGCGTAGGTATTGAGAAGGCAGTATTTCACATGACTGGAGTAAGTCATCAGGCAGACACACTTACCTCTAAAAGAACGACCCTAAGCTTTCTGCCCCCTAGCCCCATGGCGGTGTTAGGAAAAAGAACCTGTGGGGTTAACCGAGACTTTGAAGACAGTGCTGAGGACAGTAACTTGAATCGACTGTTGTCTCCCTCTGTCACAGAAGTCCACGCCTCATGTCCTGATCCCTAAACAGACCTAATGAGTTTTCAAAGAAGACCAGCCAGAAGAACAGTGCAACTAAATCTTAGACTACGCCAGTCAGATGGCCAGCCGGGTGGAGGTCTCATCCCCCCACCCTCCGTCCGCCCCCCCCCCTCACTGAGCATTTTTTTCAAATTCTGTCTGGAAACATACCAGAATATGGCGCAAACCAAGCCAGGTGTTCTTTACCTGTTTATTAACAATAGACAAGACGTTTTGAAAGCCCTGGAGTGCAGATTCGAGTAAGTGGGTGTTCGTTTCAGCTAGAATGACGATCCACCGTGAAGTAAACATTATACTTGACGTCATCTGGGCCTCTGCTGCGTGCTGGAACTGTCCAAAGTCAGAACAGAACAGAACAAGAATGCGTGGATCTAAGGCATATGAATAAATTGTGGATACCCTTAAAAACACAGTATTCGTGTCTGCACACACATGCGTGTTCGTGGTAGGACGTACCTGCTTGAATTTACATATGTTTAAAATATTCATCTAGACGTCAAGGAAAATATCTTTTTGAAGAAATAGTAATCCTCATAGGCTGAAGATTTTATTTAGCCGCTTTCTGGAATTATTACCCGAATTGTTTTTGTTACCAGTACGTTTCTTTATAAATAAAAGCCTTTCTACAATGAATTCGCCAGACAGTTTCAGACTTACTCACTCTTTCTCAAGAGATTCCTTTACGAGATATTGCTGGCGAAATCTTATGTCTCAATGTTTCAAAAAAGACATAAAGCAGTCCACATTTTCCACTTACCCATCGAAATACTCCTTCCACATACTCAAAAGAACCGAGAACCAGAAAACTGTGAGTAGGTAGTGTAGACACATTCATGAGGGCGATACGCGATATCTGGAGGTCTATCATTAGCATAACGACGTTCGCGGAAGAAAGTTCTTCATACACATCCTTTATATCTTCACCTGCAATTTTGGGGGAAGGTTACACGTTAGTAGGGTATTTTAAACAGCAGCTTTTGGGGAAAAACTATGTGGTATGTTGGAGGTACATCTGGGTACATTTTAAATAAAAGTACTAGTGTGTGCATGTCCCCAGAAGACGAGATACCGCACAAAGTACTCAAAATCAATTTTTTCTTTCCTAATTGCCATTACAAGGGGACAGACACAGATCAAGCGCACGCACGCACGCATGCACGCACGCACGCACGCACGCACGCACGCACGCACACTCACGGCTGTAGTCACTCGAGCCTTCGATTACTGTCTCTTTCTGTAACTTTTATACAGGGTCCACATGATTTCATCCTGGGAGTCTAGTTGGTTAAGATACACTTCGCAGTTAGAGCCATCAAACTTGTAGAGCGAAGCTCGCAAAAAAATATGGTCGTGGGGCAAAGACTTGAATGGACTGGCACGGCGCATGCACAGCGCTACTGATGGCTACTCACCCGTCTGGCTATCTTCACTACTTCCGACAACAGTCACCTCTGACCAGCCAAGTATTCTGATTATTTCGCCAACAGCAGAGGCCGCTATGAGAGAATAAAAAACAACCCTATCCAGTTTTTTTTTCAAGTTGATGCGGAAGCTGCAAACGAAATAGGTTGTGTATAAGCGAATGACCGAGTTGTTAGAGAACGGACCTCCAGGAATACATATGGGGTTGTATCTCTCAGAAGTAATTTTGTTGCCAAGGTTTCGCAGCGAAATTAGCATGATGCGTAAAGCAGCAAACTTTACGGCTTGCGAGGCCCCACAGATAAATAGTTCAGAAAAAGACTGAAAGTGCTACTTTTTCGGGTTTGTTTTCTAGCGCGTTAAATTAAAACGTAGAACTGTTTTATGTTACAAACATGTATTCCATTTATGCTTTATTTATTAAACTGTGTAGACGAAATTAAAGTAACAAACAAGCAAACAAACACACAATAGAAGAACATTCTTTTTAGTGGAAGCTGATTCCTGAATACGAACGGCACACGTCAAAAAAGGAACATAGAAGCTACATTACCAAACTTCGAGAAACTTACTTGATTGTCTGTCCGTAGACACACCGCCGGGATTGGAACAAAAAGCCTGCACGATGGACAAGGTCCACACCAGAAAACTAACGACAGCTACTGTCGCACGCCGCCACTTCATCTCGGCACCACAAGGAGCGGAGTGACAAGATTAGACATGCGGAAGACACTATGATCCAAAGGCCTCGATTATCTGCCCTGCACACGGTGTTTGCATACAACCTCTTACGGTCTCCTCGTCCAGCCGAGTGCAAATGTCCGTCGGGGTTAAGCAAACGGAAGCGAAGTTTCTAGATTAGAAGATGGCAGGTGCTAATGCTCTGTCGTTTCATTAGCTGTGTTGTTGCTTGGACTCGCATGAGTGTTCTCGTCTGTTTTCCATGCATTAAAATGGCTGCTTGTTTCACACGGTGAACTTGTTTTGTAGGCACGTGTGTGCACGCAAGAGAACCCAACGCTCCTGGAACACAATACAGGGTTGGAGTGCTTACAGCAAGGCTCAAGATACACTGAAAGACGATGTGGACAAATATAAGTTATGAATCCGTGGATTCAAAGAGTTCCGGTTACTTAGCTGTCAGGTTCGTGACGCGGACTGCACAGTCATGCACGCACGTTCGTAGACACAGAAGCGGATGGACAGTGGGATAAGCGGTTGGGATAATAGGTTTGTGATGTGATTTGTGCACGCATCCAAAGACAGGCGAATAAATATCATCTTTTAGTCGCTTTCATGTTTCTTAAAAAAGTAGCAGAAAATACTAAATATTTCACTTGGTATGTGTGCCTGCAACCGTGCGTGTACAAGTGTATGAGTATTCGGGTGATGGGAGTGCGTGCCTACTTACGCATGCAACACATGCATTTCTGTAGTGTATTGCAACAGTATTGTATATCTGCTCCTAGCAAGCCGCGTGAATAACACGCTGCTTTCCACAAACGAGAACATCAATGATGCTGCAGAGGGCGTTTGTTGATAGATCGATCGTTGTTCACATTATTTCAATTTTCTGTTTCCCTTTCATTCCCCCCCCCCCTTTTTTTAGTGACGTTTGATGAGAAATTATTTCTCAAAATGGTCTTTACGGTGACAGAGTGCACAGTTCTGCACACGTGTGAAAAGGAAATTTTCCAATGCCTGCACGTGGTGCAAGCCAAGTTTCTGTAGGAAAATATAATGGTCGGTCACTTCTGCTAACGTACTGTGCTTTTGCTTAGATTTTCAGGTAAACATCACAGGTGTGCTGTCTCACTACTGGCAGCACGACACGAGCTGTGACGAGATTTTCAGCACGTTGTCAAATATTATCGGACAGTAAAGTCAGCAATAATTATTTGTTGATAAAAATGACGAGGAGCGAAAGAAAGAGATAGCAGAATGGATGGGAAGATGACAGTTTTATTTGTACGAGGTAAAGACCTGTAACGACGGCAGAACAAAGAAATTACTCACAATTTCATGGTGTTTACTCAGGGCACAGGTGTACAATACAGCAGCACAGGGACAAGTCAAGATAATATTTATTCAGCAGAAGAATAGCACAGATATCACATATGATGGTATATATTGAGGTTAAAGGTTTAATACACAGAAACATCTCAGAATGCTGGAGTGTCCTTGTACTGCAAACGCGCTGTGTATTTTTCGTGAGATACTTGGCGGAGAAACGTCTGAAGAGTGTAAACAATGGCCAGCAGACTAGCAGAAGAGCAAAATTGTACAGCCCAAGGTGATGTCCATTAAAGGAAATGTCTTAATCAGCATCCGGACCAGCCATTGCCATGGACGCAACTACGCGATCAAAATTGAATATAATACGATCAAACTTGAATACACTGCGATCAAATTTGAATATAATGCGATCAAAGTTGAATACCGTGCGTTCAAAATTGAATACAGTGCGATCAAAGCTGAATACACTGCAATCCAAGTTGAATACATGGCGACAAAGAACATTAAACAAAAAGGCATGTGACAACACAGCGGCTGCTAATGGTCAAATGATCTCATCATCATCGAGTCCGGTGAAAAGCAGAGTGAAAAAGCAACAGGACCAAAGATGTTCACCAGTTTGCGCGACGTCACCGCAAGGTGCGAAGCACTTTCCAAACCAGCTGTCCCTCTAAAATAACCCAGCATGTAAAAGCTCCAATTCACTGGGCCCAAGCAAATGGCGAGCTCTATTCGGAGGTGTAAAAGCGGAGCCAATCAAATGGCGAGGTCTATTTCAGAGTTCTTTCCGGGGCCGGGCGGAGGGAGAAAAAGGCAGAAAAGGGTCGCTGGTCTTGAGAAACAGATAATCTAGTGAGTTACCATAATTACAGATAATCTGGTGAGTTACCATAATTACAGATAATCTGGTGAGTTGCCATAATTACAGATAATCTGGTGAGTTGCCATAATTACAGATAATCTGGGAGTTACCGTAATTACAGATAATCTAATGAGTTACCGTAATTACAGATAATCTAATGAGTTATCGTAATTACAGATAATCTGGTGAGTTACCATAATTACAGATAATCTGGTGAGTTGCCATAATTACAGATAATCTAGTGTGTTACCATAATTACAGTTAATCTGGTGTACCGGCAGTACTGGCTGACAGAGTTTGAAAAAGCGCAAAAAACCTGGAGCCAATCAAAATACAGTATTATATAAAAAATGCTAATCTCTTAGGGTCACCACTGAAAACGCTCCCAATGTCCTGGAAGATCTTTACTCCTTATATCCCCACCCACCCCTCCCCTAATTCCTACCCCTAGCCCCTACCCTAACCCCACCCCTTACCCTACCCCTAAACCCCCCTCCTCCCGAAACATATGCCCTCTTCCTCCCTGCCCCCGCCCCCGGAAAGACCTGCGAAATACAGCTCGCCATTGGATTGGCTCCGCTTTTTACACCCGAAATTAAGCTAGTCATTTGATTGGCTACAGTGAATTAGAGCTTTTACGTGCTGAACATGCATCACCACACTTTCGGATCTTTAAAAAAAATGCATAAAGGTCCCTCTTCTTCAATCTCCGTATGTAAAGGCTGTCTTACGATGCTTGACAAACCCGGTTTTGATAAAACAATTCCAAAACGAGGCTGTTTTTCCTAATGATCTGGCTGTTTGGCAAAAGCTTACCTCCTTTTTCCATCTTTAAACTTGCTCTATTTTCACTCTGCGGTTGGGGAAGACTGTGGCCAGACGAGCAGCTTGCTAGTCTAATTGAAACTTTTGTTACAGCTTAAATCTTCAATGTAACAGCGCACGTTTCTCGAGGGTCTACGGATTCCGACACATTTTTGCATTGTGCGTTTTTTTCTGCTACATGTTTACGTTGGCACAAGCGACAGACGGCAACAAGTCAAAATCTGTCCAGATCATTTCTTGTTTCAGCTCACAGTTGGAGCCCTGACTTGCAGACTTTTTGCTTTTTTCTATTTGAAAATGCAATTTAAAGAAGCCTTAGCATAAACTCTTATTTATTTTTCACACTAAAGTTATAAACCATTGTATCGTTTCTGTAGTTTGACCAAGCTTTTACGAATCGACCATGGGCTTTAAGTGGTCAAGGTGAGGGTTTTATTTTGAGGGTTAATTTGCCAGTCCGATTTACAGTATACGTCTTTTTCATTTTTCTTACTCTCTTCCTTTTTGTTACATATTTATTGTTTCTTTGGGTTTTTTATTATTTAACTGTTTTCCTTGTTTCTATTCTTTATCAAATGCAGTGGAACTCCCAACATAATAATTTCTTCGTCTACGTCCATTTCAGGAGAGTCTCCCATCAAATGCTGCTTTAGAAGGGACGTTACTCCCACACAAACCCAATGTGACATGCAAACTCAAGAACAGTTTCACAAAACAGTTTCCCAAGCGGTCTGACCCAAAAGACTGTTTGCCAAATAGGTTTAAAAACCTGGAGGGTTTTTATTGTTGTTGTTGTCGTCGTCGTTGTCCGTGTGACAAAACAGCCAAGCAGTATTTCAATATGCGAAGCAGAACTAGAACTGCTTATTATGTTAATATTAAATGCACTCTGATAGTGATTGACAAAACCAAAGTAATCGATGCTTTAAAAGTCCGTCTCGTGCACTCTATTTTCCGTTTCTAACAGCTGACATGGTTATGAGGTCCTAATCATGTTATTATATTAGAGCCCTTTGTTCACAGGTCACTTAAATTGGGGGTCTGGTTAGCTCAGTTGGTAGAGCTGCGGACTAGCAGATGGAAGGTTGCTGGTTCGAATCCTGTAGTGCCCAAGGATTATTTCCTGGAGTTAAACATTGTACAAACTCCGTTCGGCCATCTCCCCGCACATTAAACTGCCTGTCCGCATTGGTCATCTTACTGCAGCCATCAGTCTGGTGGTTCTTTCAGTGCATAGTTTAGTAATAGGACCCCATCCCCCGTAGTGCGAAATCACTGCGAGGTGGAAGCACTGTCCCTCTAAATAACCACCACCAGGTCACTTAAATGTGTCACAGATCACAGCATACTATAAGAGGTAATCTGTTTCACACAACAGAAGAAAATTATTGATGCACAAGGGAATATTTTCCCACTACCCGAAATTCTTTTCTTGCATGATTGGATGCTGTGATCGTTTCTGACATTGTTCAAAAATATCTCCGCTTATGCAGAGAGGAAAACTGGCTACATATGAAGTTTTGACTTTTTGTCTACACTTTTATTGACTCTGTCTTCTCGCAGACGTTCTAAGGGCCCCCTACCACACGGAAAAAAGATCGAGCGCAGAAAAACAATGGAATGTCTGCCTTTATGGAATCTTTACTTTCAAAATATCTGTATATTCAGACAAACCTTTAACGGATTCCCGACTTATTGCTGATTCATATAAATTACTCGTTTAAGATTGAGCGCTGTCACGCGCGTCCTAGAAACTTCCTGGCGAAGACAAAACACTCAAGGGCCAGCGCCAGGAAGGCAGCTGCTATGCCGGAAGCGACCAGATAGAAAGCTTCTTGCAAATCTTCCAGGGCAAAAGATCCTGTGTTTTGTTTCTCTCTGAGGTCACACTTTCCTTCGCCATCCGGTCGCCATTGTTTTATCCAGTAGTCAATCAGACCCGCCTCTCGCATAAAACGAATTCTGAAATAAAAATATATCCAGCAATATATTAAGCCAAATTTAAACACAGGGGCTATAAAAATACTCAAATACGTAAATTTGTGAATCTTAAATCTAAATAACATCATGTTATATGTTATACTATAGATATTGGTATTCGAGATTAACCTAACAAAGAGAGAAAGGAAAGAAATGGATGTTGTAAATTTTCCTGTGAACATAACAGTCCTCAGAGGCAGTGAAATATTCAAGGGATGTTATTCGATGGGGTCTGCACAATGTTTAATTCCATGATATAAACCTGAATTCGAACCCACCACATTCGCGCAATTTCGAAGCTCTGCTGCTGAGCTTCCAGGCCTGGCAATGGGATGCAAGCTGGGAAGGATTTAGACTGCAGAACCTCTGCAAAGCGGGGCGGAGACAGCTCTGATGTGTACCAGAAGCGATCAGCCACGGCCGTTTGTCCACTAGGAGGTGCTACCTACCGTAGCGTTCATGAAATGGTTTTAAGATAAAACTCGATAGGCTTCTGTCTTGCCGCTGTGAAAAAAAAAATCGGCGGGGGAAATAACGTTTCTCTCTATGTGCAGAACACTTCGATCCTGATGCTGGGCTTAGACGCTGGATCTAGAAGAGACATCTGTTGACAGGGCTGACCATTTGGCAATTTTTTTCGGTGTACCCTCTGCTTTCCTTCTCTTTCCTCTTCCCTAGCAGATAAATCTTTGTTGCTTTGTGGCGTGGTGTTAAATAACTCGACAACCATGTCAAAGGTTATCTTTTCGTCGGTCGGTTGGTCAGTCGGTCCGTCCGTCCGTCCGTCACTTCGTCTGTCCGGTCGTCCATCTGTGTTGTCAGTCTAAGATGTCGTTCTACTAGTATAAAACACTCACTGTTCAGAGATGGCGGCTGTGTAAGGCGAGCTTTTCTGCAGGTAGCACACCCGGAAGTCGTAGTGATCTTCTTTCAGAAAAGAAATGGCGCAGTCTTGACTGCGTGCGAGATGGTACACGTCTGCACTTGCCCCGAAGAAGGCAAAGCGACTGTCCTTGATCTTTCTAACGATGACGTTTGGATCAGTAGACAGTACGTCTGGGTCACTCTCGGCGTGTTTCAAGGCGCCTTCGTAAAACTCTCGATAAATGGGGATCTTTGACGTCTGAAAATAAAGTCTTTACTTCCATTATCTTTACGGATATGTCAGTCAGTGTCTGTGACTATTGTCTTGCACATTTCGCCAAGTGAACACACAGAAATACTCAGATGTGACTTTTAAGAAATGGAGCTAAGGCCTGTCTTTTTCATACGTGCGCTTTCGGGAAGGCATGGAATTAAGATGACTGCATTCTCACCAGAAGTATAGCTGCAAAAGCGTTTATATCTTAGACACCTAAACGCCATAAAACAAAAGATCTACAACACAGTTTTCCCTGCGAATACTATTTAAGTAAAAATAGTTATACAATGTCATTATATGGTAAGATGTACGTATGTCGCACACCCAGCACTAGGCATGCTACTGGAAAAACTTGACAATATAGTTATTAGCACCTGTAGCTCGGAGGCAAATGCAGTTCCCTGAGTGAAGCCCCAGGTATAGGTGTCCTGTGCAAGCAGCTCCGCCAGAGAGGTGAAGGGCGCGCTGGGCTCGCTGACGGTCAGTGATGACGTCAGATTGCCGCTATACAGTGACGTCAGCAGCACGCACAAGCCAAGCCATGAACACAAAAGCACAACGCCTGGTCGTGACCGCATTTCGTGTTCTGTAGCTGCACACAAGGCTACATTGCTACACCACTTTGTGTTTTGTAGCTTTACACGATTCTACTGTACAGCGGGAGACAGTCGATGAGGAAAATGAGTTGATTTTTCAGTTATATTTATTCGCGTTGTAGCTGTTAGTTTCTCAACCAAACTGCAAATCAAAATCTTCTCATCATAGTTGGGGTTTTTTTTACAAGAAAAGCTCGAAGAGCGGGAGGTAAAAAAATCCAAAACGAGGGAGGAGAGAGTGATTTGGGAAGTTAAAATTTCGCATTTCGCCACCTGTGAAAGATGCACAAATGGGAGTGATGTGTTGTGGTGAATTTTAAAAAGTGGTTCATGCGAATATATGGGCAAATTACGCAAGGAACAATAAACTTTACCTTACTGGAGTGAATATTCTGAATAGTCACCAAAGGATTAACATTGACAAATGTCTTATTCATGAACAGTTACCAAAAAAGCCCCTAAATTAACGAGAACTTCAAAACCAAGGAGCTTCAAAACATCACGAAACGACTAATAAACTAATTTGCTGAATGTTTGCTTAATTGTTTTCAAGGTTATCTTTCCTTTTTAAAACTTGGCCACAATTACCGCTGACAGAGGGTGTCACGTTTTTGGGTCTGGTGGGTCAAAGAATTTACCTCATAGACTATAGATGTAACCCATTAACAGCCATCTTGTTTATGTTAGTCTTTAATCCGCTTGATATTCCCACCACGTGACTTTGTGTAATCGTCAGGCCAGGTGGGCGCAGTATGTGTCACAGGGACCCTGTAAACACTTCTAGCCCAGGGTGCTTAGCATTCTCAGTGAGAGATGTAACTTTAAGGTGAGACGAAGTGTTACTGGCACCTGGTAGCATTTGAGGCACAAAAGCGATTAAAAATAGCCATCATACGGGTGTCAGGTGCCGCCTCACGATCACATGCAGAGGGTGGGTACTAGAGGGAGGTTATATTACAAAGGAGCTTGTAAAGATTAGGTCGACGACCACAGGGCTTTGATGACGAGTTCAAAGGTGGACTGCCAGAGGTAAGGGGTGGGGGGGGGAGTCTTATCTACTCGACATGCCTCATAGGCGGAACTAGAAGTGCTAGAAGTGCTACTGTAATTAATGAGGAGTGGCTACAGCTGTCTCTGTCCTGGTTGGTTGATGGGTGTATCTTGATGCCCACGTGGGTGTGAATGCATTGTGCAGCATTGTTTGTAGAAAAGGTTTTGGAATAAAAGGACTGGTTTTAGAACGTAAAGAGGTCTGCTGCTAAATCTTCTGCTGATGCGTTCACTTAGTCTGGTGAACCTTGCCGCTGTCGCTAGCAGAGCCGAGGGTCACCTAATGGGCTTGGTGAAGCTTGTGTTGGCCCTACGTGCGCTGAGCAAGCCAGTTGCTATATTGTAAGGGTCTGTTGGTGGTACTGGATCCTCTGCGGACTGGTGTGTGACTCTGGTCTTTGGTTGTGGGGAGATTGTAGGTGGATGGGGGCTCGCGCTACACGTGTGCAGTAAGATATTATAAAGTTATTATTAAGTAATACAGTGATAAGTGTGACCTACGCACGTCGTCCTCTTAACGGCGGTCGTGTGGAGCGAGAGCGAGCACAAGAAACAAAGCGTAAGAAGAAAAAGCTAGCTCCCACGTGACGTCAGCGCTTAGGAATAATACTGAGGCTGTCATGGTGATGTGTATTTTGACATTTTGTTGATGCGCCAGGGGGACCAAAGATAAAACAAATCTGAACCTGAGTTAGTTGCGCGAGGAAGTGTGACCTGTCGCTTTCAGGAATGACTGATCAACTCACCTCTGTTCGTAAGACTAGCAAGCAGGACCTCGACATTTTTCAGAAGAATGGTCAGTGGCTTCTGTACTTTCAACCCTCTGCTCGATGTCGGCAGATGCTTTTGTAATTCACAGACCCACAGCAGCGACAACACCAACAGAAAGCAGCATCCAATGACTCCGTAAACGAGCGGCCGGAATGGTTTCCAGACGAGTCTAGGATAGCCAGAACGCTGATCACGTGTCTTGAAGATGATGCGGCCATTGAAGCTCATGTACGGTACAGTGGGATCCGCCACTAAGGATCTTTCTAGAGTCATACTGAGGGGGCCAAGTGCTATGTCTGCTTCCTGAACATAGACATAAATATAAACATGTAAAGTACTTGCTTTTGTTATTTTGTGTAGACTAATGTGTAAGAAAAACAGGTGACTGCCGCTTGGAGTAAAATCTTTCTTAAATTTAAAACAAGGGAACTGGACCAAGCTAAGACATGACAAAGACAAAGACTAATGTGTCCAGTCCACTACTTGCCTAGCCAGCTTGGTGTGTAGTCAGTGGTAGTGTTTCCTGTCATGTTGTCAGTAGTAAAGTGTGTTTCTTGACGTGTTGTCAGTGGTAATGTGTGTTTTTTTTTTACTTGTGGTCAGCTCAGTGTGTTTCTTGACGTTTAGTCAGTGATACAGTGTGTTTCTTGACGTGTTGTCAGTGGTAATGTGTGTTTTTTTTTTACTTGTGGTTAGCTCAGTGTGTTTCTTGACGTTTAGTTAGTGATACAGTGTGTTTCTTGACGTGTTGTCAGTGGTAATGTGTGTTTCTTGACGAGTAGTCAGTGATACAGTGTGTTTCTTGACGTGTTGTCAGTGGTAATGTGTGTTTCTTGACGAGTTTCAGTGATACAGTGTGTTTCTTGACGTGTTGTCAGTTGAGGAGTTATTTACCACCACACAGATCGACATATTCGCCCGTCATCGAAATGGGTTATGAAAAAAACAGACGGAAAAGCGCAAAGTTAAGTTACGACATAAAAACATGACAACCCCCTAACAAGCCACACTCGCATGTTGTGTCCGCCTTTTTAAAAGTATTTTTTATTACGTCCCTTGCCCCAGCTCTTTATTTCCAAATATCTTCTACTGGCGAGCCAGTGGAATTTCTGTGTAGGTCAGTCGAGTGTGACTAACTATGACAGCCGGACCCAGTTCTGCCGCAGCGCTACAGAAATTCCTGTGTAGGTTATCAGCTGTGACAGACGGGTTCAGTTCCGCCTTGTGCAGATCAGCCGTCGTAGCGCGGCCTTGTCATGTAGCGTGAAAGTCATCATTGTGGCGTCTTCCGCAGGTCGCCATTTCAAGTGGAACTGTGCGTGCTTGTTCGCGGAAAGATCTGCCTAGCCACACTGTCGTCCCTGTGTGTGTGAGTCGTGCTCCTAACAGACTGCAAGTTACCGGCGAACAGACTGCAATCCCGGTGAACAAACTATATCCCGGTAAACAGACTGCAAATTTTCCGGTGAACAGACTGCAAGTTTCCCAGTAAACAGAGTGCAAGTTTCCAAGTAGACAGACTGCAAGTTTCCCGGTGGGATTAACCTGCTCGTATAACTGAACTGTGGCTTCAGTATACCCCAGAAACCACTGGGGTGAAAATTATATTCCTGTATCAACATATTCCTATAAAGTGTTTCCTCTAATAAAAATCACAAAACGAGCGACTGCAGCTTGGAGTAAAACATATGGTGACAACAGGGGAACTCAATCAAGCTAAATACTGACACAGACAACGTTTCGGGACCAGACATTACCTCTTTATCAGAAGACAGCTTGGATCACTTCTAGCTGACCGCTGTTCTTTAAGCTTACGCTTCGTTGTTAAACCCAATGAACTTCACCTGTCCTTGTTAACTAAGACAAGACGAACTGGTAATAAAGAACTGCAGTACCTTTGGTACGGCAGACTTTGTCGTTCAGACCAGGCAAGCTGTAGTAAACTCACATTTCGTATCAACATTCCAATAAGTCCATCCCACTGACCGTTTCCGCTGTCTTGACCCCAGCTTTCGGTGTCTGGAGAGTAAATCAGTGTGTAGCTGAACAAAAGAAGAATGCATAGTTACGTCGTTGAACGTGCCCTGAATGTAAAATATGGGTTTTGATGACATTACACGATTCGAATGACACAAATTGTCATAATAAAAAGATTAATAACCCCAATGTTATATTTTACTTAAAGTTATCTTGACTGACACAGAATGATCCCACGCAGCGTTATGTGCTTGTCGTCAAGACAGTGAAAACACAGATGTTGATTTAGATTCTATCTTCGGCCGGCAAGCGCATTAGATCTTTATGCGCCACCTGCTTACCGAATTCATAATGTACTGCTAATTTTGATCTGAGCCTGGATTTGGCCTAACTTTGGCATACCTTTCTCGAATCTCTAATGACCTCACCTGAAATTGAGCCTGACACTCAGTTCTTGCAACAGATCTACAAGAACTCCTTCGAAGCAGTTATGTCCGTCGATGTGAGAAAAATTTCGTATGTAGTAGATGTACTGGAACCAAACGCAAGACCCTTATTACGCTAAGCACGAAAATATGAATAGGTGTGAGTGAGTTTGGATAGGTTAACCTCAAACGTCGGCAGAGAAGATATTCTTCCTTTTATATCCTTTTTTTAAAATCCATAATCCCGCGTAAACCCTTTCCCAGAAAGACCTATGCTGAGTGTATAAAAAGCGCAGAGACAGTCTGATAGTCTGACGGACTGACAGAGATATGCCGTGAAGCTATGGAATGTAGAGAGAAGATATGTCGTTAAGACATTTTTGGGGTTCATTTTTTTCTGATATAGATATTAAACCCTATAGAATGATTATAATATCTGCAGGAAAGCGTTTTGCGAGACATTTCCAATTGCCTTTTACCACATCCTTGCTTCCGCTGGCAGCGGACAGATCGCGAAGATTCAGTGCATAAACACTCGTGTTCGTACCTCACATGAGGGGGCATCGCATTCACTGCTGCGCCCACACATACACGCAACGCACGGACAGGCATTCTGTAGATTTAAGAATCTAGACGAAGACATTCAGGAAGGAGACAGGGTGATGGAGGTGGAGGGAAACAATGAGACAGATCAGGGAATACGAACACGCACTTCTCTAACGGCAACTCTTAACGTCTGGCCCCTGAAGTCCCTCAGCGCAGCGTACGGATAGATATCCTGGCGGGTGACAGAATGTCCTGAGGAAAGCAGCGGGGACAGAGAAGAGAGCTGACACCTGTTTCCGTGTTCTAGCGTCCAGACTCCGGTCTCTCCTGTCTGAGGATATCACTAGTGCTCGTACATTGCAGTTACATGATCCCACCAGCAACCGTATCAGCCCACATCTTGAGACGATCACATGATGACATAGTGAGATTATCGCATTAATGCATGCTGGGATACGAATAACAATAACGATGACGACGACGACGATTATGATGATGACAAATGATGGCGACGATTATGTTGATGACGACAACAATGACCACGACGATGATGGCAATGACAATAAACAGAAAAAGCCCTAAATTAATACCATAGATATAAATGTATTTGTGTGTAATTGTATGAATATAAAGAGGTTTTCAGAAAGGAAGGGAGGGATTAGCCTATTAGCAAGTTCTCAATCTCAGTCTCTCTCTCTCTCTCTCTCTTTATACTCAGCCCTGTGTTCTAGAACCTGCAGTGCGCTCCCTTGGATAAATATCATTCGGGACAAACATTAACGTGGTTTTAGCCGAAAAAAATGCTAGTGTGCGAAGTTTGGTGTACAAGTTGTATTCCTAAGCACAGGGTGCCTACGAACTGAATGTACTCGCACCCGATGTACTTACAGGCAGAGTTCAGTGTGTTAACGAGTTTTGTTGGGGTCATTCAGTATGACGTTTTTTTTAAAAATGATCTCAGGTGTGTGAATCACAGCGTGAACAGGTCTAACCTCATTCTGCATAATGATTACATTCCGGAACTCACAGAGCGACGTCATCATCAGACTGGAGTTACCAGACGAGATAGCCAATATCCACTCAGTGTAGGCGGTTAGACCAGACAAATTCGTGACGTCGCTGGCCACCTGTGACACCTGTCAATCGCTCTAATGAGATGCGCTTTAGCACGAGCCCACTAACAGCAAAAGACTTGACACTATGCCTAGATCACAGAGGTCAAAATATGTGTCGTCAGATGCAACGACTAAGTCATGTTGAAAACAGGAAAGGTGGAAGGAGGAAGAAAGGAGCTTGACTCTCAAATCTTACATCTTAAATCGGAGCGCCTCATTTTATCAGAACTGTTTCATGGAATGAAGTTACAATTATGTAGCTTTAAATTTGAACATAGACATTGTCAAGGAAATGAATGTAAAGCTGAGATCGTATTTCCAGTTCTGACAAACATTATACGTTACACTGTTTATGTGACCTCTTGGAGAACACTCGAAACGTCATCCGCTGTGCCCCAGACAACAAAGGTCGTGCTTTTCGTCTTTACAATGGCTCTTTGTAAGGCAGTTGTGTCTTCTGCTATCGCTAGGGGAATGCCCATCTGACAAAAGCTGTCGAGGACTGTGTCGGATGTGAACCGAGGCTCTGCAAATTAAACGGACATGGACTATTCTTTGTACCACAGTATAGCATGCATTTATAGCATAGACGTCTGTTAAGGGTTTGTTCGCTGTTTTATATCTAGTCAATCATATGTTTCGAGGTATACTTTTCTTTATACTTACCTGATGAATTATACACTATTGTTAAACGTTTCCACTTCAGTACCTCCACAACCTTTCTGGCAATTTTATGCCAGTCATCTGCAAAAGACCCAGAACATATTACCAGTTCGACCTGATGCCAGAGAGGACGTCCAACATTGTAGTTCGTATACTTTGATTGGTTCGCTTAATTTATCCTCGGTGTACCGATGTCTAGTTAGAAGGGGAATGAACAGTGCTGACAAAGCACACAGAATACTCTAGAAATAAAATTCGAACCCTATCAGAAATCTTTCAAGAGATTGAGAACTTTCTTTCACATATAATCAGTCACTTAGCATGAGATTAAATTTTGTCAAATTTTATTAATTTATTATAAAGAGAAATCACTCGGTGTCTGTTTGTAGGAACCACTCCCACGCTGGAAGTACTATGCAACGCCACTAAAAATGGAATTAAGTATATTCAGGTAAAAATTTAGGTTCAAAGTCTGAAGCGAGACCGCAAAAAAATCTCAGTTTTTGATGAAGTAAACATGTCCTTCAGACAAAACATCCTCTGAAATGAATAAAACAGATTTTACTTGGAGTTATTTGAACTTTACATGGATTCTGCCATAACAGTTGGCATCGCCAGTAGAGACAGTCTACAGAAAACTACATGGGTGTCAACGCATGTGCAAGGGTTTACGGGCAAATTATGCCTTCGCTTACAGTATCTTCGCTGACGAGCTACAAAATAGCGATATTTTCATGGGTTAATGTAAAAGCTTGTGAGATTTTGGCCACTACACTCATGAAGCTATGTTAGTAAGATGGTGGAATTATCTGACAACATTACCACATATTGAACGGTTCTGATGTAGGATGTTTGCTGACATCATTCGTTGTTTGCCAAAATTTCAAAACTGTCAGTAAGCTTCTGCTGGTCGTTTAACTAGCTGCCACTCGCTTTGTCAAACATCAGACACTCTTTTTGAAACATTTGTTTCGAAAACACGTTTTATTTTAGTTTTTGTGACGCACACAGCAAATAGCAACCTGCATTTGCAGGAAAAACATGGAATGTATTTTCATAACGTAAGTAGGACATTGCAAATTGAAGTATATTCATACGCGCCATTGGCAAACATAATAACGCAGTGAACATACATCCACCCTAATGCACATACTGTATAAAATTCTTCTAATAATAAATACTTAGAACAACAAACGAGAGAGCTAATACCAGGTATGGCGCTATTTTCTCGGTAAGGTTAAGCGCCAGTGGGTTGTAGGCACAACATTCACATGGACATGCGTTCGAGAACAGTACTTCATGTTGCATGTTGTGTTCTTCTCACTGAAGACGCACACACGCTGAGAAGTTTTGATTTTATAGAACCTTGTCTATCCTAAGTACCCATGTCGTAGTGCAACTCATTGGTGGAGAGTGTCCCTTCATATCTTAGCAGTTTATTGGCTTTAATACTATAGAATGGTGATATGTGAGTCTCACTGGTTTGTGATGTTATTGTTTTGTGACATTTTTATCCTTATAAAGGTGTCGTGTCATTGTTTGGGGAATCTTTTAGTTTTATTTGTATGTGGTTAATTTTTTAATGTTATTTTCACCTATGCTGCGAATGGAAATTTCCGTTATGAACAATAGGGTATTAATAATGTATGGTATTATTATTTTTGTATTACTTCTTTCATTGGCATTAAGACAGGTATTTGAGTCACACATTTTACATTGTGTGCTTTACGGCTGTTGAGTGCGAATATGTGTTGTGCAGGTCTGTGATCTGTTGCCGCCATTCTTCTTAACGCAACGGGCATTTTCCCCCCTAGGATAGTTGTATAAACTGGAGGGAAGGGGAAACTTTACCACTTAATAATGATACTTCATTACTGGGAAACATTAAGGTAGGGCTACAAACACCTCCCCGCTAGTCACCTACTCAACGTGCCAGAAGATGCCGGCCGGATGTTGCCTTCTATCAGCCGACAGCGGCCCGCCAACTTTAGACTATTGATCAACACCGCAAAATGCGTGTGTCCACAGTTCAACACAAATGCCGTGCGTGTAGGTTTTGCCGCTGATCTCGTCCTTACATCTGATGACGTTCCCGCGTCTTCGCCCCAACGACAATGGAAGACAGATTCAAAAACTAGTTAGCTTAGTCCTCCTGCTGTGCATCGACTGGGTAACAAAACGATAAATTACACTTGCCCAAAGTCATAATGTACTAACATAGTCATAGTCAATAATGTGAGAGAATTCAACACATCACTGCAATAGAAGGATGAATAGCACACACATAAGGTAATAAATAGTAATATTACAGTCGTCGCCGTATCATCAACGTAACAGCATGATAAAAATAGTAATAAAAGTTCACCTAGGTAGTTAAATAGTGGCACATACACTCGAGCAGTGAGGTCATCAGAACGGGTAGCAGCGGCACGAGACAGCTACTGTACAGTGTTTGGAGACGAGTCGTCCGCCAGTGGCTTGTGAAAGCCTTTGCCCTCACATTGTTCGCATATCACATGATACGATTTCCTGCCCCGCAGCTTGTGGCGCAGCCACCAGAAGAGGGAAACTAGGGACCCCGTCTGGTTCTCTGGTCCGACTAGCGCCATCAGGACGCTGAAGACCAGCAGCGCGTAGAACAGCGAGAAGCCGATGGTGGCGAATATGAAGATCCCGAACTGCATGAAGAACAGGATGACGGCGCCAATCATGAAGGCCGCCGCTCCCAAGGTGGTTAAGGCCCCTGACAGGATGGAGATGCCCACGTTCTCGAGCATGAAGCACGTGCGAGTGAGGCGGTCTTCTGCTGGGGACGAGTGATATCCTTCCGCTAGATGCACCACGTAATCCACGGACAGGCCGACCACAAGTGAGAGGTTTATGGATTCCAGCACCTGAAACGTAGGGGCAGGTAGCGGTAGTGAGAAAACTCTGTTAGTGGGAAGTATGAAATTTAACGAACGAACGCAGATATGCACAGGTCGGGGTAATCTTCCTTACCCGCCTTTTGTTGTTGTTGGTTTTTTTTCTTCTAATCGTTCGTCACACATTTTCTCAATCACACATACAAATGAACAGCTAGTGGTTTAGATCTCTCTCTCTCTCTCTCTCTCCTCATCTGTCTGTCTCTCTGTCTCTCTAACGCTGTGTGTGCGTGCCTGTGTGAGAAACAGGAATAGAGCCAGAGCCAGAAGACAGTTAAAGTGACAGACAGGAAAGGAGACGGAGAGAGAGAAACGAATGCACGAACGAACGAACGAACATGTTGTCGGCCCATTTCATTTTTTTTAACCGGAGAGAGAAAGAGAGAGGGTGGAAGGGGTAATAGACTGGACCTGATTTGTTTTAGAAAGTTATGAAACATTTAAAAGTAATCTTATACTTTCATCCAATAAATTTCCCAATAAAGACCACATAAATCATTGCGTGAAAAGAATCTCAGTTCAAACAGATTGGCCAATCTGAAGCGAAATCTCACCCCGAGCTTCCAGCCCACTATGGGAATAAGACCCACCACCATTAACGTCACAAAACCGATGTCCAAGGTTGCTAGGAGACCAGTGATGATATTTGTTGTTGCCAAGGTGATAACAACAAAGGCCAGTGACAGTCCAAGTACTATGCCATGCATAGCCGTGTCTCTCAGTTCCTAGTGTTGGAGAGAACAGATTTAAGATAAGAGATTTCTAAAAGATATTCGCTTCCGAAACACCAGACAAACAGTCAGATGGGAGGGAAAGCCTACATATCTCGAGTCAGTAAATGTCGTTCAGAATCGAACCGAACTCCAGTGGTTCAGAGTCGCACCGTCTTTCGAAATCACGTCAAGGCAGCTGATGAGACAGTAGGTCCTGTACAACTGATTTGCAAACATGCTGGCGTCCATCGTCTTCTACGACGATTTTTTCCCCAAGTCGACCCCCACTCACCCTCCCGCAGATTTTTTTGTTCAGCGGTAGCGAACGACTGTAGTTTGAATTTTTCTTCTTATTCAAAATGGCTCTAACATTGAATTCGAAGCTTCAGTTAAAGTATTACACAGGATGGCAGTGGCCAAATAAATATCAGCTGCTCTGGTACTTCTAATCACTGCGCGAAAATGTTTAGTTGCTTCAAAATACGTAAATATCGATTATAGATGCCTTTTTTGTGAAAACTCACATTTTGTCACATATACCCCTAAAAGTTAAACGATTAAAGATATTTTACATGATATATAAAAAGCCTGTGTAAATGTCCCCAGTGTTGAAATTATGGCTGTAATGCGATCTTGATATTTGACTGGCATTCCCACTCCTACCTTCTGGACATAGAAAGTGTGCCAAGGATTGCCAGATTCAGGTGTGCATTGAAATCCACCCGCTAAGGAGCTCGGCATGTGAGAAATCTGAAAACGGAAATGGCAACAGGTAGAGGTACCTGGCGGGCGACGCAGAAATGTGAACAAGATGAACAGAGAACTAAAGTCCCGTGAAACGACAACAGCTTCAATTATGCGTGAAATGAGAGGTTTTTTTAATTGATATGATTTGACCTTTTCACCACCACTTACCGAGGGTCTACAGCTAACATGGGATTAACCCATTTGGCATCGAAAGCGAGGAAACTTGTTAAACAATAAATTGACCAGTCATTATCAGTATCTTTGTTGACCTCGTCACTGTATTACCTTATCCTTGAAAAATTCTTCCCATGCCTCCTCTATAGGGACGCCGGTACTGTAGCCAAGCGTGCCAACCTTTAAGGTCGTGTTGACCACGATGGCGGCGTACACAAGCCTTGTGGCCCAGTATTGTTCTCAGCAACGCAAACAATAGGATAATTATACTACTAGCGTATCGTGGTTTTGTTTAAAGCTTTATTAGCATAGTGTCGATGGTTACTGATTAAAGAAAACAGAAGCGGCCATTCAGTCCAGTTTAGCTCAGTTATCAACTTAACCGAGAACTTGAGAAATGCTATCCAAAGACCGTCTATCTAAGGCACATAGGGGTTTTTTCTCTGCATTACTCTTTTCGAAAATCACTAACAAAAATGTTATATATATGTATATATATCTATTTATAAGATACATATAGTTGACATTCGGCTGCTATAAAACCGTAAAGCGATACTATAAAGACTGCTGTTGTCTTGCATTGTTATACAGAACTGACATAACATTGATTCTAAACTTTCAAGCCTCAGAAGCTTCTGGCTTGTGAATACAGGCAGCTTAAGCTTATTGGCTAACGTTAGCTAGTGATGCAAAACTATTATCTATTGTGATGTGTTTAGCTACGCCGAGCTCTACCGTTCTCATCATATAACCATGCTGTCAGCCTCTGTTCATATCTAGCAAGCTCTGTAACAACAAAAAAATCCATCCTTTCGCTTCCCAGCCCAGCATGCAAGATGATGTCGGTCGATGGTCTAAAACTGTCGGCCTGGTGTCGGCCTTGAATGCTAGGAAGGCGCGCCCACGACCAGATGAAAGAAACTTACTGGGCTCTGATGCCGTGAGTCTGGTGTCAAAAATGTCTACCCCTTGACCCAGCAGACTGGAGTAGACAGAGAAATCGTACAGCAGATTACCATGGTACCCGTTGTACAGCCAATAGCCCATCACGATCTGTGTGGACAGAAGCACGCGTTGATTACTGACGCCCAGTAATCGTTGTTGTCGTCGCTGTCATTGTCATCGTCATGTTGGAAGTAAGAGAAGCGAGTGCAGAATTCTGTGCACACCAACCTCGAACTTGCGGTACAGGAGTGGGTTGAGTGATGTCACATTGTAAACCTCAGGGTTGTTGAGGACTAGTGAGTTGACTTTACTCTCCGAAGCTGGCAGCGTCAGATCTGGGCTCCCCGGGGGGTACTGCGACTTTTTTTCTTCGGCCTGCAAACAGATTGGCGCACTAGATCTCATATCCCACTGTTTTATACTGGGAAAGTTGTGGTGTTGTTCTTACAGACATCGTTACCTATGCTCCATGTTTAGAAAAAGCCGGGAGCGATTGTTTTCTTTTTTCTTTTCTGTTTTTTTTTATTTTAGTTATACAACTTTGCATCACAGTATACATGCGCGCTTGCACACACACACACACGATTGTAAGTTTGCCAGTGATCTAGTATCGGATAGGCAAAAAACGGTGGCAGTGTGCTAAGTCTGTATGTCAACAAAAATCCAAGAGGATCAGCCTTAGTGTACTATTTTCAGAATAGTCTGGATCTTTCAAACGAAAAAAATAAACCCACAGAAGGGCTGGAAAGCACGAAGGAAAGAAGAGAAGGAGGAAATAACTGTGGTTGTGTATGGATAGAAAATTTACCATTCATTTGATAAAAAGAAACGATAAAAGTGGCGTAAACCTCTCACCTCCATGAAGGTGTTAATACGCTCAAGGAAACATTGAACGTCGTTCTTGTTTGTAGCCTGGTCACGCCGAATGCGAAGCTTGTCTGCCTGCGCGCCTGACAGATTCCGTAATTCTTCACAAAAATCCTTGTAGCGGACAAAATGAGAACAGTTAGCTATAAATACATGCAATGTTCTTCCGTGTTAATTGGCTTATCCTCGAAGTACAAGTTAAAAATAGTTACCAAAAATAAAGCTCTATATCCTCAAAGAAATCGTCTGCTTTTATCTGCAAGTCAGCGCACTGCAGAAAATCTTTAGTAGTAAATATAGCTTACTTTTTAAAAATTTGACTATTCTATACAGCATTGCTTTGCTTAATAAAAAAAGGGGACAAAACCGACAAAATACAATTAGGCACTGGAATTCTTTTTTGTATGACCAAACATAGGACTGGTTTGAAAGTTTTTTTTCTAACAGTATCTAGTTAAGTATGTGGGGAAAAGACGAAGACATTAATATCTGTCTTACACGCCACATCTTTGAGCAAGCTGAAAGTTAATAATAATAAGTTAATAATAAGGTATTGGGGTGGGACTTATCTGAGAATTAACGTATTGAGTGGAACACTTGCACCACAGCATGATTACTGATCGGGAACTCTCACTATGGCATAAGTACTTCGAAGGTCATCGGGAATTAACAGACGAAGCCAGAAGGACTGTGCACGTCATGATCAAGGCCCGCGAATGCTTAGTGCGCTAAGGGCAAACAGAGAACAACGGTAGCAGGAAACACTGGCAACACTAATCTGCAGGAATGTGAGATATGGCAGAGTGCATTCTATTCCACGGGATCATCACTTGAACCCTTTTTTCTGTTTTCAGAACTGGACATTAGCGCACAGTGGCGCACATGAGATTTTTTTTTTAAAACTACATTGGACAACAGGGCGTAGAAGGGAAACGACAGTAAAGGTGGACAGACGCTGACCAGCAGAGCGGACTGTGCGCGTTTGGGGTTCAGGTCAAAACTGTTGTCCCACACAGTCACCCCCGTGCAGCTGATGTCCGCCTTATGGCAGCCCATCAGGTCCTGCTCCTTAAGGCCCCAGACCATGTACACTTTGACCACCTCGTCCTCGGCGCTGGGCTTAAACCCGTCGCGATTCAGCAGCAACGCCTTGCCGTAGTGGTGGCTGTCTTTGAAATATTTGATCTGATTGGCAGACAGAAAAATTACTGCCTTGCACACAGTCGGGTCCAGTCATAAGAGCTCTCTCTTTCTCTCTTGATCTGTCTCACTAGCGTTTACAATAGTAGGAAGCCTCTGATACGTTTAAATTAAGCAGTGGTGGTGGTGGTGGTGGTGGTGGTGGTGGTGGTGGTGGTGGTGGTGGTGGTGATGATGATGATGATGATGATGATGATGATGATGATGATGATGATGATGATGATGATGATTTATTACTCTTAACTTCGTTAGAGCTCTAAGCACTTACAAAGATATTCAAAATAAACACTACTATGCAAAATGCATAGGTCTGATGCACACCCACCCATGCGCTCATTAAGGACTGCGACTAGTGATCAGAATAAAAAGACAACACTCAATAAGACAGCTTAAACATTTCTGATGTACTGTTGTTATTTTGAAATAAGTGCGTCTTTCTGATTTGTTTTTGAGAAAGTGTTTTCTTTGTTTTGTTGTCGCACCGTTTGCACGGAACATTAAACAGTGGGACTTTTGTCTCTTCTCTAAGATGTATCTATCTTTCAGATCTTCATACTTACACCCCCTGCAAGAACTCTTCGCTCCTCAGCTGACGGCTCCTCGGGTAAGGACTAAAAGCTTCGGTGAACGCTCGTTCTCTTATGCCGCACCTCATATCTGGAACTCCCTCCCTCCCTCCCTCTACATATTCCCTCATCCATCTCTCTACGGTCTTTTAGATCCGCCCTTAAAACACACCTATGCCGGATTTACTTTTAATCACCTACTTGTGCGCCGGTGTGTGTGTGTGTGTGTGTTACATGAATGTGTGTGTATCCCTGGTTTTTACAGCGCCCATATCTGAGCTCATGTGAGAAAAGGCACTACATAAATGCTCATCATTATTATTATTTATAAATATATATAAACAGCGCATAATTATCCTCAGGGTTGAAAAAGACCACTAACTGTCACACCTGGAGTTGCTTTCTATGTTGTGAGTCACACTTTTTAACAGAAGATTCGCTCCCATAAGTTCGCCTACCGATTCTTCGTCCGGTTTTAATTTGGCAGCGAAAACCGAAAACACGACAGCGAGTGTCAGGCTGAAGAGAAGGAGTGCCCAGCGCAACCTTCTGTGGCTGACGAGGCCGTAGAATGGCCCGCGGAAGAACCTGACCAACATATGGTGACGTTCGCCGTCAGGGGGCGCTGTCTCATCCTCGGAATTCTGTTTGTAGCACCTGTGCACATGCATACATGCACTCGCGGACAAGTTAGTCATACACACACGCACGCGCATACACATACACATTCTCCACGCACTTGGTTTGATTATTTTCGAAAGCTGTTGAATGTCCCAGGGAATGTAAGTGAGGATGAGTTTCACAGAGAGGCATAAGATATTTTGAATAACCACTCAATTAATGAGTGTGATAATTGTCATGGCACGTTTTTTGATGATGAAATTACACCTGAAGCAATCCGTGCCGCTATCAAGAGTTTAAAGAGATGAAAATCTGCAGGCCCTGATGGGCTGCCCACAGATGTATTTCTGTCTGCTAAAGATATCTGTGTGAAGTTTTTACATCCATTAATTGTGGTTTTCAGGAGGGTGATTACCCTGAGAGCTGGTCCGAGGCTGTTACATTTCCTTTGCACAAGTAGGGTGATGCTGGTGTGGTTAACAACTACAGAGGATTTTCCTTGTTGAATTAAGGGGTCACACAAAGCCCTGTGTTGAGTCCGCTGTTCTCCATTTTCCTGTCAGAACTACATGTAGAGTTATCTGGTTGTGGTGCGCGGTGAACTGATTCTTTTACGAACTCACTGGCATATTTCTGCTCATGTATGACGACGATTTAGCTATAGTGTCAGACTCAGATGCAGATCTCCAAAAGAAGATAAACTATCTAGAAAGTCACTGTTAAAAGTTGGACTATCAGTAAATATAGATAAGACGAAGGCGGCAGTTTTTTTTAATGGAGGTTTGTCACAAATTCTGAAAAATGGTTCTATGCAGGCAGGCCAGTTCAGATCGAATCCAGTTATTGTT
The DNA here is from genome assembly GCA_004794575.1 of Lanistes nyassanus. NCBI lineage: Eukaryota > Metazoa > Mollusca > Gastropoda > Architaenioglossa > Ampullariidae > Lanistes > Lanistes nyassanus. Next base: position 646,122 of record SMGT01012131.1, on the reverse strand, counting down.
ACCTTGGCGTCCCATTTTCGACAACTTTGAAGTGGACTAAATGTGTCGAGTATGTGGCAGGAGCACGTTAAGCTTTGGTGGGAATACAAAATAATATTGCACTGGGTGAGTGCGGCAGATTTCCTATGTTTGTGGATACGTGTGTGCGTGTAGTTTAATGTTGGTGTTGAGTGATGTGTATACCTGATGTAGCGTTATGTGTAGTGGATGCTGAACCCACGGAGGGGTCACGAGAAAGACAAAAGTGATGTAGTATTACTGCCTCACAAGTAGATGGTCGTGAGCAACACAAAAGTGATGTAGTATTACTGCCTCACAAGTAGATGGTCGTGAGCACCACAAAAGTGATGTAGTATTACTGCCTCACAAGTAGATGGTCGCGGCACCACGAAAGCAGAATATAACATAGCGCGGCACCACAAAGAGAAATGTACGATTACCTTACCACAAAGTAGTTGCAAGGTAGCAATGTCACGTCACCACGCACTCGTCCATAGTTTGGTCGTCTCAATATGAGTTTATTCAATCAAGAACCCGTCGTTTAAAAAAAAGGGATGTCAGATCTTTTTGAAGATCTGCCACGTTCCTTACTTTCGACTCTCTCTTTGCTACGTGTTTGGGTACGGTAGGCTCCCTTGATTGCATACGTCAGCATACGGTTGTGTCTAGCGCTGCCAGTACTTTGTTGGGGTTGTCGTTTGACGATTTATAGCGCTCTGTCCTCATTTGTTCTTGTTTGATTATATTGTGCACCCTGAGGATTTCATGTATTTGTCCTATGTTGTGTTTGTGTCGAATCTCAGTCGTTAGCATACGCTTAGTGAGCGAGCTGACGATATAAATTAGGGATTCGCTGTATGCACACGTGGTACACCAGGGGCTAGCTGTGTGAAGACTAGGGTCGTTTAAAAGAAGTTTTGAAGATCTGCCACGTTCCTTACTTTCGACTCTCTCTTTGCTACGTGTTTGGGTACGGTTGTGTCTAGCGCTGCCAGTACTTTGTTGGGGTTGTCGTATGAGTTTATTAGTCAGCACGGCGTGACGGTCAATTTTAACAACTCTAACACTTTTCCACCTATACGCGTCTATCCGTCTCTGTATCCATCTCCTACCTCCATCTGATGGTCTCCCTTCCACTGGTCCAACCAAGGCTTCTATAGTCCCTCCTAAGTGGCAGGTGTTGAATGGTCGTGGTCTGCATGCGTGGCTATGATGGGCAGCTATCCACAAGTTCGCGCTTCCGGTACCGCTTGGCGTGATACCCAAACGGGGCTGGAGGCAAGCTTGTGCCAGTCGTGATCGGGAGTTCCGGCTTGCCTTCATCCTCTTAGTTAATCAGCCATGCACAGCCACGAACAGTCACCAAAATTCATGGTTTTAGGCCTAAATAAAAGGTTTTAAAGGTATATCAAGCATCAGAAAGCACTTTCTGAATTATATGATGCATATGTCAAAAACCGACACTTGAGTACGTACATTTTACAGATTTATCTCGGTACTGTTATCGTCTGCTCGTCCGCCGTGTATACGAAATACCGAACAGCCACCGAAATCCATGGTTTTAGGCCTAAATAAAAGGCTTTAAAGGTATAGCAAGCATCAGAATGCACTTTCTGAATTATTTGATGTATAATATGCCAACAGCCGACACTTGTGTATACACGGCAGACGAGCAGACGATGACAGTACTGACACAAATCTGTAAAATGTACGTACACAAGTGTCGATTTTTGACATATTAAACATCAGATAATTCAGAAAGTGCGTTCTGATGTATTTTGTATACACGGCGGACGAGCAGACGATAACTCATTAACTGTACTGACACAAATTTGTAAAATGTACGTACACAAATAATGTCGATTTTTGACATTATGCATCAAATAATTCAGAAAGTGCATTTTAATGCTTGATATACCTTTAAAACCTTTATTTAGATCTAAGACCATGAATTTTGGTGGCTGTTCGTGGCTGTTCGGGGTTTCGTATGACCGGTTCACAGGGGCACTCGCCGTGCAGAAGTGGTTTGTGCACCACACATTGCGTAAGACCCCACCGATGTAAAACTCTTCTGTTGTTTTTACACCCGATAAATGAGCAGGTGTCCCCACCACCTTTTTGATATTTTTTTCTTCGATTTCTGGCTGGAATGCGAGCAGCTTGCGAGATGCAGCTATCACTTAACTAGCTAAGCGGAAGTGAGGATCATGAGCCTCGAACTGGCTTGAGACATGGCCCCGGCCACAGTATCCTCAAATGGCGTGCGGAAACTTGTGGATATCCCTGGTGACCTTTGTGTGCCGTGATTGTTTTGATTCATGTTGTCTCTGTATGGGGTTACTTGAGTGGGGACGGCTATTGTCTGACCTATCAATTATGTGTGTCCTGCCGTGCGTGGGATTTTAGTCTTCATCTCTGTTCTACACGAAATGTGCTGCACTTGTTTTGTAGTCTGTTTCCAAATAACCTACAAAAGACTCATATTGTTACACTGAATACAAATACCTTAGACAGTGATACAGGTTATTCCAACATGATGAGGCAGGGGGATGTAACTGGGCATCACGAGTAAGAAGTCTGTAAGTTTCACATGGCTTTGCCTACGCTTGGCAAATGTAGTGTGTTGGTAATGTGCAGTTGTTTATCCAAATGTTTCAATCTCGAGTGACGGACTGTTCAAAGCAGAATTAGCGTGCAGATTTACACTCCCATGAAGACTTTTGTAATATTCACCCAGACTTAGAGCCAGCTATATAGATCAGCTTACGTCACTGGAGCACAGACGTCTAATCTGCGTATTGCGATCGATGTATCTGTTTATTGTTGAATGATATTGTGTATTTTGGTAATAGTTATAATGATCCAGAATCTAAAGCACGTGACCTTCATGATGTTGAAGAGTTATCCATTTTTCTCTTAGTCTGCCCAGGATAGGCAGTTATACGCCGCAGACTTATTCCAAGTTACTAATACCAATTCCCGTCATCATTTAAAGTGCAGCTGTTGGTTAGAAATCTTAGCGAGAAGCTAGCGTTTAAAGTCGCTGTTTATATAACAGAAGTCTAAAAAGTAGGAATCTGGTCGTTTGATGTGCCACTTGTTGGTATTTCTTGTGCTTCGTGTTCATCCCAGGTTTACTGTTGGTTGTGTGTGAAGTTGTTGTTGATAAGGGCCAAAAGGCCTGAAAACTGAATAAACACTGAACAATCTTGGTGACCCACCTGAAGCATGGCCAGCTGAAATCTTCCCCGTAGTAGTGGTACATGATGAGGACGGTGGGAAAGAAGAGAACGACGGACATATAGTTGACGAAGACCAGGATTCCGGAGAACAATCCGAAGGACTGGATTGCGAGCAGAGGAGACAGCGCGCTGCTGAAAAAGGCCACCATGGTGGTCAGCGACGTGCAGAAGGTGGCACTTGCTGACCGCCGGTAGCAGGCCGACAAGCGAGCCTCGAGACAGGTGTAGCTCTGGTGGGCAGTCGCCCGCCAATTGTCCAAGAAGACGAAGATGTCGTCGGCGCCGATGCCCAGAATGATGAAGATGGAGAGCACGTGAAACACGCCGAAGTACTTGAAATGGAAGACGAAGCGGTAGAGAACAGTGGCGATGACGAAGCTGGAGATGATGCTGAAGATGCCGAACCAGGTGAGGAAGAGAGATCTGGTCATGAAGAGGACGAAGATGAAGATGAAGAGGAGAGAGCCAAGGGCCAGCAGCATGTCCCAGACCACCTGCGGCACATTACGACGTCGTTTGTCGCATTTAGATACAAAATGTAGGATACAGGATACAATCAACAAAATACAAGACCCAAGACACAAGATACAAGCCACAGGATACAAAATACAAGACACAAGATACAAGACACAAGAAATAAGAACAAGAAAAAGACACAAGATACAAGACACAAGATACAAGACACAAGACACATGACACAGGATACAAGACACATGACACAGGATACAAGACGCAAGACACAGGACACAAGACACAAGCTGCACGAGCGCCAGCTGCCAACAGTTAAAGACAAAGTTAAACCACTCTAGCATGTTTATCGTCACAACCACTCACGACCCCCACACGAGCTTGGTGATCTAAAAATTAACATTAAGTTACAATCAAATTTAGTAAAACATCAGATGTAGTAGGACATATCACATTTAGTAAAACGTAGTACGCCTCGTTCCTGCACAAAGATGTTATCACGGCTACAAATCTGTCTGAAGTTATCTGATATTTTATCATGCACAAAGGAGTTCGCAAACCGATAACATCTTTTCGGCTGCTCTTGTGCTTAACAGATTTTTTTGGAAAAAAATGCTCATTGTGTTCGCAGACTCCACAGCCTTCACTTAAGAAAAATTAGAAATACTAAGAATATTCAGAAATCTCAGTAAAGCGTTAAATATAATACTTGAATACTTAAATCATTTAAATTTTAGAGAACGAAGTAAGCTAGTATTTAGTCAGTGAACTGTGATGGTTATGAAGTTACTGGGTAACTCAGACAAATTACCACAAGGAAGGTTTTCGTCTTACCTGTTGCAGTAAGTCGTGAACGAAAAGCTGGTGACTCACATACAGGAAATCCATGTCGCCTACTCCAGAGTCCAGAGCTTCATTCAGGATATTCCGAAGCGACTCGACCTGAAACTGGCGTATCTTCAAGAGCTGCGCCTCCTTGTTGCCTGCTTTCAGGTCGTTGCCCGCTATGGGAACCCCGAACTGAAAGAGAGAGCGCGTTATGGAGGAACTCGCTTCGCTTCGGGTCACAACCGAATCAGCACCTAGATGGAACTGAAGCTGCTGCCGAAGGCCACTCGTCTTCGGATGATTAAAAGTGTTCACTATGTACAGCGTCCGTGGTATGTTGCTGAAAGTCTCGTCTTTTAACATGGGGCCGTAGGATCCGTCGAAGAATCGAAGTATGGACAGGGGCTTGGCGCACTGCGCATGCGCGCTGCCACCTGCTGAATGCGCAAGTCTGCAGAAGTCTGTGTAGTCATTCACGCGCGTCAGTCTGTCCTCCAGCTCCTTTATGGCTCTCAGGCGTTCCTTCGTGAAGACGTTTGAGCCGCCAGCCTGGTATATGAGCAAGAGCAAGTCGCCCGTGCGGGACCTCTCGCCGATGGTGCTGGCGTTCGTGTCCTTGGCCACCACAGAACCGTCCTCATCTCGGTGCTCCCAAGCCAAAAAGCGCAGGTAGGACGAGTGATCCACCAAGTCGAGCGGTATCACGCTGAAGTTGACCTCCACCACGTTCACGCCAGAGAGCAGGAGTACCAGAGTCACAATGACGATGACCAGGTGGCTTCCCAGAGCGATCCCTGTCACACAAAGGTGAAGATCACGTTTCCTAATGCAAGCCACAGACGAATGTTCGAGTCAGACCAGTTCTTGGAAACTTTCAGTTTCTTATAGATGGTTTGCTTAAGACAAAGAAAGACATGCTTTAATAGATATATACAGGACATTCATCGTCGAGGCGTGAAGCAGATGAGAAACGCGATGACCTGAACAAGTAGTGACCTCACTACCTGAAGAGGCTTTTTCTATGTTCTCTATATTGTTACACCAGCGTCATTCCAGACTTATAATTTTTTTAAACGACTTGTACCTTTCCCTCTCTTTCTTGCACCCGTCTTTATTTTCGTTCATTCGTTATTTTCGTCATGAACTCTACACAAGGGAAGCTATTCAGACTCCTTTGGGTTTCTCCATATAGCACTGTACGATTACGGACTGTTGTTGTTTTTTTTTTGTTGTTGCTGCTGCTGCTGCTGTCATGCCTATTGTGTGGTTACCTGTGAGTAAAGTTCTCTGAAGGTGCGTGCGCGGACTTGTTTTTAAATCGGATGATTTATATTGACTTCAGAAAAAAAAAACTCGACGCGCACTGAAAGCAGGTCCTAATATTAAAGCAGTCTATGTCCGGCCTCTTCATGCTTCACCGCTTTTCTCTGCTGCCCGTCATCACCACAGTGATGGTGTAACCCAGCAAATAAGGACGCTCATTCGTGCTGGATATGTGTACGTGTGTCAACGAGCGTGTACCTGTGTGGGTTCCAACCACATGTGCGCAAATACATACGATTGTCTGTGTGTGACATCGATTATTACATACCCATAATTTGTTCCATTTTAATTCCAGCTCCACCCTAAGGCTCAGGTTCAAAGGTTAATCCCAATGCAAGGACGCACTTAGCAGCTGCAGGACCCGACTCGATTTCTTTGAGGAGCCCAGCTACATCGTTGTAAAAGCGTGAATACACTAGGGTGAAATGTTCAAAGAAGGAGGTACAAACAGCTAGTAAACTGACTAATCTTCACGTTCTGTTTTTAAAGGATGTTGCAGCCAACGCGCAACAATATCGATCTTCGTTTTACCTCATATCAAAGGCATACCTGGTGGTTGGACATTGTTATCGCTCTTATGGCCTATCGGGAGATTAATACCTTATAACCTGTATATTTCTTCGCTCTACTAGAAATAAACTGAAACTTACAGGTAGTATCGCGCCATCTTGCTGAGACGCACACGAGAAAAGCACTGTTCTGATCGAATCCGTGGCTAGCACTGACCATCATTGTTGCTTCATTTCCAAATGCCATGATGGTGTGTCTGCATGTGTTGCCAGGTTTGCCTAATGTGAAGAAAGTGCGCGTGTTGCGGAGGGAGGGGGGGCAGCAGAAATCGCAAATTTTGCGTGAACCTCGCTAAACAATAGCTGCATATTGCACGATAAAAGTTTATTGTGATTGCATTTACAAATTAGCCAACAAGCCCGCAACGGTTGATATTATGTAGTAGAGCAGCAAGCTTACTGTAACAATATGCGTGTTTTGTAGGTTATTTAGAAATAGACTAGAAAATAGGTGCAGCACGTCTTATACAGATCAGAGATGTAGACTAAAATCCCACGCACTGCAGGACGGACATAACTGATAGGTCAGACAATAGCCGTCCCGCACTCATGTAACTCCCTACAGAGACAACATTAACCATAAACATAGAAGCTGTAGTGCCCCACATGCCAATCACACTCACAGCGACACATACAGTCCGTGGGAATTGGACAGTCAATAGTTAGGTATATAAGCTTTGGTGGGGATAGACAGAGAGAGAGAGAGAGAGAGAGAGTGATGAAGGTGGTTAAGTCGAAAATGGCGGCATAGAAAGCTCAGCTTTAGTTTTGCTATTACGTGATTGAACTACAGGGTCTTGATGTATGTTGGAGAAACGAGGCCTAGTGCCTGGTTAGCAAGATCAGGAGGAATAAAAGACTGAACGGCAACAAGGCATTTGTGGTCTTCTGTGTTTGCGGCCGTGATACTTTACGTGTTGACGACCTTTTTGATATTACATCTGGTGCCGATGACCCGTCCCGATGACTCGCTCTACACAACGCTACATTGGTGGTGCCTTGACGTCTTCATATTGTTATACATTTGGAGCCTCATCTTGTTACATTTGTTGCTGTGTACTTCTTCATATTGTTATACTACAACGACCTCATGGCAGATAAGGTGCGATGTTTCTTTACGTGCAACACCATGCGTTAGGGAGAAAGCGGCATCCTGTACGCAACGGATTTTCTGTCTCTGGAAACACTTGATTAATGTTTCAACTCAACTAACTCTCTCTCTCTCTCTCTCTCTTTCTTTCATAAGCTTTTTCTTTCGGTAAGAAAAAGACGTAGAAGACTGGGGACCGACTCTCAGACTAAAGCATTTAACAACTTGTCATATTCCTATATATTATATATATATATCCATTCCACTGCACGTAAAATATACAAGGCAAAGGGCCTTACGACCTATCTTACGAGCGTAAAAAGCAGACAATTTTTGCAAGAAAAACAGGTGACTGCCGCTTGGAGTAAAATCTTTCTTAAATTGAAAACAAGGGAACTGGACCAAGCTAAGACATGACAAAGACAAAGACAATCTACATGTTTCGGGGCACTACCCCTTCATCAGGACGACACAAAAACGACGAAAAAACGACAACAACGAAAACAGAAGAAAAAGACTTAGCTTCAGTAGATGTGGCGCATAGGCTGGACAGCAGGAAAATGACTAAGGGACAGTGAGTAAGAAGGGTTAAAAAGAGGGGCAGCCAATCGCCAGGTGGGTAGGAAAGGGTAGGGAAGGGTAGGGGTGGAGAGGGGGCGGGGTGGAGAGAGAAGCGTGGGTAAGGGGGTGTCAGTGTGAGAGAGGAGGTGAGAGAAAAGAAAGAGAGAGAGAGAGAGGAGGGGTAAAGAGAAAAAGAGGAAGGTGGAGGGTCAGTGTTTGAGGTTGAGTCCAGTGGGTGCCATGGTACCGAAATGGGTAATGAAGTAGGATTCCATATTCTTACGGTCAATGGAATCGCCCTTCATTTTCCA
>SMGT01012131.1:606018-637303 GCA_004794575.1 Lanistes nyassanus | reverse complement strand
GGTGAGTGCGCGGGGTGTAGCAGCGGCTTTCTGTTTAGCAAAGTGTAGAAGGTTGGGAGGATAGTTGCGGGCGAGGAAAAAATCTACCATTCTATCGGCTTGTTCGAGAAAATCTGTATCATTGGAGCATAATCTGCGGAGTCTTAGGAACTGCGAGTAGGGTATGGTGTGCAGGGTGTCGATTAGCTCTAATTGAGATAAACGGCTGCTGGAACCAGTTCGATGCTAACAGTTTTCACTAATTTTATTGGCTATACTATAAACCACTAATAATAAGTTGAAATTGTGTATATACTTAACAAATGTTGTCTTCGGTCTATTGACCACCAGCCGACAGAAAGCTAGCGTGGATTCTTCCTGCTTGCTGGCTTCCTGCCCTTGGTGCTCAAGGTTGTTATCCGAAGCAGGTGACGCTGAGCTTGCGACTGTGCATATCTTGGTTGGTGAAGACGGAACGTCGACATCTCGGTCGCTGAGACTGACGCCGAGTGGGCCTGGGTCACTAGGTGCGTCTGATAAAGTCTCCAAGTTGATCACACTAGTCATGTCATCGGCGATCTTCTGCTGGGGTAAGAAAGGCACCCGTCACATAATTACGGGTATTTATATCCACCGTATGTGTAGTACGTTACATTCAGTTTACCATCAGTGCGAGAAAGCTGGGAAATTTTAAACAGTTTTTCATTCTCTTCCCCACCCCCACCCCACCCCACACACATTTTCTTTGCCATCAATACATTTTTGTGACGAACATCAGTGATATTTAATATCGACGCTCATATCGGCAACATCAACGGCAGATGTAAACACACAGAATGACAGATGAAGAGCCCCGACATTTAAGTTGATGTCCCAAGTTAAAATTGACGGACACACACAGAAAGGGGGGAGTGGAGGAGGAAAACGAAGAAAGGAGAGTCAAGAAAGCAACTTCCACATTTTATGTGTGTGTGGAGGGGGTGGGGTGGGCATATCAGGTGTGCGTGTCTTGAGAATATAAACCAAGGTCAGACGAAAGCGTCATTATCTTGATTAATTTACACCGCATGATTGTTACAAGAACATTTTGTGTAATTAAAATGTATATGCTTATATGTGGCGATGTAAGCGAGATTTCCAAGAAAGGTATTACAGTCACAAAGCAGAGTTCTGCGGTAATATGATTTAGCAGAAAGCAGTAAGTCCATGCACTTCTGGCAAAAAATAAGATTTGTTCCAGCATGCACATCGATCAATGCTCTGTTTTATGAAAAAAATCAAGTGTGTGGCTTTCTTAGGTTATAAGATAACGAAACAGTAACTCCATGTTTACATTGCAATATAGATGGCAGATGAGCGTGTCCACGAAAATATAACGGGTAGATTCCAAGTCTAATGAGCAAGTCTGACTTGCATTCCTTCTCATGCTGGATCTAACATCCTCTTGGAAATCAAAGCAAATCCCTTTATTGGACTTGCTTTCTTTTGCCAGCTGGATCTAAATACGGAACATCAAGAAAAATGCAGGCAGATCACAAAAGTACTCATTTTAACGCTTTTATTGGGACATAAATTTTACAAAAAAATCGACCTTTGACAATACTCTTTTATCACTGTTATTTCGTTTGGCAGTAGAAACTTTAAAAAGTGTGCAGTTTCAAATGAATTAATGCAATAATGGCATGAAGATGAACACAAAAATCGCGTTTTCTCAAAACATTAACATGCTAATGCTTCGGTGGACTTACTGGTTTCTGCCAAATGACAGAAAAAATTCACCATCTTCCCCATGTACATTCTTTTATACCTATTGTGCTTGTTTCTTATCGGGATATAAATTGCGAGTTTTCACCCTCATTAAACTTACAGTTTTTCTTGCTGAGGTCTGTATCCATTTCAACCAACGTTAAGCGCCAGCGGGTAGAATTACTGAGCGGCACTTATATAGGACGCGTGTTGTTGGTGTTCCGAAGTGAAGGCAGTCAAAAAATAATAATAATAAAAATACTGTCAATCTGTTGAAGAAATGTCCAAGAAAACTGATCGTATGTCGACTTAGTAATGTGAGCAGTGGCTTTGTGACACAACTCGATCAGTGGAAAAACGACTAAACTGCGGGGGACAGGCCCTTATGAACGGGCGCCACCATAATCTTTACGTCACACAGGGACATGCGAAGGCTATTTTTTCGATCTCGATGTTTTAGGCGATAGTTGATGGGGTTGATGAGTGTAAGTGTCTCTTGGAAACCAAGCAACGTCCGTACTTGTTTTTTTTAAAATCTCCCTCTCTATCTCTGTCGCTCGCTACACCCAGCCCCAACCAACTCAGCTCCAACATCCATCATCCCCGTCTGCTCGTTTTCTCGCCAGTTCACGCGCGTGCTGAGATCGAGAAACGGGCAGCACTACGGAATGGTTTTGTGTGTTTTGTGTAAGAGAGTGAGAGGGAAAGAGAGAAGGGGGGGGGGGGAGTGGGAGAGAGAGAGAGAGAGAGTATCTTAATATTTTTGTAATCTGTCAGAATGATATATTTTTGTTTTTTTGCCCTTCTTTTGGAAGAAATCACTTTCCTTGTTTTAACAGACAAAACTGCAAAAATCCCTTCGATTCTGCGCCACGATTTTCGTGACAAAACAGAATTTCTGCGTAACAAAGTTTGTACAATAAAATTGTCTTCTGGTTGATATTATTGTCGCATATAAGCCATAACTTATTCGTAAATCATTTTAAAAATACAGCAGTGCGTGGAAGAAGAGACGTTTAATTTTTAAAATAAACTTAAGACTTACAAAAGATGCACCAGAAATGTGAGGAAACTGAATAGCCTGATCATCATTATTTGTAGTTACAATTAGTTGGTACTTGTAGACGTAAAACCATAGTTTTTGTTTGCTTTGGGGTTTTTTTTTTGGGGGGGGGCAAGGGGAATGGGTGCACAATTGTCAAGTGATCCGCTTTTTACTTGAAATATATATCTATAAGCCTATATATTTTCGCAGTTATTCATAAATATATTTGAATAAATCTAGCTTGTCACAGGTGAAATGTTTTCCCATTGTAAAATTTTGATTACTTTTCCGTTTGCTGACAGTCTTCTGTTTGAAGATGTTCGAGTCAGCACCCGGATATCAACACTCGACGTCATTCGGTGCTAGGTGAATGTTCGTCGTACTTTCACTGGACCTGGGATACGACTATACATGTCAGTAACCGGACAACTGTACTTGTGTGCACTGACGGAAGGGTGCACGTGACTGACTCGATCCATATGTCTGGACTGGAGATAATATTACCTCGGAGGTAGCTGTGGAACAGAAACAAAGCATTGTCCATTGCAGCAAGCGGGTTCAGATCTCCCATAGTGTGCGTCTGGTGTATGATTCAATGACCCTCTCCAGGGGTGGAGCTGCAGTACGGAGATGAAACGAAGCAGTCCGCACGTGCGATGACGTTGTTGTAGGTACTGTACGCAGAGATAGAACAATATTTTCAGTTAGCGCAGTTTTTCGTTCCTGTTCCTATACTTCTTTGTTTCTCCGATTGAACTGTGTGGAACTAAATAGGGAGAACTTTCTGGAAGACGCTGAAAGACAATTGTATTTCGCGGTAGTCAAACGCCTGAACTCTCCCCAGCGCTGGCCAGAAACTTTGATATAAATAAGCAGAACTTTCAGGAAAAGACTTTGTTCTGCCTTTTAGGCAACCTCTTGATCAGAACAGAGCAAAGATACCCGATTCATGCAGGCCAAGTGGCCTACACATGAAATAACGGCTGCATGGCCTTGGGGAATCGGGTATCCCTTCTCTGTTGTGATCGTGAGAGCTTAATGTGATGTTAACTAAGGGTTTGGAGTAGATGGGCAACAGAGATATCAGTGAAACGCAGCTCACAACCTGACTACTTTTTTATATAATAAAATTTCAATTTCTTTAGTTGGCAACGCCAGAAAGACAGAAAGTTTTATTAATGATATGTGGTAGGATGAAACTATATAGATATGATGAGATAAAGTAAGTCTGATGTGTGATAAAACTACATGTTCAGTAATCGAGATGCGAAAAACTTTTTTAACATGTAGTTCAGTGGTAAATAATAAATTTTAAAAAACACGTTGCAGTTGGCTGCCATGATAACATACATGCAGATGTGTTTATTTCTTACCCCATTAATCGCGGTAGGTGTACCTTGTTGTACTAACGGTTCAGTGCAACTAGTCCTCCCTTGTAAGACCCCTCTATTATAAGACCTGATTTTGGCTGTTTTTGCACAGTCTTATATTGGAGGTTTTACTGTATATCGATTTTGAGAGCCATGGAGTGAATCTACCTTTGGACCTATATAATTAATATACGAGCTGATCAAATTAACAGTTTAATCTCTAGCCGGCAGTCATTTGTTCCTTCTTTATTCCAATGAGTTGGAAAATAGGTGCGGGAGTAGTTTTAATATAAGTATGGGAAATTTCCAGTATCAAAAATACCCATATAGGCAAAATCTGAGATGCAGTCAAATATTTGGTGGATAAAACTAGAAGGGTACATTTCTAGACCGCTACACCGGCATGAAACGGACATACGCAGTGGTTTTGATTGTAACAAGCGGTGACACGGTTACAGACTCCCCTCCAGAGTTTATTCCACAACAGAGACGAGCAATGGTACGCTTTCGCGCTATCCTAGAGACTGCAGGCTATTGCCTTTCATGTCAGTATAGCATGGCTATACCTTAATTAATCTTAATTGCTATAATATAATTAAAGGGGTCGTGTTGTCAGGTTAGCGTTTGTTCGAGGAGCTTCAAATTTTGAGGTTTTAATCACATCCGCGTGTCACAGAACGTGTACTCATACTGTGTCACCGAGACTGACAACAATATTATAATTGAGGCTTCTCTAAAGTATCTATTTTACTAACTGCGTTCGTTTTCCATTTCTGAAAACCCTCGCGTTTTGGGATGAATCAGTCTACCCGATCACTGTTGTTATGATCAGCGAGGAAGGATCGAGCGAACGTCTGACTTCGTGAAAGAGGTTGATCAAAGCTTGGCCGGTGGCGGATCGCAACAGCGTCATTTCTTTTTCCGGTGTCCGGTGTTCGTGCAGAGCATTCAGCGTAAAATGCAGTGATAGTTTTGAAATCTGACAGCATGGGGCTGGTGTTAAAAGAAAGCATACGCTTGACGTCACTTCGCGGTGAGTCTGAAGTACAGTTGTTGTTTGGAGACATCACACAACTTCCACCTGACGACAAAGTGGATTTCGTATTTGTATCTGCTTTTCCAGGTGAGCATAATTGAAGATTTTTAAATGTGCTTACAAAGCAGGTCTGGAACTTAGAATATCCAGATAATCAGTGTACTTAATTGATACGGTGGTTGAGCACATATAAAGTTTCCACCCTGAGATGAATTTTTGGAGACTAGACACGTTGTCACGGTTTAACACCACAGCAAAACGTGAAGCACGCAGGACCCACACATACATGGCTAGTGCCGTGCAGTTTACTGTAGTCTCGTCCTGAAATCTTGTGTGGTGTGCAGTCAGCCTTTCGCAAGTTTTAAGGGACGAAAAGAAACTTTGGTGTTGGCTAGAATCTATAGTTCTGAACCAAAAATTCTACCAGGCAGGGCCAAAAGTGAAGTGAAGGTGTTGGCAGATTTTACGTAATCGGCGCTGTGTTAGCTGCCCTGTACTGTAATCCAATGCAGTCCAATCCTGAGCTAATGTGAGCCCTGAATAGAATTTTTGTGTGCTGCCCTAGCATTCACCGTAGCCCCATGCTGATATTAGTTGTATGTTCCACAGGAGACTATGCTGCCATACCGGGCACCCTGATTGGTGCCTTGTTCAGAAAGCTGGGATTATCAGTTGGGGCTCTGGCCAAAGATAAGGATGTTGATCTGCGCGTCAACTTCAACTGTTGGGTGTCAAAAACTTTACCTGCTGAGATGCCCTTTTCTCGCCTTGTTTGTTTTGAGAGGTAAGTAGCTGTGGTATATCCTGCAGTTGCTGGATTTGAAAACAGTGGTCGGTAAATTTGAGAAATGTGGATGCTGGTCAGGTTACCAGGATGAGACACTAGGAAAACAACTCCCAAAGCCACAACCAGACAGCAGCTAGCTACCTAGTAAATAAGAAAATGATAAATACAAATGCGAAAACTGTATTGTCTATTCCTGATGGATGGACATTTATCATTTTAATGCAGAAGACAAGGGAAAAACCCAAGAGTTAAAGTACTCCACCAAATAGTTTAACATATACAAAAGTTAATATGCATTCTACAAGCAGTGAAATTAAACTTACCATAACACAGTAAGCTTATCACATCAAAACCATGATTTAGGCTAAAGAATTCAAAGCAACAAGTTAAAAAAAAGGAATCAGAATTTATGATGCTTATAGCTGTTGGGATAAAAGAATGTTTGTAAAAATTCTTCTTTTCGATAGGAACCCTAGGGTGTCACCAAGAAAGTAGATTTTGAAAGGTTGGTTAGGTTTGTTTTTTGTGGTTTAACGTCCTGCCCCAAATTAGGTGCATATGTGATCAGCATCGCTTAGACAAGTTAACATGCTGCATCATACTACTAGACTGCTGTGGCACAACGGGCTTCAGTCCCACCCAGTCACATTAGTACTGTTCCTTACAGTGCCAGGCATGTGGCAGAGCAGCTACTAGACTTCCAGTTTTTAAGTCATAGGTATGACAGGCCAGCGCAGGAACCACTGACTTCCTGCTGTTAAAGCAGATGCCTTAACAACTATAGCACCGAGGCAGTAGCAGACTTTGAAAGGAGCTGTAAGGAGGATGGGTAGCATCACAGACAATTTTGCATGTTTTTTTCTCCATAAGCCAGTTTAGTTCTAAGGTGTCTCTGCTCCTAGCCAACGTGTTTACCCAACAGCTTTACACCATCATTAGTTTTGAACTTTCTTTAGCAATATTTTAATTTCATTTCATTTTATTCAGCTATAAGCCCTGAGGGGCCTTTTAGCTTTGACAAAACATAAGTATATTTTACCATGAGAGAACTATTTCTTCTAAAGTATTTTTCTGCACCCCAGAGTTTTTCAATTTTCTGAGAAGATATCTCTGATAGCACTTCTTGCAGACCAAATTAACAGGAGCGTGAAATTTAAGTTCTATATCTAGCGTGGTTAGAATTAAGTTATGTAGAATTGTGAAACCATGTCTTTCAGAATGAACAGATCAGAAAAACTCCCAGATCAGATCAGCTCCATGTTTCGAGCGATGATGCCAATTTTTAATGACAAAGAAACAACTGTCATCACACCACTGCTAGCTGCTGGAAACCAGGTGAGCATCATATTTTCTTATAATAGAATTTATGTTTCTGGTCAAATATCCTCATAATTATGTCTATTTCTGTGATTAAGTAAGATTATTTGATTTCTGGTCTTCAAACTGAGGTAACTGATAAGCAAAATGGTGGAAAGAAACAGTGGAGAGAAATAAAAACTTCCATGCTAATAATGTTATCTTTAAACACAGTTGTGATCTGAAATGAAAATTGATAAATGTTTGTATGATCTTTACCTTTCAGGGAAACTCAGAGGGTGTGGTACTCCAATCAATAGTCACAGCTTCATGTAACTGGATCAGAGCTGGGTTGCCTCTTAAATGTCTGAAGATAGTGGTGTACACAGACAATCCTCATGTCTTATCTCCTGCCCATGATGATCTCCTTAAAATATTTTCCAGATTAAAGAAGAAGTGGGAGACCATAAGCAGAGAAACGGTAAATCTGACTTTATACATTACTGATGGTAACGGTAAATCTTACTTTATACCTTACTGATGGTAACGGTAAATCTTACTTTATACATTACTGATGGTAACGGTAAATCTTACTTTATACATTACTGATGGTAACGGTAAATCTGACTTTATACATTGATACACTGATGGTAATGGTAAATCTTTATACATTGCTGATGGTAACGGTAAATCTGACTTTATACATTACTGATGGTAACGATAAATCTTATTTTATACATTACTGATGTTAACGGTAAATCTGACTTTATACATTACTGATGGTAATGGTAAATCTTTATAGATTGCTGATGGTAACGGTAAATCTGGCTTTATACATTGCTGATGGGAACGGTAAATCTGACTTTATACATTACTGATGGTAACAGTAAATCTGACTTTATACATTACTGATGGTAACGGTAAAACTGACTTTATGCATTACTGATGGTAACAGTAAATCTACTTTATACATTGCTGATGGTAATGGTAAATCTGACTTTATACATTACTGATGGTAACGGTAAATCTCACTTACACATTACTGATTGTAATGGTAAATCCGACTTCATACATTACTGATCGTAACAGTAAATCTGACTTGTACATTGCTTATCGTAACATGCACTCAGACACATGCACTCAGAAACACTTGTACTCACACACACATATGCACTGAGACAGACACACACACATACACTTGGACACACACACACACACGCATAGATGTAGAGGGACACATGGATTTCATTGTTTATGTGCATACGCACACATAAAGTAAAACTATATGTATGGATGCATGCCCATGTAAATACTTATATCCATTTTCATGTATTCCCATATTTTGAGAAATTATAACAGTTTTTGATNNNCCCCCCCCCCCCCCCGCCACCACCACCAAAAAAAGCCATTATAGTTGACTTTGGCAGGAATCACCTCAGTACATTGTTTGGCCCTAAAAGAATGTCTTACAAATAAGTTTTTTTGAACTAGACAAATCTTGTTATGTTATCAGAAACTTTCCACACTATAATAACCATATAACTGAAAGCTGTTTAAGTTTGTGGTCTGGACAATGTTATCTGCTGAAGAAAATGTCCTGTCCTGGACAAGACACTACATTCTGGCATGAAACAAACAGAATGATAATAAACTATGTATGTACATTATATATTAAGTTTTGTTAAGTGAATATAAAGGTACTGTATTTGAACCAGATGAACATGACATGCAGACCGACACAATTTTATTTTTGGCAGAGGACACCAAATTTTTATAGGCACATAGAGTTGGTATGATGATGAACCTTGCAGCACAAATAGCAATTAACATGGAGTTATAGCCTTACACATGTATTGATACCTTTAAGCAAGACATATGAAAAGGTGGGCTAATGGCATAGTGCAGCACCCACACCTGCCATCCTAGGGCTTCTGATATACTTCCTCTCAGTTTTGTTATCATAGTAGCAACTTACTACAGTGGTGGCAGGATTAACATGTATGTTACGGTGACTTCTGTAAGGATATTGAATGTTGTGGTGTCATTAGAATTGTCCTCACCCAGTAATGTCCCCCGCACCCCTCCCTACAAATCATCGTTTACTAACCATCTTCACTAAGATATAAGAGTTTTCTTTCATAGCCTTCAAAGCTGTAAACTTCTGAATCATTTCATTGAAATCAATGCCTGTCCTCAACTCAGTTTCGATTGATAATACTGGAATGCCATGTGGGGGGCTAAATCACCCTTTGACAGTTCTGACCGGAGTGCATAAGAATGTTCAAAATGTAAATTATCATCGACTTATGATGTTCCAGATGTATTGATATAAGCTGAGCATATGAAAATGTTTCTGTTGTTATAACCTTCTACAAGGATTTTAAAAAATAATAAATTTCCACAGAAACATGGCACACAGTCATTTTGTACAGTAATTTACAGTCATTTTGCTGTCACCCCCACCTGCTGCAGTTAACAGCCTTGCTAGTGACCCTACTGATGGAATGAGAGTGTTATAATTACTTACAGTTTCAAAGAATCCATAGGACTATATCAGACTGTGCCTTTTCACACTAACTTACAAGGTCATCTTATATTTAATGCTGCAGCCAAAGCATGAAGAGAAGAAGTATGATGTCTGCATTTCATTTTGTGAGGAAGACAGTTCTCTTGCGGAGGATATCAAAGCAGGACTGCAAAAAGTGGACAGCAGGATTGTTGTCTTTTCTGAACACCTTATGTATGACCATGGGCAAGTTTTTCAAGAGAAGATATTTGCCATCATGATCAGCTCATGGAGGTATGTTACAAAGGTCTCTATAACTGATCAGAGCTAGTGATTGAATTCATTTAAAACTTCTGTCCAAAAAATTTCCTGATCGAATTCATTTACAAGTTATGAGAAACTTTCCTGGACGAGAATGTTGTGCCATATTCATGGTACTTGTATACAAATCTTCAAGGATGCATCTGAATGATTTTTTGAAAAAATTACATTAGTGTTTCAAACCATCCTCTGGCAGCTTTGACTTCAGTAATATATTCTCAATTCTTACTGATGTGTGATCAGAATTAATAATACCGCTAGATTTCCTTTTGAGTAAAAACCACCTAGACAACATATAAATTCTTCATGTGTGGACAGATTTTCATCTTCTTATGGTTTATTTCGAGTAGATTGTGACCCTATTTATGGATACATTAGGTTTGACTGAAAATGTTTATTTGGTTACTGAAGCATTTACAGCATATTTATATATGTACCAAAGTGAAAAGAAATGTGTAATTTCTGCTTAGGGCAAATAGTTTCAACCAAGAAAACCTAACCAAGTTAACATAGACAAGCACTACGTCAACGTTTCAAGGCTTTGTCCCTCTTTCAGGATGACAAAGATAACAAATAAGTTTGTTTTATCTGTTTGTGTCATCCTGAAGAAGGGGGAATGTCCTGAAACAATGACGTTGTGCTTGTCTATTTTTGCTTGGTTAAGATTTCTTTGTTGTGACTATATGTTTATCATTAAATTTTTGATTTATTTTAATTTCACAGAGTTGTAGTCGTTCTGACCCCACGCTACGTTGCGCATTCAGAATGCCTTGAGCACTATAACATTGCACTTTGCTGTAATCGTCTGACCGGCCAAGATGTGTTAACCCCATTTTATATGGAAACAATTGACATGCTTCCATCGTACATGACCCTTGTGCAGTACACAGAATGCAGGTAAGCAGACATGGCACTGAATATTTCTACTGTAGGTGTTAAGTGATCATGTCAAGTTAATAAACTTACAGTCTTGCTCTTCTTTATGCTTCATAAACTGTCTTTTCCATATAGTTCAGGTCTCAATCATTCAATATTCCCAAGTCCAATGTATGACTTGGATGACTGGTGCCATAATATATTCTCAAGTGCAGCGTATATCTTGGATGACTGGGGCGCCATAGTAACATGCTTTCTGCAAACATGAGCAGGGTACGAAGAGAAGGGGAAGTAGCAGAGATGCTGATCATATCTGCCTGCTCCTCACTGATCAAGCATCTGGATGCTGACATGCAGACTGATGCCACAAAATCAGCAAGCAGTAGTCCAGACAGAACCAGCAACAAGTATGATGTGTTCATCTCCTATGCACACAAGAACACGGAGAAAGCACGCGACTTTCACACTGGTCTGCTGGACGGCAATCCTGACATGAAGATTTTTTTCGACACAAGTGAACTTAGAGCAGGTTACTTGTTTTTTATATGTGCCTGTAGATGGATTGATATTTCACATGCAGTAGTGTAGAACAGCGGCAATCCTAGGTAGTGTACTAGCAACAGGAACAATAACTGCTGGGGGAAACTGTTACTGGATACACATGTTCAGACAGGATAGATTGTCAGTAGTGCTGTAATGAATTTGTTGTCTTCATTTAAACAAGCTCATTTGTTATTTGCCAACTCTAGAGCTCACAGAGTCTGAGTAGGACCGTTTCCAATGAGCACTGTTGCATAATTTTGATGAAAACCATAGAGTTTCTAACACACAAAACAATATTTCATGAAGATTTCTGTGCTCAACTTCTTTTATGTAAGTGGCAGCAAAAATATTTAAAGGTTTACATAACAATATTTGTTGAGTATTCTCAATTGTCTCATCAACCTAAAATGGAGCTCTAAATGAGAGTTTGGAATTGCTCAGACCATGGACAGCTTACATGTTTTCAGGTAAAATTTGGCAAGAAACTCTCTACGAAGCAATGGATCAGGCAAAGTGTGTTGTGGCTTTGCTGAGTTCAGCATATTTCCAATCCACAGTTTGTCAGGAGGAGTACAACATAGCACTGGCACGTTTCTTATCCAAGGTTGGATGTTCTTTCAGGGTCCTACCACTATTAGGTCACGTCCCCTTATCTTCACTGATGATTATAATGTAGTAGTGCATTTTTCAAAGAATAATCTGGCTTAAACATACGCTTGAGAAACCACGTTAACCCACGTTACCAGTTGATGCTTTCCATCGATGCCAGTACACACACTATGATAAAAATCAGTGCAGTCTTTATCTTTTTTAGGATGGCATCATCCTGGTTGCAGTGTTGGCTGCAGACGATGTGCAGGAAGTTCCAGCTTGCTTCTCTGCTGTCCCTGTCTTGGACATGAGAAGAGCTACACGTGGTGATGAACTTCTCTTTGCCAGGAACATTGATAACTGGCTTCATGATGAAAAGCCAGGCTACAGGTTTTTGCATGTTGGTGGTTATTACGATTGGTTAAATTTGTATTAAGATCTTAAATGCATGCTAGCACCATATTGATTTTCACTTTCTACCTCTTCTACCCACTTCAAATTTTATAAAGGAAACTTGCAGACAGGTGATGGTTGAAAAAGTGAAAGAAAACAAAATACTGCAGAAGATAGAGTATCTTCATTCCTGTTTGTTGTTGCTGTAAGGTTTAGGAAGGTTGTACAAAGTCCTCTTTTTTTTTTTGTTGCCATTATTACATTGCTTTCCCTAAGTTTGAAAGGCTTAGCAATGACGACATGTACAAAAATATGTTAAACTGGTAACTCCCACATCCTTTCAATTATTTTTTCCTTAGCCCACACATCCATTAGCATTTCGAACCGTCTTGGAGGCCTGGCGGGCAAAAGATTTCAATGCCCGATTCATCATGAGCGACGACACCATCAGACACAAAATGTCAGCATCACAACCAGCAGGTGCTAAAAGCAGAGACCCAGAGCAGCAAACCAAAAAAATTGTGCTGAGTTGTGCCCAAGACTGCTTCAGATATGCAGCTATTTTGTCCAAAATGCTTGCGTCAGAAATATCAGTGAACATCTGTTGTGAGTTTCTGACTGCACAGGAAGCATCCAAGGTGTTCAGCATGCAGGCAGTAGACTCTGCTGACATGGTGGTGGTGTTTGTGTCAGACGATTCCATTACTTCTGTGCAGCACCGCCATGTGCTGCATGCAGCTTTGTGCAGACAGAGGACGGTGAGTTAGAGAGAAACTGATGCAAATTCTATACAGTTGGGTGGGAAACATTGAGAAAACAACATTTAGACATACATTAGGATGAGCTGACCATATATTAAAATTGCATATTCCCCTCAAAGACTTTTTGCTTTATTTTGACATGAGGGAAACCAATGCCTCTTTTTCCTATACCCTTTTTTGGAAGATAATCTCAATTTATTTCTGTGTGAGAAGTCAGTTGAATGGACAAACCGATAACAGAAAAATTTGTTCATCTCCAGATCAAGGACCGAAGAGTTTTATACCTCATCCAGGCCCATCACACCAAAACCTTGCCAGTATATGCACACATCCTGCCCCATAGCATTAACATGGGGGATGTTATGTGGATGCGCATGAGTAGAAAGATGTCAGAGATGACCCATAAAATTCTTGTGAACTTGTCGGAAGGTCAGAGCACATTTTTCTGCAACACCCAGGAGAAGCTGGTACTTGATGCTGCAACTGTAGATATTGTGGAGCAGCTGTATGTAAGGTGAGGATCTCACTGTCGTCTTACAATGGGCTTGTGTCTCTGTACGCATTACATTATGCAGATGTGTGTGCAAGCGCTCATTTAGGGATGCAATCAAACACGTTGGGGTTTTTGTTTTGGCATCAGTTGTCCATAATTAAACCCTAAGTAGTGACTGGGACCACTACACATGGATAGCAATAATTCCCTGGAATTTTGAGGTTTAACTTTGCAGAAGACTGTATGAAAAGATCAGTATAAAGAGACATATTTTATCAAAAGCAGTACAGAGACGAGATCTCTGCATGATTAAAAACTTCTTTTAAACGGTATTGGAGATTGAATTACTGTCTTTTGCAGCTACCATTCACAGGTGAAGTACTTCAATTTTTAATGTAAAGCAGACAACGCATTCCTTTACAAATATGCAGATATAATCACTACACACCCTAAATATTTCAGCTCCACAGGCACAGGAAGTGGAATACCCACCAATATTGTAAACCTGCTGCAACTGAGGCAACAGACAGAAGGAAGATTTGTCCCTCTAGAACAGGTGAAAACAAATGTCCAACATGGCTGCAGGCCACTTCCAGTCCTGTTTTGTTCTCATGAAGGGGCAGTGTCTCAAACTTTTGACTGTCTTACATAGCTTGTTTCAGTATCTGCAGTTGTCACCATGATTCCATGCGACTTCACTTCTGTTTTGATACAATAAGCAATTAGTATCTATCATCAGCATTAGTGTCTAAGAGCTTGCTCCTCCAAAGAAGTGAAAAGCACATAAGACCTGACTGGTTACTTCATAAGGGTTAAAATACCGGTTGAACAAATACTACCATTGAATTTTTTTTTTTTTGGCAGTGTCTTGTCTATCCAGAAGCCATGAATCAGAAGGTTGGATCGGACAAGACCGAGTTAATGCAGCCTTCATCTGCACCCGATGTGGATCTGGCTGAAGACCCAAGCCTCCTACAGCCTTCTGAAAGTCAAAAAGACTCTTTTCACACCTCCTCGGCTGATGAAGCAAAAGAAAATATTTCTCCCACCAAATCAGCTGACAAAGCAAAAGAAAATGTGTCCTCCAACATTTCAGCTGGGGTTACAGAAAGAAGAAATGCCAAAAAGTCTACCTCGTGTTCATTGTTATGAGCAGTTTGTTCAGCCCCCATCCTTCCCCAATGTTATGGCGACCCAACCAACCCCCCCCCCTTTTTTTTTGCTGCCAACTGTCACCTGTTCAGGGAAAAAAGTGCCTGCAGTCAGTTCACCTCTGAGTTATCTTTGAGAACATGAGGGACAATTTTACACTCAGTCTACATGGATAGCTATAGTAACCTTAACCGCAACACTTTTTTTTTGGGAGGGGGGGTTACAGTACACTTCTTTCAATGAATATTTTTTAAAAGGACTGTTACATATACACCTTGTGTGCATATCAGTTTTTTTTACCTTGTACAAAGAATCTCAGGAGGCATCTCAAGATGTTGACACGTTGCTAAAGATAGCATCTGGAGAACCAACTGCTCAAATGTTTTTCCCTACTTTAACCCTTGTGCTCCTTTGCATAACAGAAAAGGGTGGGGATTTTCTTAAAGTTTACTTGTGTAAATTGTTGAGATACTAAAAAATTACATAGCATTCTAGTCTCGTGGAAACATTTTCTTGGATTTATTAATGAAAACAAGAAACATGTAGCAGCAAATAAAGGCTAGCAATTGTCAAATTTTTTTCTTCCTAAGCTGCATGAATGCATCACAATGAAGGTTTTTAAACATCAGATATTTCTCCAAGGTATGACCACACAACGATGGCCCCATCATTTGTAGAACTCGTGCTCCGTTTCATCCTTTTTGATGTTATTCTTGTAGCCTTTTTCAAAGTCCTTGGCAAGCACTATATAGCGGTTCTCTCGTACTGCCTGCATTCCAGCCTGCACAGACACGTTTGAGATTTCTTTGATCGCAGCAGTTAAATAAAAAGAGCAGCAGTGCTTTACAGTTTAACTGGTTACATGAAAATGACAGCTGTCAAGATGGAAATCTGGCCTAAACTTTAAGATAGCCCTTGCAGTATATTGTGTCGTGCAAGTGAGTTACCAGATTAGTTAACACATGAAAGCTGCTGCAAACCAGTGAAAATCACTACAAACCAACCTCGAGTGCTTTATTAGAAGGAATGAAGTCTGCTCCGTTTTTGTTACAGCATTAACAATATTAGAATATTTATTAGGTGACAAATCTTATAAAGTAAGTCAAGGCACATGCTGCATGTGCAATATGATAATCGCATATAGACAGTAGATGCCAACTACCTGTGTACCCTGGAACAGGTGCAGGCAGGATGAAATGGGTTATGGCAGACAGGAAAATGGCTTACCTCCTGACAAATGGCGTTAATATCAGCTCCTGAAATCTTGTCGGGACGAGCCACATAGTCCTCCAGGTCAACTTCTTCACTGAGATTCATCTTCCCAGTAATGGCTGAAAATATGAGCCTCTTCTGTCGGCGATCTGGAAGTGGAAATTCAATTTTTCGGTCCAAACGGCCGGGTCGAAGGAGTGCTGGATCCAACGTGTCTGCCCTGTTGGTGGCCATGATAACCTAAAACACACGACATAAAAGGATAGGTGGAGCACCAAAAAAAAAAAAAGACGTCAGCAGCACTTTGCAAACAGGCCAGCTGTTCCCCAAAAATGGAATATTTTTGTGTTTCGACAATTGTATGGATATTGTTTTCAAAGTAAGTTGTGCTCAGAGATGCAGAAATTTTCTGTTTTTCTTGCTTAATGACCTCATGCCTGTGGCTGGTGTGTGGCAGGTGGGGGTGGGGTAAGGGGGAGAGGAGAAGAGTACACTTGTACTTTTACCATGTCCTCCTATATATTCAAGATCATCATGTTCCTTCCATATTTTGCCTTCCCTCCTCCTATATATTCAATATCATCATGTTCCCTCCATAATTTGCCTCCCCCTAGTTTATATTCCACCATTAAAAAGCATTACCTTGACATTTACTGTCTGGTCAAAACCATCCATCTGGTTTAAGAGCTCTAAAAGAATTCTCTGGACCTCGCGATCAGCTGAAAACAAAAATCTTCATTTTCTCAAACAAATTTCATACAACAAAGACTGATTCAAATTTAAAATACATAAAACTAGTCTAAAAACAATATCCCTGAAAGTTAAAGCATACATTGTCTACTTCCTCTCCAGTAATGAATAATCTACCGACTCAATACTTGTGATCTGTTTTGGCTTACCTCCTGTCTGGGCATCAAAGCGTTTGGTTGCTATTGCATCAATTTCATCAATAAAGATGATTGCAGGGGCATTTTCTTTGGCCAGTCGAAACACGTCACGCACCATGCGAGGTCCTTCTCCTAGATATTTCTGTACAAACTCTGACCCCACCACCCTGATGAAAGCAGCTGCAACAACAAGAACAATAAAACAAATGGTTAGATCCAATTAGAAAAGTGTATTATTAAGAAAAACAGTTCAACAATGGAAAGAAATTTGAAAATGAAATGAAAAAACTCTGAATTACAGGGAACTAAAATCAGCAACAACTCCCATCAGAAACTGCAACAGTTTTGCAAACTAGCCAGTCAGAACTCCAAGTCTTCTATTATTAATCCCATTCCACTGTTTTCTTTAGGAAAAAAAGTTTTAATAGGAGAGTGCCACTCGTGCTTAAAAATAAACACCGAAACTGACCTGTTGTATGGTGGGCAACGGCTTTAGCCAGCATGGTTTTGCCACAGCCCGGTGGACCAAACATAAGCACACCACGAGGAGGGTCGATGCCTATCTGTTTGTAGAGCTCAAAGTGCGTCAGGGGCAATTCAACCGCTTCCCTCACCTCCTGCTTTTGAATGTCCATTCCACCAATGTCAGCGTATGATACATCAGGCTTTTCATCTGCAACATAACCGTAAGAAAATGTCGGAAGTTGTATATCAGGCTACTACTATGCTATGATGCCTATCCCTCCTAGGGTTATGCCTTGAGATTCTTTAACAAAGAATATAAATGTGAGCACATTTATAAAACAAAGATGCAACAGAGATAAATCAGACCTATTCACTTGAAGTTACTGGCAATGTATAAAATCCAAAGGACATAACTGTTATCCACATTTTCAGTCGGGATATTAATGCTTGCTGATGGCATCATCCATTCAATTTATTATACCCCCCATCTCCGATTTCTTTCCACTGATTCCCCCAGTATTAAGTCACCGCAAAATTTTACATCAACATTAATGGAAAATCAAAATTGTGATAATCTTGGTCAAGTACTAAAGCAGCTCACCATATGCCATATCTTGGGATTCCGGAAAAAATACTTTACAGTACTGAACTGTTCCTGTACTTATGCAGAAAACCATAAAACGCAAAAATAGTAAGGGTAGGCAAGAACATAAGCATCACCCAGTCACTTGCTCACACATTCCCGACATGCTGCCAGGGGTTTTACGCAACTGGTCTCGTATTCACGTCACCCCAAGAACTTACCGGCCCCACAAGCTCGCTGTGCCGCTAGCTGACCGGCCGCCAGATGCACACGACCCTAGCTATTCACGTTGCACCCAGAGACAGAATTTCAGCTATCAGACTGTCTATTTTTAACAATGTGGCCTAGATAGTTGGGTCAGGCAGAATCCCTGTGATGCGCATGTTCCAAGACCCTATCAAGCAGTTCCAGATTGCGAGGCGCATGTTCAGTGTGGACAACTGCTAGTCACTAATAAACCATACAGTCAACTTCTATAGCAATTTGCTTATTGATTATATCATTTGAGGTTTGGGTTAGAAGAAATATTACCATCAAAGATTACTCTAAGATATTTCTCTCCAAAGCAAATGTAACGTTATTATATAAGATACATGAAGACAACGGGCGGAGTCATGGCCTTCTTTATGGTGCAGGGAATAAGCCATTTGACACCTCCAGAATCTTGAGGTTCAGCTGACTCTGGTGGTCTGTTACGATATTTGTTCCGTCTCTCCAGTGCAAGAAGCCACACATAAAACTCACCTGCCTGTAGCATGGTTATACTGCTGTCTGCTTCAGGGGGCAAAACATCCACCAGGGCATTACTGTGCTTGTGCAAAGCCACACTAGCCGAGGGCTTTAGAAGTTCACGATCAATAGTGGACAGGATGCGCACATAGTAGTTTGACCCTGTGTAAGACAAATGCTTTCTGGTCATGCCTAGAGTCATCTAACATCCAATCATAGAATATCCCTAATAATCAACATTTAAACATTTCTAGTGAGAGAGAAAGGGATAGCAATAAAAAAAATTTTCACTGGAGGAAAATATTTAAAGGGCATAAATGCTGGTGTTTCTGACAGAATTCAAATAAAGAAAGTGGTCACTATTACTGTATTAGCTTGTAACTTGTAGTTAGGGCAACATAACAAGCACAATAATGAATCTAAGCTCCACCCACCTGTTGTAGAGCCTACAATGCCTGTGTTTTGGTCAACAGCCTCCAAAAACTGACCAATAACAAGAGGCACACTCTGAATCCGCTTGACTTCTTCCTGAGCATGCAGATACTCTTTCTTCAGGTTTTTCTGTTCATCCTTGATGTATTCCTCTTGCACTCGCAGGAACTCTAGTTGCCTCTGGAGTTTCTACAGATATTATACCAAGCAACTTTAGAAATATGTAGGCAACTTCTGTAACTTCCAGTTCCATGTAAAATATTATTAATTGAAGAATCGATTTACAGCATTATTGTTTTTAGTCTGAAGGTCATAAGTCATCTGAGGAAGTCTATCTAATGACTGTAGCACAAATATTGAACAATGCAGAGAGGAATCCAGGATTTTTTTTAAAGAAAAGGGGTGAGGCATAATTCCTCTCAAATGATGAAAAGGGGCCCCTCAAATTCAAATAGTATCCTATCAAAATAAAACCCCTCTCCACCACTCTTCCCATTTCTCTCTCCATTTTGCTGTTAGTGTAGGTATATGTAAATTCTTTTCCATCATGATTTAATCATTGACTGAAAAACACAAGCTAATTTTTTTGTCTTCTGTGATTTTGAAAAATAAATCAACTCTGCTAGAAACAAAATTACAGGTAGTGCACACAGCTTGAGGATCAAAACCAAGAATAGAAGGGAAAATGAAAAATGATTCTCTTCAGCATAACACAGGAATAGTAACCGTTTTGCATTCATGATAATAATTGTTGCTGCTGGATCAGAAAGCATAAAATGCATTAGCATACACATTTTTGTGGTAATGATTAACTAACCAGAGTCATTGCTGCCTGCTCTACACTCAAGGAAAAGTTGTAACTGTGAGTTTTATTTCTTAGAGTTCTACATGCTCACACTGAAAACCTACCAATCTTGAGCCAATCAGAGCATGCTGTAGACGCACTGCAAAATCGGCTTTAGAGATTATAAGCCCCCACCACTGACTCTCTGTACTCCTTGGAAATACTACTCAATCTTTATTTTTCCTAGAGTGCGGTGCTAGTTCTTCACCCATTTCAACAGTCTGGTAGGTACCTTCCTGAACTAAAGTTATGTCCCCATACGAAAAGTTCATCAGGAATCCTGCAAAGCCTTGTCCTGGAGTACTCTCTGCAAGTGCAAGGTATAGGTACGTGACAATCTAGGTCAGGGGGGATGGGGGGTCAACATACGAAACTTGTGACCATTTGAAGCCAGTTTTTTTCATAAGTGCGTTGAGGTACCAAAGATTTTAATTATATGTGAAATATTTACTTTTTTTTTAAAGTTTTCCCGAATGATGATAATCAATAATTTTATTGTTAAACCATCTCTTTCCAGTGACACTTGTTTGTAAGCCCACTTTGAGCAGGCCAAAAAAAGACGCTCCCAAAAACCTTGTGATACAGAAGCTAAATAACCATAACATAAACTATTGATATATGTCAACTAACTTAGCATTTTTGATTGCATCTTCTTAATTTTGTCAGGTTTCTACCTCTGAATATTTAAAAATTCTTTATTTGCAAAAGTCCCGTCTGCACTTAGAAAATGGTTGCTGCAGTGCTTCGCAAATCCCAGGGTGTCTAATTGAAGAGGATCTAATCAAAAATCTAAGTTTACATCATTATTCTTTTTACCTCTGTTAGAAGAATCATTTTAGGTTCCATTTTACACATGATCTGGAAATCTATGCTCTGAATATTTTGCTGTGAACTGAGAAATGGAGTAGGTATACCAATAGCATCCTTTTTTTTCATTTACATAGTGCGTCATGAGATCTGGTCATGGGACCAAAAAGATTGCGGACTATTGGTTTAAACTTTATTTACTCATGACAGCCTCTGCGCCTCGACCTCTCAAACTGACATACTTTCTCAAGCGGGCCTATTTTTAAAGAAAAAGTACTGTTGTGGATAATAGAATTAGTATTTGTGTTTCAATTACAAATAATATAAGCGAATGAACTGAAACATTTTTGTTTTTTAAATTCAAACATCATGTCTTCTAGTACTCTGTGTACAATTTATCTTATTTTTCATGCACACTGGACTTAAGGTATTTTTTAAAAAAAACAATAAATCAATTAACAGTACTTTCATTGTATTGCTGAAAGTTTAAGCTTTCCATAGATATATTATTTTTAAATATTGGTGAAGATCTGTACAATTTCCCTTAAAGTGTAGCTTGTGGATACGAAAACTTCCATCAATGAAAGCACACAAATTCAAATATTTTATTAACATTTATGGTGTAAACCCTCTACTTTGCCATCATGGAGTTCTGATCTGCCACTACTTAGATTTATTAATAAGCAGATTTTGCATTTGCAAGTTCGAAAAAATCGTCAAAAAAAATAAAATCTTCGGTAAAAGTTGGAAAACCTCGAGGATGACGTCGAGTCAAGAATGGACTCGAGTCAAGCTAGAAGAAGGTACATGGGGGTGTTTTAAAGCTGCAGTAACATTAAAAGCAAAAAATGTAGCACTTCATCTGTATCCATCTTTTCACTTAACTATTAAGGTTGTTGTGCTTGTTATGTTTCAGTACTTTAGTCTGTTCTGTTTTATTGTTGGCGTTGTTTGTGCTTATAGTATTCTTAAACAAGTTTTACTCATGTTTACATCCTTTGTTTTATTGTCTCAAATGAGTTTATGGTTGCACTTATACGTTTTCCATCATTGTAATGTGTTTTGTAAAGGTTTGACTGTGTAGTGTTTCTATACTCTAGTTGTTTTATCCATACAGGTTTATCTGTATTGTGTAAAACACAGAGCGCCCCACCTATTGCCAGGACATTAAGAGTTCCACATTTCTTACACAGAAACAGTGATGCAATTGTTGTGATCACTTGTCTGGTGCAAAATCTTTGAGGAATGGGATGATGCACGAATGATATCAACCTCTCTTTTTCTTGGCTGTTTTCTTACAATCATGATCAGCAAGAACTGGTTTTTGCAAACTATGAGAAAAAAGATTTCAACAAAGGGCACGCAAGAACTATATTAGTGTGTTCGGAATGTTTTAACAAGGAGGATAACAATTCAGGCCACAGTACTTCCATATCTCACTTATTATTTGATTTTTTTGTCACGTAGCTACAATCAATGTACTCTTCTATTTGCTCTGATTTACAACTTTATAAAAATAAAATTGGATATAAAACTAATATTGTTCCTTTCCATTGGTTCTCGTTTTTGATATTTTATTCTGTACAGTAAATCTGAGGTAGCATTGAACTCAAAATAAGGAATCTCACTTTGTATTTAACATATAAGTCCTCAACATCCAAGCTTAAAGGATCTCCTCCAGCACCAGTTACAGCTGCTGTCCCAGGTCGAGACTCCGACAACGAAGAGTCCTAAAAATTAAAACCCATCAAGTCACAAGCATTTAAAAATACTTGAACAAGTACTTTTATTACCAATTAAACGTTGATTCAGCAGACAGCTTTCATAGATAAAACGAACTGCACAATAGTCTAACGTAACACACGATAACACGAGTCGAGAGAGTGACAAAGCACGTTCGAGCACGTACTACTACTTGTATGAGACCAGTCCTACATCGTCATTACCACATACACCTGTGAATAACAAAATAACAGACAAAATGCATGCATACATTCCTATGCCATCTTTTATCCTAATGATAACTGCTACAATAAAATTACCTTTTCGGTCGGTGCCCCAAGGTCTATTTCGTCCATAACGATCAGCACTCCCTAGCGTCACTTCCGCTTCAGGAACAAATACAAAAATTTGAGAACTAAGCCAGTTTGGATATTAATAATCTAGAGATTGTACAAACGAAAGACAAAAAATGTTATAACGAAATAAAAAATGATCAAGCATTTAAACTGATAAACAAACAAACTGAAGAGCTCAAACTGCAACGCACTCTGATAAACATCGGCATGGAATATCGCACCCAACCAGTGGCTTATTTTCCTTTTTCGCTGTGTGGTGCACAAAACCATTGCAAAGAAGAATTTAAAAAAAGTTGCTGACACCTTTAGACACTCTGCTGTGTGAGAGGTGGGGCTACAAATAAAAAGAATAAAGTAAAATTGTGAGGAAGGCGTTCCACATGAAACAGTTGCAGCAGTGCGAATTTAAGCCAGACCTGCTATTCCCCCACCAACACGCAATATTTTGCGCGCACAATGTATAGTGATTGTTAATATAAGGCAACTTCATACGCAATTAATCACAGTTTTGTGATGGAATAGTACACATTATCTACCCCTTTTTGAAAATATAGTTTATGGGAAAGTTTACAATCTAAATCATACACTGGCAAACCTATCAACGAATGCACGCTATAGTTTTTACACCCAATGTTAGCCGTATACTGTCCAGACTGAATGCGTTGTAAAACTATCATTCAAAACGACGTCGACTGCTCACAGATGCATGGGTTCAGACACTGGTTAACTCCGGTATCGTCCATGCTCTTCTACAAGTGGAAAAAAATAACCCTTGATCGTCTCTTGTACATTATTTACACCACCTGCAATCAGTGCTCCATGGCTTCACACGCTGAGAGTGTTGACAGAGCTGTTCACTCCCGCCGCAGGCATTTATGCAGTTATTCCCAGTTTTACAAGATGAGGTCAACGAACTTCGTGTACTTGACTAGCTTGGAAATTTGCAGTAGTTCGTGGTCCTATAACAGCTTCATACTGTCTGAGCAAAGTTTGCCGTTTCATTCGCTATTGGGATGGTACGTGCATTGTATAGAAGCCAATCGTTCGAATGATGTTTTGAAAGAAGAGAATCAGAAATTAATGAGAAAGAACTGAAAAGGGTGACGTGAAAGAGTGGTAAGAACTGTATTATGACTATACTCGAACCCTCTGTTGATAGTGGATACTCTTTATTTTAAAGTCAGAAGAAAGCCTGTAATCGAATTCAGATTTCGCCCCCCCTCCCCCCCCCCGACCCGAGTCTTCTGTGTGTGTGTGTGTGTATTCGCGCGCACGTTCTTCATTTCTTTTGAAGCCATCACGTCACACGATAGGCTAATGGCCTTTTCCTCCAAACTGTATAAACATTAAATTATATCGAACAGCAAGAGCGGAAACGCATAACTTGATGGATACATCCATCTCAAATTACAAGATGCAGATTTAGGTTTATTTAATCAGAAGTATTTTATCTGCTAGGTATGAGCATCGAAACCGATCAATAATCGGTGAAAACAGTGTTAACGATGAGACAGTCTCAGAACAGCAAGGCAGCACGCGCCGGTGTCGTTTTGATGCATCACAAGATGAATCCGGATACCACACGTGTCTCCGGACGAGAGGAGGACAAATTTCAGGTGCCACACAGTCCTAAGACGTACGCTCGTTTACACACAGGAAAAGGATCTGTGCATTGCCCACATATTCACGACAGCCTCTTTGAGCACGCGCGTCTCGTCGATTCAGACACAACCATGTTAAAGCTATTTCAAGTAGGGTATTTTGTTTTCTTTTGAAGAATAGTTAATGCACACGTTATTTATTTCTCGAATTAGCAACACAACTGTTATTAAAGGTGCTACACGCAAAGACAGCAACAATTACAAAATTACCAGCAAGTTCTTTGCTAAGATTGGGGCCTGTAGTTAGTTATACTTTGTTCTTGGGAACCCAGGGTTACGTGTTATAGTCCCCCGCCCCACCCCTTCACTTCCCCAGTTACGGGGATAGACCAGGACCCAGAGCAGGTGGTTTCTGTACTCCCAGACCAGGTAAACCGATCGATCGAACGCTTGCTCGTCCATCACAGCACACGAACACCATAAATATTTCATCGCTAGAGATTCCTCTCCTTGGGCAACTCGTGACGGCCCCAACCTCTCACCCACGTTGTTTACGTCCTGTAGACGGACGCGGGCTCGTGCTGGTCCCTGACAGCTTTCTGGCAACCTGCTGTCTTTGATAGCGGCCTGCAGGAATTGTTTGCTATGTCATTGACGTCGTCATTCCCTCCTGCCGGCCTGGTATCTAAGCAGCATCCTGCACAAGGGACTCCACCAACATCCCAGGCCTTGATTTTTCCATTACGATAGCAATTATCAGCAGTGGACATCACCAGAGTTGGTTTTCGTTTGTCACTGTAGCAATCAGTGCTATTTGAAGTACAAAAAAATCCTCTGTGCAAGGGGGGTGCTGGTCAGCTAGAAAAAACTTAACATTGCTGTTTTCCCACCTGCCTGTCTGCGTTGTACTTTAGTGATTACACGCACAGCTGCAGCTCTCTGAGAGTCCAGTCGTAAGCCTTCCAACGGCAACGGGACTCTCAGAACGCACCTGCACGTCC
This sequence comes from Lanistes nyassanus, assembly GCA_004794575.1. NCBI lineage: Eukaryota > Metazoa > Mollusca > Gastropoda > Architaenioglossa > Ampullariidae > Lanistes > Lanistes nyassanus. The sequence continues at coordinate 611,769 of SMGT01012131.1, read as the reverse complement.
TCGCGCTGGATCATACTTCAAACGTGCGGTCAAAAAACGCTTATATTGGCGTTTTCGTTCGCGCGGACCAGATTACACAGCGCGAGTTTGGCTTCAACATCTTCAATATAGTCAGAAAACAACGTTTTTAACCGAGACATTTTAAGAGTTATCACGCCTTATCTAGATAGATGCAAATCTTCAACGCTTGTCGCGTCGTGTGCAATTAATGAAGTGCACGAGCTGGTAACCGCTTCATTACTGCTCAGGTATGTATTGTGGAGTGATCTAAGTGCTTTTAAGTGGATACTTGCTGACATGAGAGTATATATTTTTGTGAAAATGTCAGTAGGATAATTTGTGCATCTCCCTGATGTTATGAATGACTATTAGGAATTACGGCATGTTCTGCCATGTTTTTCCCATGAGTCTTTTGGCGGTATTAATGGTGCCGAATAAAGATTATTTCTGACAGATAAATCATATTTTTGTATTTTTCATCCAGAGTTTGTGATTGAGACTTGAATAACCTCCGCGTGTTAACGAGCAGAAATTTCACCAAACTGTACTGTACTTACAGGACACACCACAGCAGACTGAATAGCCATGAGGACAAGTTACCTACCGGCATCAAAAGAACCCCGAGAGGTGCCTGTCTTTCTCCTGGTCAGTGTTATGGCTACAGTGCTAGTTTCGCAGGCAAGCGTTCTGCCTGAGCACAGCGTCAGCAGCGAACGAGGCGTACCGCAAGATCAGGCGTCACTGGACGAAAAGTGGAAGTCTGGAGTGCTGATCGCTACGCCACCCGTCACTGCAGGAAGGGAGGTCACGTTTCTGAGAGCGACACGGCAAGACGTCAGGAGGAACCCATTGGCAGGCGACGACCCACCCTCCTTAGAACTGGACAAGATCAGGACCTGGTCGACAGGACAACGGAACTGGCGGCTGGACACGCCACGTGCCGTTCAACGCAGAGCGAGCTGCTCGGACCGAGTGCGAGAAAAGCTTGGCATCACTAACGGTCGCTTTGGGCGCGGCCTGCTGCACACAACGCAGTTTAGGTAAGAGACACTGCAGGGGAGAGGGGGTGTGAGGGTGGAGGGGGGAATGGGGAATGGCAGGTGAGGAGCAGTCTTACATGGGGGGGGGGGGTGTTACGTTTGTAACTGTAACCTCTACTACAAGTCAACCAAATCTTATTTAAAGTCAGCAACAAGTAAATCCCTCATTATTTTACCTGAATGCAAAAGAGCTCGAAGTGGGTGTATTTCAAACAATTCCAACTCCTAAGCTGGTTTGTAACTTTGGTTTCCGTTACATGATGTTTTTGACGCAGCGAGAAATTAATCTTGTGAAAAAATGAGTGTTTCCAAAAAGTCCCATTTCAACAGGTATTTTCTTCCATTTTGAAAGCGAAACCCACACAGGAGCTTCAACAGCCACCACGGAGAGGCCAGCGGCATCTGTTGACGTCAGTCCATCCAGAGAGCCGCCTTTGGCAGTTGCCACAGACCCGTCTTCATGGGCACGATCCATCGCTGCCGCCAGGGCTACCTGTCTCGATGACGTCACTCACGCAAGGACTTCAGGTCGCGCCGCAAGGGACAGCAACTCGTCTGTCGACGACACCGACGACCGCATGATCCGGTCTGACGACGACGATGACATGCACGTCTTCGGCGTGGCCTCCGACAGTCCCACGGACACCAACTTCGTCTTCATGCTGCACAGAAACGGCGATCTTCTCGACGACACGGACATCGCCGAGTTCGTCTCAAAAGGTCGTTTGTGGATGATCACGCGTTCGGTCCGTCGGCAACTGCGAATAAACACCAGCAACGTCACGGAGAGGGGTCTGATGGGGAAGACGATATACAAGATCTACTCCAAGGTGATCTTCGTCACCTCCTGCCCCGTCATTCTCGTCGGCTTCATCGCCAACGTCGTCTCCCTGAAAGTGTTTCAGGGGCTGCCTAGAAACGTCACCAACACCTACGTGACGTACCTCCTCGGGTTCGACCTCGTCTATCTCTTGGGAGTCGTGCTGCACTGCGTCACCATCGATGCGTTCTGCTCGCACATTTCCTCTACCGTTTTTTTGCACCTGTACATCGCAGACAAATTCCTGGTCGTGTGCATGCGCCAGCTTATCGTCTGCTCCACGGCGCTCATGAACATCGACAGATACTTGAGCGTCGCTTGGCCGTTCAGGAAAGCCCGCGTCGCCATCCTGCGGCGACCCAGAGCGCTGCTGACGGCAGTGGCGCTCCTGGTTCTGGTCTTCAATTCTCACTCTCTCTTCAAGCGCGAGGTTTACATGGGCGCATTTCCTGGAACCAATCAGACAGTGTCTTACATAGCTCTCACGCAACTGTACCTCGACAACAAACTTCTCATGGACTGGCTCACCATTGCCAGCACCTGTCTCTTTCAGTACGCTCCGCTTGTTGCCATGACCACGGCGAACATCGCCTTGGTGGTGTCCTTGCACCGATATTCCAGGAACGTCAGTGCTGCTTATGCTTCCTTTCTGGCAGAGCCCAGCTCGGCAAGCCAGAACACAAGGTTGTCCGGGTCTGATGGTTCGGATGGCGCCAGGCCGACGCGAGGAAAGACGACCCCGAAGGCGGGCATAGCCCCGGCGTTTTTCCATCTGGAGAAGAGGATGTCAGTAACGGTGATAACCTATTCCTTTGTCTTCCTCGTCCTAGCCCTCCCGCTGGCGCTCCTGCCCCTGCTGCAGCACCTTTCCCCCGCCTTTAACCTCTTCAGGGACGAGCACTACTTCAACCTGGCCTACAACAGGACCACGTACCTTTTGGACATCGTCAGCTCCTCCATGAACTTCTTCGTCTTCTTCAGCATTGGCGGCGCTTTCCGCTTTGGAGTCCGCAAACTGGCGAGACGCTACCTGCAGTCTGCCAAGACCGGCATGTTCCGTCCACGACGGAAACCCACAGCCTGGAGTAACCAAGACGTCTACCAGAAAAATGATGCCCGCCATCTAGAGGTCGTTTTAGAACTCACCAGAAAGAAACACCTGTGGTTACGAGACTAGAAATGTCGTTTTGGAACTCACCAGATAGAAACACCACACCTGTGGTTACGAGACTAGAAAGGTCGTTTTGGAACTCACCAGATAGAAACACCACACCTGTGGTTACGAGACTAGAGACTCGCACACGATAAACGAGGGCTGGGTTGTTTTAGATGGCAGCCTCTTGTCATGGGCAACAGCTTGACATACAATGTCGAGAGGCGACCTGCGCACTGCCGCATGTCGATGACATTCTTTCACTTGTACCTGATTGTCCCAAGTACCACTCTGGTAAAGCCATGCCGCTCCAAGTTCAGTTGTATAAATGGACTATAGCCGATGTTAGCGCATTCTTTCCTTTTAAATGTGAACACATCTTCAACTACGGACGTAATGAACTCATTACGCCATGGCCGCTACTCGGAATTTCTTTCCACATTTTGTCCTGTACTTCAGATATACACGAAGCAGACACAGATTCAAACCCATTTATTCATCACATGATCTCACATCTCTACATACACACAAACTTATATCAAATGATGAACATGTGTTGCCGTAACTATTAACTTACAAACGAACCATTCTCAAGAGAATGAAGCATAAAAACAAGTGTCTGCAAAATTTGGCCTGTTATGTTGTACGCCTGACTTTTAGAGATAATCTTACCACATCATCCACAGAAAAGAAACTTGTCTCATGCAATTTACAAAAATAACTGTATGAAACACGTTTGATCAAATGTTCTAAGTCACATGAGTGTCAGTCCACTGAACGCAGTTCAAGTGAATGATTCAGCTCTGTTTAGCCCGATAGAAGCACATTTTGTATAAGTTCATAACTGGTCTTTAGTAAGAACTGGAAATGTATGTTGTGTCGTAGTGTTCCCAGCTCCTCTGCTGCCAACACCTGATCTACTGGCGGCAAAACTTGACTGAGGTCTTCGCCTGCATATTCAGAGGACAGAACACGAGAAAAAGTGGTAGTATTTGCATTCAGAATAAAAATGAACAGACAGCATTGCAAAATCAACAGTCAGAACTGATTTTGTTGTTGTTGTTTTACTAATATCAAATATAATTTCACAAGGACTGGAATGTAAAAGATATCAAAATAGCTATTATCAGTTTTTAATCAACACAACTAAAACAGTTTAAATGCATAGTTTACCTTCAGAAAAAACAAGGTCCACAGTCTTAAAGAAAACTGTTTCATCACGCAGTTTCACTGGATCAGTTTCTGTGTCGTCTGTCCAGCTGGGAAAAATTAAAGAAATTACAAAATAAACATATTTAAATACAGCAATATATCTGTGCCTGATTTGTCTCCTTCCAACAACAAATTCATTTAAATTTTGAGATACTGAATAGTCACCCCTAGTCTCCTGTGGCCCCCTCTCCCACAGGCTACAAAATGAGCATTTGTATGTTCTTGTCTCTCAGCATTATTTTGAACAATGACAGTGCTTTTATTTCTTTAACTTTAAAACATGAGCTTCAGTTTGGTTGAGTTGACTGCAGATTACAGAACTCTTACCGATCTCTGTCATGCAGTATTGCCCGACACCAGATGAACAGCTTCAATGCATCAAAGTCTTCTGCAGAGTCATTCTAATACAACAGATCAAGTAAGAGTTGACTTTTGGGGAGAGAAGGACAAGGTTTATCTCGCTTATATGGTACTTATACATGTCCCTGAGAAATAAAAGTAAAGAATACAAAATTACAAGGTATTTGTGTGGCAGCCACTTTGAGAAAACAGGCTCCAAAGTTGCAGCATGCAGTACTGTACCAATTTCCTTAGCAACACAAATGCTTAATTTTTTTTTTTTACCTAATTATAGTTACATTTGAGGGAAAACTCTGCATCTACATGACGGTTATAGTCTTAAGAAGGCTTTTGTGCTAAAAAGTCAAAATCAATCAGATCCACCCACCCGACCAATTTCTGCTTGTAGTAATAAACTGGCCGTTCCGACTTAAGACATTTAAGATATGTGACATAGGTCAAAGAGGTAAAACCCTAGCCATTTTAATCTGGTTCTCTTGATCTGCTTTGGATATCACTGAAAGTTTGATTCAAAAATTTACATCATGGTGCTTGTTTATGGATCAAAGCCGTCACCCTGGTGGTAATTGTTTCGCACCAAGCAGGTGGTAATTTTTTGATGGCAACTGAAAGTTACAGTGAATGTACTATTTGTTTCAGTTCTTTATGGTGCAAAAATTTATAATCTACATTAAATAATCAGCAATCAAAGATTTTCTGTTTTTAAATATTTGGGGTTAAAACACAACAAGACCAAATGAAATGTGATTCCAATTCTCAGAAATCATACCTTGTCAACAAACTGCAGGAGATCCAATGCTTTCTTGAAATCAACTTCGGTTGCTGAAATGTTATGCTCCCCAGCATACATCTAATTAAAGAATAAGTGCGGTCATTAGTGCAAATAAAGTTTCCTCGACAAAATTTAACAGTATCTTCCAGCATAAGGAGCTTTATAAAAAGCAAAGTTTTCATCATCATATTATTATCCCTGGTATTAAGACAACACAATGAAAGCACTTCACCTTTATTAGTTCTGGAGGAATCATCACTCTCATGTTCTTTGGATCCATGCTAACACTCTGAAGACAACGACCAGAACAAGAGCATAGTCACCAATTGGATGAGATTAAATCCCCCAAACTATGTAACCCCACCTCCTCCCAACCCCCCCCCCAAATCCCAAC
>SMGT01012131.1:582709-600421 GCA_004794575.1 Lanistes nyassanus | reverse complement strand
ACACATGCATCCACCCCCTCACACACACACACACACGTGCACGCACCCCCTCACACACACACACACACACACAGAGTTGATTTATCCACTCTGCCCATCCTAAAATGACTTCATTCCAAATATTGTTCAAACTCACTCTGGGCTTTGTTCACGCAGGCTGATTGCTGCTTCCAGTTTTTCTACATGCTCACACAGCAAAAGACAAGTTGACATCAGGCCATCCCTTACTGGTGTCACTGACACCTGGCACAATCACACAAATCACACAAATCTTAGTTTCTCACACAAAGGCACATTATCAAGAAATTTATACACACATAAAACACAACTGTTTACGTTGTAGATTAAAGAAAAAAAAACTGTAATCTATTTCACTCTTGAATTACCTGATTCCAGATCCCATACTTTTTCAGAAAGGACCGAAAGTAGTCATGTGCTTTTTCTTTGTCACGTAGCTGTTGGACAATGATCAAGGAGTTTGTAGTGCTGCCCTCTGCAGAAAATAAAGGACAGACAAAGATCAGCAAGTGTATTGGATGACCATGGCAGTATACAACAGCGACAGCACAGTGTGCTTCAACTGCCTCTAGTGCTTAAGGCATCCAGGAGGTCGGTGGTTCACACCCCGGCCGAGTCATAACTAAGACTTAGAAATTGGCAATCTAATAGCTGCCCTGGTAGATGCCTGGCCCTATAGGGAACAGTAATAGGACTGGTTGGCCTGGTGTCAGTATAATGTGACTGGGTGGGACTGGAGCCTGTTTTGCAACAGCAGTCCATGTGGCAGCACGTAAACTTTGTCAAAGCAACACAGTCCTGACATGCACCTAGTTTGCAGCAGGATGTTAAGCAACAATCACACACCTACCCACAGTGTGCTTTATATTTCACTTCCACATCAATCTCTCTGTTAAATATGTGTATATAAACCCATCCTGCCTTTCTTGTGTTACTAGACTGCAACAGGTGCACACAAAATTGACAAGGCACTACTCTTAGTCCTTTTCAAAACTATATGGTATGGATTGCTTTTAAGCCGAATAACATCAAATGGCTTTAACTGGACAACCCAGTTCTGTCTGTAGGCTGACAAATGTGGGAATAGTCTTTCTCCTTCAGAAATTCTGAAAAAAAAACAACTAAAGGGCAGCAGCGTAAAACTGATGTACTAACATCTTATGAAACATCACAAATGGATACCTTGTTCACTACGCTGGACATGGCATGGTAAGTGACTTTGATATCTCACCTAGTCTGACACTTTCCGCCCAGCGTGGATCAGCAGTGGGATAATCATCTATGAGATCACAGCTAAGACCAATAACCAGGCTGTCAATTTCTCTGCCTCTCTCACTAGCAGGCGCTTCCATTACTTCAGGCGGCAATACGTCTGAAAGCATCCTTTCAACCTCCACCTAAAATGTGTCCCCCGAAAAAAGAAAAGAAATCCACAGGGATGAACTATATTTCTTAGGAGAAAGATGGGAAAGGGTTTTATTGTTTACACACGAACACACCTCTCTGATCATGATCAACTCATTCAAGTCTACAAACAGCTGCCAGTTCTTAATAATGGTAGCATGATTTTATGTTTAAAAAAAAAGGTCAGTAAAAATATTTTTCAGTCTTCTCCAAGAGAGGGTCATAATAGGGAAGATCTTCACAGAGAGGTTTGACTCTATCTGAAATCACTGGTTTACTCTCTTAGACTGCCATAGTTTGCTGTATACAGGGGTGCTACTGAGAAAAAAAAAAAAAAACAACAGGACAGGGGTCCTGGTGGGGTACAAGGGTGGGGGGAAGCCCCCTGGAAGCTGGGGAAGTTTCAAAAGTTAACATGTATTTATACATTTTCCTGCAATATTGCGTTAAAAAAAAAACAGCCTGGCAAACAGCATGATAAACAGCCTGGGAGAACACCCACTGCAAGCGAGTCTGGACTAACACATTAATGACCACAGAATCTTTGAATGCCTGTCTTTAAATCATCTAAATACAAATAGATATTGAGACCATCTTCTTGTTTAGCATAAAGATGTTTGGCAAGTGGGGTTATGTTGACCTTTCAGCCAGCTGTAAATCTTGCAAATCCTATGGGGACAAATAGATGGCACATGTCAAGGTGGGGCTCATAGCTGCTTAAGAATGGTGATAATCTTGTGATAAATACCTGATTCCCGGTCAAAGAAGTGATGAAGCATGCCTTCAGACGAGACAACTTGTCCTGACACTGACTGAGCTCAGGAACCTGGGATCTGTTGAAGCCCATGAACGACTGCAATTGGAGACAAAAGTTAAATTCCTTGGTAACTGACAGACTAGGTTTTTATGTGCTTTATCCTGTCACAAAAAGGTACATGACTAGAAACAAGTTCCCACTGGGAATGCCGTCACAACATGTGCTTCAGTCCCACCATGTCACATTATACTAACACTGGGCCAACAACCAGTCCTAGTACTGTTCCCTATAGTGCCAGGCATCCGCAGGGCAACTACTAGATTGCCAATTTTTGAGTTTGGGGTATAACTTGGCCGGGGTGCAAGCTGCTGACCTCCTGCCTCGGAAGGGGAGACCTTTAACTGTCTGACCACTGAGGCAGTGGTAATCCTGCAAAGCGACTCAAGACGTGTCCATATAAAAACTCTGATTTCAAAATAGTAGGTTTCCCAACCCATCTTCCCCACAAGCGAACAACCTCTAGTTTGCACTCTGATGCTGGCAAATCAACTTGAAATATTTTTAAATGCCTGAGGCTCTCACTGACAATTACTCTTTTCTTTACCTTGTAAGAGTATTGAGGATGTTTTAAAGTTTTTAATTTTGCTAATGTACACCAGTGTGCAGAGATTTGGAGCCTTTATAGTTATGGCATAATATGGTGATGATCAGTCACTAACATACCATCTCAGACCTCAGCAAACTGTCTGGGCCCATTTCTTCTATGAGACTGTGGGAAGAAACAGGAACAAATATTTCTCTTAGAAATGAAAGATTCAAAAATGGGAACAGATTTTAAACTTCTCTAACTAAAACCATGTCTTAACACAGAATCAGCAAATGTCACTGTTAAAAATCAGCAAGTTATGGGAACCATTAAAGACCCATGCAAGTGCAAACTGCTTGTCAAATGAGTTTAGTCCCGTTCTTTAAAATGGACTCATCTAAATATATGAATACATAATTCCCTTCCACTCATGAGAAATGTTTGAACACAAAGGAGGAGGTTTAAGCCAAAACTGGTACATCAAAATGTTTACACCAAGGATCTAGACAACTCGTGGCCATAAGCCAACAAGGCATAGCCTTATGACGTTTTGGACTAAGAATCCTGACGTTCAAAAGTGTATAGCTAATGAATGGAAGCCAGTTTCTCAGCAGTCTCTGTTATTAGGGAATTATAATAATAAAAAAGTCAGACACATTACACTTAATTAATTTCATAAGGAAACATAGCTCCTTCACAAGGCCAGTGAACAAGAATTACAAAACTCATGACAGAAAAAAAAGAACAAACCAAGAGGGTGAGACAGGAGAAAAGCAGAGACAAGGCAGGAGAGGAACTGAAAAGAGGGATCTAGAAAATGGGGGACAGGGTGGAGGATAAACACGTGAATTCTTATACCTGCTCTCCACGTCTTGCTGAGGAGTAATGCACAGTATGCCATGATTGTTGTAGAAAAACAATGCATGACCATCACATGTGCCTGCAACCAAAAACAAACATATAGCTGCAAAGCCATGCCATCTTCAAACCTCTACACACCAATTTAAAGCAAATCGTATATTTAAAATAAAGACAGTAAAATAACAATTAAATGAAAAGGAATTTGTACAAATAAGATGGAAAATACAATCTGCAATAGCAAAACAAATTTAGGGAGCAAGACACTAGCTTGCCTTAACATCTCGACCTTTGTACAATTTAAGTCTATGCTGGTGTTGAAACATTTACCTGCTCCAATTAGCTGGTCTGTAGGAGACTGCAGGTCCAGTCTGTCTTGGAGCTGGTTGTCATTTACTGTGCAGAATCAATCACGCCATAACTACTAACAAAATACTTTTATCATCTGAGCATTAAAAAAATAAGTAACATACAATTATGAATTTCTTGTTTCCATCAAAAGATAAGAATCAAGTTATCTCTGGACTAAATGTCACTATCTAGTAATAATAACAATAATAAAGTATACACACATCCTCTCCTCCATTCAATAAATTTTCAATAATTTAAAAACACAAAATATTCCTTTATATTAGCTACACACCTACATTACAAAACCTCATGTTAAAGATAATATTACTACCTGTACCCACAAGAAAATATCCACTTATTTGAAGCACTTCAACGTGTGATATTAGTAACATAAGTACATTCTTACAGGGAACCATAAAGATGACACGTGGTCCATAGATAAAAGCTTCAGAAGACGATGGGCTTGGCACCAGCAAACCATACTTCAGCAGTTCTTCTTGTCTCTGTTCCTGAAGTGTAACATAGAAATGGGCTGCAGTTAAAACCATTAGCAATCAGGAAAACAGGATCACACACACTCCTCCAACATCTTTTTTTTATATATAAAGTTCACTTTCCCATTTCCAAAGCAGATGATACCATCAAGTGACATGTTTTTGTTTGCAGCATTCATTTCACAATGACAACTGCTGCTAAAGGCTTAAAGTTTCATAAATGCCACAGCAAAACGAAGCTTCTCCGAGACCAGAGGTGGGTTGCATGAATATTTCTCGTTGCCTGTCCATACCTAGAGCTGCTTGTAGAAATACACAGGGCGAAACTGCTCTACAGCCAGTTTTACGACCAGGAAAGCAGATACAAACATTCAAGCAACCCAATCCAAGAGTGCAGCTAAGATCATAAACCGAGTCAACATGAAGCAAACTGGAACAATGATCTTCTCATCACAGCCAGTCCACGATTTTGAGCTTCAGATGTGAATAGGCCATGTTCATGTAGTGGTTTTTTTTTTTAAAGCTCCACTGATGTTAACGACATCAAGATGACATATTCTGTTGTAACTCCTATAGAAAACTGTGGGGTTACTACATCGTCAACAAAATTTTATGTGTTTTCAGAAATCCACATCAAAAGAACTATAGCTAAGACCAGCATAACCTACAGGTGAATGAGCATTTTAAAAACTATGAAACGTTTCTTCATGGCTGCCACTTTTCTAAAAAAAAAAAATGTAAGGGGCAGACAGAGGCTGGGTAGAGTGTAAGAACTAGGAGAATGGGAATGTGGCATTTATATTTAGTGATTACATATGTATAACAATTTTTAATTTATCAGTGAAGTCTTCAGCTAACAGTCACTTTATTGTGAGAGATAACAAAATGTGACCCATTGTAACCTCTGATGCCGGTCTTATGCAAACTGGTTGACTTGGCTGTGCACACATTAAGATAGGAAAAGATAGGACATAAGTGTGAGTGGGCAAACCAGTTCAAGTGGGCAAACTGACCCCAAGTGGGTGAAGCTATCCATGAATTAGGCAAACTTGTTGGGTAAAACGGAAATTGGGTGAAACAACCATACTCGAAATTTTCAGGACTGGCCATCCCTCATTCAAAAAAAAAAGGAGAAAAGGTAGAAAAGTGACAGCCTTGCTTTCATGAGAATGAAGCCCCTTACTGTTGATCCTCTACTTGTTTATAGTAAACCTTTGCGAAGGACAGTAACTCAAAATACATATCTAAACAGCACTTTTCAAGGTAAAGGCAAAAGGCACTTGAATTGTAATTAGAAGAACTTTGTTTTTTTAATAGTATATAAGCATTTAATGGAGAGAACAAGCTTACAAAATCAGTGAAATGATACCTCATACTTTTCCTGGTGAGACAACAAAATCAAGTTCTCAAGCTGAACTGACTGCTGATCACCAGTTGCAGAAAATATTGCTGAAAAAAAAAGAGAATTCATTTGGAACATCCAAAGGTATCTAAATTTCTAATGTTTCCCACAGTGGGAGTTATTTTAGATCCCAAGCTCAGCTAGGTTGTGTGTGCATTAATGTCAGGATTCTTATGTTTCTTACAAAACACATCCCCAAAATAAAAAAAACAAAAACCCTGACCAAAAAAAACTGTTTGAATTTTATTCAGAATACATTAGTCTTGTGTAGAAGCTAAAAGCCATTTGGAGAATTCACGCATTGAGTTGGAAATCACGTCACGTTTAGATTGGTCAATTCGACATCTGAATACCGTGAAACCTGCCACTGATTTTCTCTGCCATAGCTATGAGAGATCGATAGTGATTAGAAATCTCGTGAGTGATTTCCACCCAAAAGAAGATCACTCTTATGTTCTAAGATTGAGTTATGGTCACAAAAAAGCCCTAAATGGTCTGTCATAAGTCATATTTGAGGGGAAGTCGTAAATGAGAAGACAGATATAGAGAAAACATTGTCAGTCACAAAATTAAATGTCAGGGAGTTGTAAATAAGGGGTGCATATTTTAGGGGTTCTAGTCTACCAAGGTGAAAAACTGGGTTTAAAGAATGTTGTATTGAAAGATTATGACAGGAAGATAGCTTGACAAAGCCCTGTATACAGAAGGGATCTGCTTATTATCAACCAGACTCTTACCCAGAGCAAAATGCAGCACTGGACTGGCCTCCATGTTGACACCTGCTCCGAGCACTACCACTCCATCGCTAGCAAAAATACATTTTACAGACATTGTGTATTAAACATATACTTTGCAATCGTTCCCATCACCATTTTTTTCAGCCGAATAAAATATTTGATCATCTAACCCCCCCCCCCACTTGTACACATTCCAAATGCCCACAGCCTTAGAAAGGCCAAAGAGCACCAAGTGCCATTCCCATCCACTGAGCTTAGTACGATTTGTTTCAACATGCACAGTCTCTCTCTCTCTCTCTCTCACTTTTTCACTCATTTCTCTCTCAGATTCAGTCACCCCCATCCCCACACACACATGCTCTCTCTCTCTCTCTCTCATTCATTCACTCACTCTCACTTTTCAAATAAAAAAGCAGAAATGGGACCCACCCAACCAGCTGCATGTCCAAAAGCCAGACATTCAACTCTGGAAACTGAACAGAGTCTTGGTCCTGTTTGAAATAAAGAAAGATCACCAGATAAAACCAGTACCGATAAACAACACAGGAAGGAAACAAATTCTGCTATGTTGAACAGTAAACGACTTCTTAATAAACCAAAGTAACACTTACCCACACTTTTCGTGCCAGCCCGTCTCTGAACAAGCGTACAACATCTACTTGGTACAGGATCTGAAAACCCAGTAAGACGACATTCTTTCAAGCACACATACTAGACTGTCAAACACATAGAAAATTGGCTACAACACACATTTTCCTTGGTGGAAAATCATTTTAACCTGCAATGAGGTAGAACCTTGAAAACAAATAGTATTAATTATTGATCTAACAAATTCTTTATTAAAGGACAATGCTGAATTTCACTATTATAAATATCTTACTAGAAATATGCAGTTGCAATTTGTAATTTAAATTACAGTGAATGACAAATCAAAAGTGCACAACACTTGTTTACCTGAAGAACTAAAAACACAGTGGCTCTGGCACAAACTCAAAATTTTGGATCATGAAACCAAACAACAACAAGAAAATTTGTATGCACTGAGAATTAGAAAGAAAGAAATAATACAGAAAAAGAAAAGTGAGTAAAATGAATCCCTTCCCTCTCTCTCTCTCTCCCCTTAGTCCTACCACGTTTGCAATTCTTGGCAAGTAATGTTGAGCTAAAATGTGAATTTTTGTCATAAAGTGATAATCTACTTATTAGTAGCAACTGCAGGACCGAAGAATTTAAATAAGGCTCTATCCAACTAAATCATGAATTAGGTCCCTCTGGAGTACGACTTCTTTGCCCCAATTGCAAACAGATCATCACTGATGAGCAAAGAGCGACATACAGTCCTATGCTCAGTTGCATTCACTGATACTACAGCTCAGATACTGATCTGAAACTACGGGGAAGTGAAACCCACTGCCTACAACTGTTCTGTTCAAATTCACAAAAATAATCTAATACCTAAGCAAAATCAATTAAATCACCTATATTACAACAATCTAAACTTACAGCGAAAAACGTGATCAATAAATACATTTTTTAGTACAGAAATGTAACTTAACTTACATTGCAACGCCGACACTCAATTACGATCTGAATGATCATCATTTAGTTTACGCATATACGAAAAAAGTATTACCACAAAATAACTTTGTTGGCACCTGGAAAAATGCTTGTGGTCAAGGTGGCTGCTTTTGAGATACAAGTTGCTTGTGTTTTTTGATCAAATGGTTGCACACCATTCCAATTGCCATGTTTGAAAGTTCTACATCTTTACAACAAATCCCATATTTGAATAATGTTTTACGAACTGGAACTTCTTCCAGGCACAGCATGAACGATTTGTATTTTTTGTTTGTGAACCATAATCTATCAAACTCTGCCTTGATGGCAATATGATCTGGCAATATGATCGGATCCTCACAATGGCAAAGCGACTGACAGTATGCTAGTCGCTTGCTAAGTGCAAATGACGGAATTGAAGCAGGCAGGGGAAATAAATCTAAGCAAACATCACGTTTGCAATGACTTGTCCAGTTATATGTAGACAATGGTATGATGCAAAAAATTAGATAACTAGATGCTGTTCCTTTTTTGGTCGTTCATCAGATTCCCTGACATTTCCATGACTTTTCATGAAAATTTGAAATTCCCGGACTTTCCAGGGACTGGAAACCCCCTTTTGATTTTCATTGACTTTCCAGATTTCCCTGACTCATACAAACCCTGGGCTGGTGAAGAGCAAAAAACTATCTCTAGTTCCATGCAAGTTCCATGAAAGAAAAATCTTAATTTCAATGTACAATTTACAAGGCTGTTGGGGGTTATATATTAATTTGTAAGGATCCTAAACACTGAAATATTGCAGGCTGTGTGATAGTCAACTTCCAAGGCATGAAGGTCACAATGGCAAATGCTCTTCCATCAAAGACAAAGATGCTAGTACTCTACCGTCATTAATCAGGTATATATAAACTGAATGAGGATAAACATAAGTATGCCTTCAACACTTTTACAAGGGCAGGAAGAAATATTTGATACATTATTTAACCTTTCAGGGGCTTTCCATATTGTGCTTTAGTGTTAGCTGATAAAGCCAGCCAGTGACATGTAAAGTGGGGGAGGGGGTGTATCTTTAATAATGGAAGCTAATTGTTTTCCTTTCCTCAAAAAAAAAATCTGACATCATTTTGACATTTTGAGGCATGTTTCATGTTCTCACCTTTTCTGGATAGTGCAATGACATGCGCCACTTCTGCAAATGTGCATCACTGAGCACGTAGAATGGTCGTGCACCTTCTTCTACATCATATTCACCTGCTACAACAGCCTGTAAAGGCTGGAACAAAAGAAGAGGAACAGCTTGTAAATCTATAATAACACGGACGCAAATCAAAATCTCCTGGCTTCTACAGTTTATTAAATAAAAGACCAAAATAACTATTTTGTGGCTGCTGAAGTTATAATTTCAGTCTGAGGGTGAGACCTCATACCAAAGACCAAATAAACCAACAGTACAAAAGGTACAAATTGCACGATCACAATCTGCAAACAGGTTTACTCACTGCGCCTATAGTCTGAGCTGGGGAAGCACCAAAAAGGAATGAAGACATGCGTCGGCCAAAGCCAGAAAACATTCCCTGGGATGTCTTCAATGCGCTGCATGTAATAGCATTCTGTTTGCACATAAAAAATGTGCAATTTCTTATTCACTTTCACTTTTACAACCATATGCAGGAAAGTTCCCTTGTCCATAAGCAAACCAAGCATCTAATAAATCACAACAATGCATTCCCATGCTGCCATTAAATTTTAAATTTTATATAAATTTTATTTTATTAAATTTTAGATTCAGATGCATGGCTCAAGTCGCAAACTATAACTATAAATTTAGTGAGCAGCTCTGTTAAGTCAAACACTGCTTCTGTTAACACAACAACAAAAGGCTTCAATCAGATTTTCAAAATGGCAAGTACCTGCATGCGATGCCTGTAATTTTTTAAAATGCAACTAACCTGACCAGACGATGGCACAAGCAGCAGCAAGGAGCTCGTAGTTGTGGCCAGGAGGCAACCAAAAGGCTAAAGTGTGGAAAAAATCAAACCACTTCGTAACTCTTTTTCAGCCCAGTTTACAAAATAAATAGACACAAACTCCATCGATTATAATTCTGATGCTTTGATTTTTAAATGAGTTGTTTACACTTATAATGCTGTGTACATCTGTGACAATTGTGTGCTTCACATTCTACCTAAACTCACACAGACACAGAAAATTTCGCCTTCAACAACACTGTTCTTTCCTTTAAAAGCATCTAAGCATACCAACCTGAAAGTTGACAACACAGGCACACTCTTCCCCCTTGAGCTCTGCACTGATTTCAGCTGTCGAAGCCTCATACGCTATATTAGGCCAAAAGCGGACAACCCCTTCTGGTGACACAGCTATGCAGGCTGTGGGCTGATTGTCACCCCTCCCAGCCAGAACGCACACACGCGCTGCACTGTGAGCAAGGTCACTGGGTGGTAGAGTCAGTTCTTTGCACTGGATGCCCTACAGGTAGGTAAAAAACATGAATGCCATTAAAACTAAAATATTTCATATATCCAAATGTTTTCCCTGCTCTTCCATCATCCATCAAACTTAAAGAACTGTTCTTTTTCTCAACCACCATGTTTTAGGCACAGCAAATATGACATAACTTTGTCTAAAAAGCACTTGTCTCACCCTGCCTGTGGTTGGCTGGTAGCGCCACACAAACAACTTGCGCCCTCCCACAAGCCAGGCCCAGCCACTTGCATCTATATTGACTGTTACCTGTGTGGAGCCTATAAATTAAACAAAAATCACACTTATTTTTGTAGTACACAGTAACAATTAAAAAAAATCATTGAAACTGGGACAGCCGCAAGCTGTTGCTATAAAATGCAACTTCTGAAAATTGAGCAACAAAATAGATTTTG
The DNA here is from genome assembly GCA_004794575.1 of Lanistes nyassanus. Taxonomy (NCBI): domain Eukaryota; kingdom Metazoa; phylum Mollusca; class Gastropoda; order Architaenioglossa; family Ampullariidae; genus Lanistes; species Lanistes nyassanus. The sequence goes on along the minus strand of SMGT01012131.1, from coordinate 589,357 downwards.
TGCTGTACACCACCTAAACAAAAGCAAAGACTAATATTAGGCAGAAAAAAGTGTCATGGTTAAGGACCCCCTTTCTCTCCCCCACCACCACCAAATAGGGGGGTAGCCTCATGGAAAGAAAGGAGGGGTATCCATGTAGGGCTACTGTAAAATTGTCCCTTGTTGGCTCCATAACAGCTCAGATGTGAACAGACTGCAGGCATGTGGGGGGTGGGGGGGGGGTGGGGGGGGGGCGCTGTGACAGAAACTTTTAGGGTCAGCAAGAAAAAAGAGAATAGGTTCAGTAACCATGACCACAACACTTTTTTTTCTGCCTCAGTCATAGATGGGATTGCTTTTCACAATCTCAAGCATGTGGGTGGAGAAATGCCACTAAGATTTGCTAATACATTTTCCACTTTAAAGGAAAAAGTAATGCATTAGATAATAAGAAAAATCAACAACATGTGCAACACTTACGATCAGTTAGTGTAAGTGCTTCAGTGATAAGCACTGGTAATGGCAAGCCAAAACTTTCTACTTTGTGATGTGAAGTGTCATCTAGAATCTGAGACACCTGAAGAGACCGACTGCCAGCTTGTGACCTGAAAATATTTAATTTAAAAAAAAGGCTTCAATTAGTAAAGTACAAATGAGGACCGAGCGCTTTAAATTATCAAAGGATAACTCCAAGTACTTCTTGTTGGAGTTACAGGTTTCAAACATATTTATGTGCTCCCCACTGTCCAGTATCTTAAAACTATATGGCTACAGGAAAACTGATTAATTATGGCTGAACTTGTCCACACAGCAATATGCCATCATTCAACTTTTCTCACTCGGTAGTCGGTATGATGCCACATGCCAGTTGATGGGCACAGATCTGTCTGTTCAAATACTGTTACATTCTCATCTCACTTGTGGCGATCAAGATTTATGCAGATGCATGAATGGACTGAAGACTAGAAGTCTGTCTTGCACAACTCCCATTTCCAATGATTACTAAATTACCTCCATGCATTTTTCTTCTGAAGTGCCTCTCCAATAACTCTTTTTCCTTAACCACAATAACAACAGAAGTAAACTTCTAATTTTTAATTTGAATCTCTTCCCTTTTACACTACTATAAAGTTTATAGGTAAGACAGACCTTAATTATCACATTTATTATTTTGCAACTGATGAAGGGTATGGCCCCGAAATGAAGACCTTTTCTGTTTACTTTTAATTACAACTATACTATATGCTAGATCTCTTTTTTTATTTAGTTTTTTTTTTTGTCACCACGTTTTACTTCAAGCAGCTGCCTTATTATACTTTATTACACACTTGTAACTTATACTTATACTATAGTAGTTATAGTCTAGTCTTAAATCTGATTCTTAAAAATAATCCTACTTAAATCTGAACACGTAATAACTTACGATGTACTTCAGAAAAAGGAAAGATGGACAATTAAAATTGCACAGAATCTGAGAATGGAAAACGAAAGTCTGACGCTGTTTTACTGTGTTTACAGACTCGGAGGCATCAGTCTAACCAAGAAAAAAATTAATACTAATAGTGACCTCCGATCCTTGGCTCGAAGAGGACTGAATATCGAAGACGTCCTCTTATTGGGTGTTCCTCTAAGAGATGGTGTCAATGATGACGCTTTTAGTCGAGAAGAAGGTACTCTTGGAGACGGAGAAAACATTTTGTATACAAATTCTTGGTTCTAAGCAGGTTCCTTTACTCGCGCCAACAACAGCCTAGCATGCTTCCTGTTTGGCTCCCCAAATTGATACAAGATTTTGTGACCTGAAAAACTATTGATTGCAATATATGTCATAAGCTTTAGTAATCCAAAGAAAAGACTGTCATAGTTCAAAGTGTAAATAATACTTAGTCTGAATATGTAATCGTATATTCCTTCGAATTATAAAATGATGTATGCTCCCTTCGCTTTAGGCAAAACTAATTGATAAAAAAATTCTAAATCTAAAACTTTTGGTGTACGGGGAATTATTTCACAATATAGAACATAAGTTAAAAATACTAAAATTTTAACTCATCTACGCTTTATAATATTTCACATTTCAGTTCCAGAACTCCGTAATCGCTGAAGATCCACGTTATATTCTCCATCAAAGAAAGAGCATGGGTATGTCACAGTTTACAATGAATCTATTAGCGCGAAGTCTGGTTATTAATCTCATGCTCAGGGGTGGTGTTAGCTTTTGACAAAAGTACGATGTTGAAAACTATGATTTTCTTTAAAGTGATTGTACCCTTCTACAAGAAATGAGCCATAGTTGAGAAATTTAATTTGGTAAACAATGAATAACATGTCAGACCTTAAACTTTTTACACTTACAGTTAAAGCTGAAAAGTTCTAGTCGACTAGCTATTCAATTGTGTGTTCTAGTTAGTACTTCTAACTTCTATATTCAATTGTATTACCTAATGCATGACCCCTTCATTGTTTCATCCAGCAGTAATGATGTCATTAGGGCCCTTTTAATACAAACAAAGCTTTCCAGAGTCCTTTCTCCTTTCACTAATACTCTGTATAAAATGATTCGCCGTGGCACAAAAACGACCCGTCCCTTGTCATAAAATAATCGGATGATACAGCACTGTTAATGTTATTGAAGATGTCTGTACCAAGATTATTGGTGTCAGGCAATATATCTGTTTATATTGACGTGTATGTGTGATATATCTATTATTATGATGCCTGTTATGCTATATATTGGCACTGCAGCTGAATTTCTGTCAGGATAATTGTTTTGAATCTTGAAAAAATCTAAAACAATTTTACTTTTCTTTTTTGTGTGTACAGATTCAGATTATGAATGGGAGCCCCCATCTGACGCACAGGTGAAGCTACTACAAGCTCGACGAGAGAGATCAGACAAGATCTCCAAACTGATGGGAGACTATCTTCTCAAAGGATACAAAATGCTAGGCACCACGTGCCAGGAGTGTGATGTGTGTAACTGATGTGGTAGTCCTCTATCTTCTTCAGTCTACACTTAATAATAATTTTCTTAAGATCATCCCAAGTGAGCATCTGGGTCCTTAGTTTAGTTTCACTGCTTGCTTTTTTAGCAGTTACACATAAAAGAGAATAATAACACTGCCTTTGCTTCTTTCCAGCTCCTTGTTTGTTCATCTTTTTTATCCGGGTTCCTATGCTCTGTATGTCTTGCATTCTGTGTACAGCCTTGGTAAACATGTAAAGTTGAAAGTGATCGTACTGTGCAATGAACTTGATATGGAGACTGATTAAAACATGATTAAGTCTGCTGAATTTTAACTTAGAGTAAAATTACTAAGTTAATTTTACTATCTACTTCTGATGAAAGAACATATGGTTCTACTGTATGAATAGCAAGTGGGACTCACGTGTCAGTTGTCTTGAGCAGACTTTGAGGGATTCCTAGGGTAGGTAAGAATAGTGTTTACTCTGATCCGTAGACAGAACTTACCTATGCATCTTTTAAAGGATGAGCATTCTGTTCATATAGACAATTCTACTACAGACCAGACAAGGAGCACTCTACTGTGTTGCCTGCTCAGAACTGGACAGTGATGCAGATAAGGATAATCCAGGTTTGAAGAGTGATTTTGGATTTTTTGTTTTTTTGCTTAATTTTTAAAAAACATTAATGTCTGTTTTGCAGACTGTGTATGTATACCTGTAGAGTTCTTTGGGGGTGAGGATGGGTGTTGAAAAAGAATTTGAAATGGTGAACCAGACAGTAATCCCAGACATTTTATTGGTCCACAGTAACCAACCAAGCAGCAGCCATTGCACAAGCCAGAGAGCATCAGCTGACGTCCGTCACGTCTAGCACTTCTTCAAATTCAAGAGCCACTGTCCTGGGCTTAGAAACTGTTAATGTGAGTGGCAATGCCACAGAGCTTACACCGCAACTGAGCTTTTCATCCAGAGAAACAAAAGTAGAATTTTCTGTTGGTCAGAGATGCATTGCAGATGTGACTGAAAAATTGGACTGGGCAGCACAGGAGCTTAAACAGAGCCACAACGTTGAGCACAGCATACAGCTGTGTCAGCTGATCAGGAGTTGTGCGGAGGCTGTGTCAAGCCTGAAAGCAGCTTTTCGGTCTAATCAACCCTTTTGATATATAGGTCTAACACTGTTGTAATAAAATAAGGTTCAAGTTTTATGTGTGCTTAAAAGTTGTCAGCAATCAGGAATCTATTAAATGTGTGAAAACTTCACACAATGACTTGTTGTGCTGTTATCTTTCTGGTGAAGTCAGTCGTGTTCACCATATACTGAATCTCTTTGGCAATAAGTTTTTGATAAAAAATTTTTTCAGTGAACAGAAATACATGACTGCTGTTTGGGGTAAATAAAGTGACAACAAAACTTCACCAAGCAAAATAGACAAACGTCAAAGTTTCTGGGCAGTGCCCCTTCTTCAGGATGATGCAAACAGATAAGATACTTTGTGTATGTCTATTTTCACTTGGCTAAGTTTTATTTGTTGTCGCAAAATTCTTAAAGCTTTATTACTTCACACACCTAAATAAAGAAATATTTGACAAAACAGGGATCTTACTGGAAAGCATGCTGTCAATAGTTAATTTTTTTCTGTGTGGTGTTTATATGAACTGTCCATGTGCTTTTTCTAAAATTTTACTTTATAAGCTCAAGATAACTGTTAGCAGTGGTAAATGTCAGTCATGCTCAGAATAGCACAGGTGCAAGAATTTCTGTATTTATACAAAATCCTTATATCACAAAACAACTTTTTTTGCCAGTTGCGTGTGCTGGCTTTCCACAACTTCACTGGCCCATAATGCAATGCAGCAGTCATTCGCTTCTGGTTATAGTTGAGCAAAATTGTGAAGACACTAACCACATTAGAAAAGCAGAGGTCGTACATTTTTGTAATGTACGATCTCTGGTGAAATTATCAAACTATTATTTCAGAGATGTCTCGGTATAAAGATATAACACCTTTGAAAGTGGTTTCAGAGATGAAACAAAGACTAAGAAAAGCATGCATGGACGTAGATGAAACCAATCATTCAAATACCTGCCTTAAAAAAATGTTCCTTTGAAATCACATGCTGTCCAGAGTTGTCCTGGTCTCTCTGGCTTACTTTGGTTTCAAATCTTCTGCTGGCAGTGGTAGATTGTTCTGAAAACCTAATGAAAGTGTTACATTTTTTCTGTATAAAAATGCCATTATATACATGTTTTTGTATATATATATATAGAGAGAGAGAAAGACCGTACAAACAAAAATTTTGTCTTCAGCTAGCAGGAATTTTTTACTTGCACCCTTGGACTAGACAAAACAAGTACAGCTAAAGCATCAGTGTGGATAACGATGTTGTTAAAAAACATTTTTTAAATTACTATGAAGAAGCTGACAGGAACGGCCTCGCATTCTCACACCATAGCACTCATGCATAGAAACGTGACGCAACAATGTGGTTCACAAACATGATTTACATCCCCTTCATTCTTAGTGTGTGTTGATTGGGGCCAGACCACAAACATGATTTGTGTCCCCTTCATTCTTAGTGTGTGTTGATTGGGGTCAGAGTTGGTAAAATCTGTTCCTAAATCCACATTTTATTAGGCTGTGTGATTTGCTTTTTTATGGGAAGAGATTTGCGGCAATAAGCACAAGTTTCCTTTGATCAGCTGGTGGCTGTTTATTGGTTGTCACGCTGAGACAGTTTGAGTTTCAGACAAACCAAGGTAGGATTCTCTCAAAATATAAATTTTGCTGAAACGTTCTACAGGCTGCTTCTTCAACTGGGACAGAAAAGTAGTATGATTATGTGTATAACAAATGCATGCAGTTTAAAAAAAATGAAATTAGGGAATTTGTGGCAAGTTAATGCTTAGGCCATCCTAAAAATTTCCTAAGGTACAGCGTTAATATTTGTTAGAATATCAACCATCTGAGCAATTGGTGTATGGAATATATAGGCAAATAGTAATTTCTGTGGCAAGCAGGGGTCATGTTGGCTCTGGCCTAGCCTAGCCTGTTATGGGCAGGTCAGCATTGTTAAACAGTTGACGTGATTTCATTCAGCATGTGAAGATAACCTCATCCTCACATTTGCCTACCTAACTTAACATTTTTTAATGGCTCCCCAAACCTTAAATTGCTGCAGAATGATAAATATAGTAACTTTTAACCATTTTTGATGCATACCTGACTTGCTTTTAACAGATACGTAACCTACAGGATCAATTTGAATCAGAACCATGACTACAAGCTCCAAATATAACATTTTATTTATGTACACATTTTAGCACATGGAGTGTAAACATACAATGTGTTGATACTGTGTGTATTTGTGTGTGTTTGAACATCATTAACCCTTAACTCTATTCTCTAGGCTTGACAAATCAATCTTAATGTTGAGATATTTGACAGAGTTGTTATTGTCTTTTTATTTCTTTTGTACACAAACTAGAAATGGAGTCAGAAATGCTATGTCACTATATATATATTGGAGTTCTTCAAATGCTGAAGTCTCCTGACTTCTGTTCCACCTGGTTCTAGTCGAAATACTTGTATTTAAAATCTTCGATCCTCACCACCACCCGCGCCCTTGAACACATCAACGTTCTTTTTTTCCCTTCCCCAACCCGCGCAATCACTTATCGTAGCCTCTTGTCTCTCTCCG
>SMGT01012131.1:549344-582697 GCA_004794575.1 Lanistes nyassanus | reverse complement strand
CCCCCCCCCCCCCCCACACACCCAGCAGCGGCTAGCAACCCGTGCTTTCCTCATTTCAACCCTTTTTTGTCTTCCTTTCCTCTCTCTCTCTCTCTCTCACAAGCTGCGTATGCTCGTATGTGTTCTCACAAAAACTTCCCTCTTCAGTCATCTTCACCTGCGCATTTCCTTCCCGGCTGTATGTACTTTCACAGAAGATAGAAGACATTGCAAAATTTCCATCGCAAAGCCAGCTTCTCGCACCGCACCATTGCGTAACCCAAGACGCTTGCTGAAGATGGGGCACTTCAAGGGGTGTCGCACCCCTGTGCGGAATATTTTCTTCACTGCTGAACGTCTAGGTCCCTGTGCGATCGCTTAATTGTAGCTGCTCAGCTTCTGGAAACTTCTGTGGGGGTACGAGGGGCAGGCCTAATAACATTATTTGAAGACTTTCTGTGTCTTGGAGCCAACGCGACTTTCTGCTTACGGGTGGCGCCCCGCGGGTCACGCAGACAGAGCACGACAACATGACCTGGGCTTGTCGGTCGCGGCAACCTAACGCTATACGTTAGCCAGTTCTTAAGAATAAACATTCTGCTGCAGTATTTAGGAGTGGTATATGTAGTGCCGTTGTTGAGGTTTCTTTCTCCCACTCTGTTATTCTGTAGGCGGAACTCATCACATTTGTTTAAATGCATTCTAGTTATAAAGGGTTTCGTATCCATTTGTCGATTTCTGGATGCAAAGCCGTTAGATGATCACGCATCGCATATCTGTCTACAATATTACCAAAGATTTTTTTAGTACATAATCATATGTTTAGCTTTTGTGTAATATACGTGTACGAGTAACCATATTTTAATTCATCAACAATATTTTGAGTACTGACTTCACGTGTTCATTCTTTGCACTGACAGTTTTAGTAAAATCAATCCTATCTGCCAGCTTTTTTCCTCTGACAAATTTTCAACCATTACATTTTGCGCGCAGCAAAACCTGCAGTCACTCGTCATAATATGTATGGTTTGTTTTTAGTAGATAGTGGTGAAAGTTTCTCCTAAAAAAAATTTCCAGCTGTCGATCCGCACACATTCAAAAATAAAAACGCAAAAAGCCATTGACAAATTCAAAAGTAGAACAACTGCGTGCTTCTCTCTCGTCAAAGCAACAGAGTCAATCTTCCCTTTTGCTTACTTTCTTGTTTGCTGTATATGGGCATGTCCACGCCACCCCTCCCACCTTAACAACAAAGCGAGGTCTTGGTGGGGGTGGGGGATGTAGGAGAGAAGTTAACAGCTTCATTCCAATGGTCCATGTACTTGGACATTTCGATTTTTTTTTAATGAAACAGTAACGTAGAACTAAAAACAGAGGATTGAAATTACGTCGCCCAGCCCTGGTTGGGTATATTTCCCCATCGTAGCATCCTTTCTTCGAGGGGTCCCTGCTCCCTTCCACCGTGACCTGTGATTGGGCTTTTGGATCTTCCTGTGATCTGTGAAAGCCAAAAATGTGAATACTGTGATCCTTGATGATATGCTGTGATCAACGAACAGGTTTGGGCTTATTGTGACAGGGAAACGACAAAAGCTTTTACTGCTATGACAGCGCGATCCTTTCCCTCACGGGACCCTCTTCTTTCTTTCTGGGGAAGGGAATAAATGGTTAAGGTGGGATGGAAAACAGAGGGAAGGGAGATTTTAAAAAAAAGAAACAGTACAATATAATATATATAAATATACAAACAGCTGGAAGATACGTCATTCAGGGAGAAGAAATAAACCCTCAGGGGCCCGCCATAATTTCCTTTTGATCATGCTCTTGTCTCTGTTGTCTGGGTGCAGTCGTCTAACTGTAAAAACTGCTCTAAACATCAGTGCACAAATTCCCGACAAGCGACCCCTCGTGGCGCAGTTAAAAGCTGCACATTCGTGTTTGCTCCAAGAAGAACCTCATATAAGATGTTTCTGATGTGTACGTGTCTTTCTGGTTTTTTTTTAATTCCTCCACCGTTTGAGCTAATTTATCTTTCGTCCCGCGGAGGATTCTGGTGTGGTTCCCTATAAGGCTGTATGTTCGCAAAACGACCGTACTATCCAGTAGGAATTAGGTCACGACAAGTTGTGATCAGGTCTTGCCGAACTAGTTAAGAAAAGCCTCGAAGGACATCGACATAGGCCTGGTAGGAGTAGGTAATGGGAGGTGTTGTGCTATGTATTGTGCTGAGTCATTCAAAGGGGTACATATTTTTAGCATTTAACATGTGCAACTGATTAGACACTGCATAATTAGCTTTTAAAATACTCGAAGGCTTAGGGTCTGGACTTGTGGGGGTTGTGTAACAGGAAAGAGCGGGGAAATGATGGGTTGAGGGGGGCTGAATGTGGGAGCTCCGAGGCAGTGAAATGTCTTTTATCCTGCTGAATGTGGGAGCTCCGAGGTAGTGAAATGTCTTTTATCCTGCTGAATGTGGGAGGTCCGAGGCAGTGAAATGTCTTTTATCCTGCTGTTTCTGCCTACGAAAACAAATGCCCCATAGAATAAGCAGGGCAACACCGACGCTGGCTTGTCACCTTGTTATGACGCCAGGCGACTTCTGCAATTAAGATGTGCTTCTGAAAGAAGCACTTAAGCTATAATTTGGTTTTTAACCCATCCGTCTGTTACTGCTCCCAGATCTGCCGTGAGCTTACTGTTTGTTTACGCACTGCATGCTTCATGCACGTGACAGCTGCTGCGCGCAGAAATAAGTGCGCCGCGAGATGACCCAGAAGTCGAGGTTGTGGCGTGTAACTTCCAGTCGCCAGTTTGCAGAACGAAGTCAGTATGAAGTGTGAAGCAGATTCCTCTACAGGACCCAGCAGATGCTGGGTAATCCATGGGGGTGGGGGGTGGTTAGGGTGTTGTGAGTCACGGTCGTTTCCTCTGCGTAAAGGCACTTTTTTGCGCAGTGAGATGAGAACTCTATCGGAACACGCAGGAGCAGAGGAAAGCTGAAAAATACTTGGCACCGCGACTCTGAGGCAGATACCAGTTAAGAGGGCGGGCCATACTTGGGGACAGAGAGACGGACTCAGGATCGAGACGCCTGGAGGGACTCTCACACGCAGCTTACGTGCCAGGATGGACAACGGCGGTGATGATGAAGAGGATGGGGTGTGGAGGGACCTGACACACATTTCCTGAAGCCTCAGGGTTTGGCTGTTGTCCCAAGAAGCTGCACAAACCTTCTATAAATAAAATCTATTATAGTTATTTCGATTTTTTTTTCTAATCCGTGGCCATGCCGTCTGAACACAGCTAATGGACAGCTCGGTCTAAATCAGACGCGGCCTGACTAAGCTTCAGAGAGGGCTGCATTTCCCGATGCTCAGGAAGCTCTATCTTGTCAAGAACACAGCCATAGTTCCTGTGGCACACATCGACCTGCGCCTGTGCCTTAATTAAGAATGACGTAAATCATCTATTAATGATTGTCGAGAAGAACCAATAAGTGAAGCAGAAATTGGTTGTGATCGTGCGGCGTTCGACGAGCTTTCCATTAGGGTGAATGCACATTGGGTGCAGAAATATAATGCAGTTTTTTTCCCCACTCGCTATTTGTTCTGGTGTTCTGAGGTGTAAAGAGCTCGCGAAGACAGGATGATTGTGTGTGTGTGTGTGTGTGTGTGTGTGCGAGGGAGGGGGAACAAATTATTTTGGGGAGAAATATTACGAAGGGATGATTACCTCATATTTTCGCAGTTTCTACTTTATCACAGCATGAGAAATTCTCTCTCTCTCTCTCTCTGTGCGTCAGTCCGATTCATCCGATCTGCTGCACTGCAAAAATAACAATTGTGGGGGACAGTGTGTAGGCCTGCGCGTGGATGCATGCGTGGCGATCTAAATCCTCTCGCACCAAACGTTGTCATAACGGAGAATTTGGAACCCTCTGAAAATCTGCTTGGAAACCCCTGGTACCTGGCATGTTCGCGCATTTCGCTTTTAACAGACCTATTTGATCACTTTGTTAGAATAAGACTTAACTAGAAGCCCCATCAGCTGTGGGCCCGCGTTTCTCTTTTCCAGATGTCAGAACGATGTAGAAGTGTCTACAAAGGTTCGCACTTGACAGAGAAATCGGGTCAAGTCAGGGACATTGTACAAACTTGTTCGCTTTCTGAGTACGATAACCTGCGCTGATACCTTTGGGCTAACTCTGAAGTTTTACATCCCTAAACTTGCTGAAGCTAAAACAGGTCCCTCTAGTTGCAGACCAGCAGCGCTCGCCTCACAATTAGCAAAAATGCTAGAAACAATAGTTGAAAATAGATTGAACTACGTGAGTTTAACAATACAGCTTGCGGTTGGTGCTGATCCAGAAGGGTGACTTCACTGGGTACTGATCGACCCTCGAGCTAATCTGAAAGGTAGAATAACTCGTTTCGTTTTTGAAGCGACAGATTTTGGGGGTTTCCGCTATCTTGGATTTCTATTCCAATTTTATGACATGGGGCTTTATCACTGTCAGTCTTAGAGCTGTTTTCATGGCACAGTTTAGTGAAGGATCCCATCCTCTAAAATCATCAATAGGTGAAAGCACTGTCCCTTTGAAATTACCTATCTTTGAAGGTGAGTGGGTGTATCCATTTAAAGCTTACGGTCTTAGGTCTGGAAAAGTTGAATATTCTCTTGAAAACTCCTGTCTGGCTTTTGCTCCGAGGCTGATCATCGATCGAACTACAATTTGCCCACCTGCAGTAGGCCTCGAAGTTCGACTCGGGGAAAATTTCAAGATGGACACATGGACACATGGACACAGGAAAAATAATATATATATATATTTATAGCAATTTCCCGTATTTATTTTTCACTCATTCTTTCTTTCCATTTTTTTCTGGCGTGTATATGCATACGTACATGTGTGGGTGCGTGAGTATGTCTATTATGTGTGTAGAATCATATATGTGTGTATGTGTTTGAAAACGAATGGCTTCTATTTGCTTCGCCGGACGCGTTTCCTTTTTTCCGTAACGATCCATTTATCACCTGGTACCTTATTATAAGCTATCACAGATATTTAATAGCATTTAATGCAGCACAGGCATTACCCTTAAATTACTGGCTAATTTTCTGCAGGTCATTTTTCTTTGTAATCGCTACTAATGGTTCAGCAGTGGCAACTTCTAGAATTTTTGATGAGCAGACCATGTTTGAAAAACAGTCCCACATACATAGCTGCAAAGCGAAGAATATACATTATGTTTGGTGGATCCTGTAAGGGGGTGGGGGTGGGGGTGGGGTGGTGATAGAGCGAGCGGGCGGGTATGCTTTGGGGGAACTTCATTTACCAGCCAGCCTCGAGCTCCATCAGCTTTTTCTGAACTCTGAACTTTGCCGAATTTAATGCGTCCTCAGCTTTGTGAATCTCCGGCCAAACCTGTTAGTCTTGGAGCTGGTGTCGTGCGCCCGCAAGACACTTGGAATTTCATTCCAGGATGGCGTTGTTGGGTAGTCTAATCTTGCCGAAGGTTAACTCTTTTATCCGGTAAAGGGGAGAGGTTCATGTACTGCTTGGGGCTGCGCACTGGTGCTGCACCGTGCTGGAACAAAGCAAGGCTGGCACACAGCGCTAGGCAGGACAATCATTCCGTCCAACTCATCATTCCATTCACGAGATCCGTAATGAGTATTTCGCTTACTGTGACTACAAGGGATGCTGGGCTGCCTCCGGGGTTGGCGATCGACCTTGCCCGAGACAGAGCTTTGCATTCTTTACCGTGACAGGAGCAGGCAGTGGCGGTGTTGGTCCGTGGAAGATAGTTGAAATCTGAGACGAGAAGCTTGGCTTTGACAATGAGGGCAGCTTGCGCTCTGCCTTGGCTCGCTAGATTTCGTGTAATGCATTTCCGTGTGCACTGGGTAGGGACCATGGGGTCTGTGTTTCCGTCTAGTGGTTAGAGAAATTTGGGATACCCTTACGACGTTCTGTTAAATGAACGCCTCATTCTTCGCTTTTGGGCTTAACTGCTTGCTTGTTTTCGGGGTTTCTTTCTTATGTAAATATTTATATTTACATTTGCTGTCGGTGGGAAACTGTTAGTGCGCTCACAGGTCGTTTTCAAGCTGAAAAGAAAACTGAACACACGTTTAAATCTAAAGTTGTTTTATTAAGCAGATGTATGGACAACATAGCCAATAAACAACGTACATGACCAAAGCGAGTACTTGACTGCAGTAAATAAAGTCCAGCTTTATTTTGTACTAGTCATCGTGATTTGCGTAGGACCACAGGTCTGGAGAATACTGTGTAGTTTTCTATTTCTATGTAGAAACATCGCTACAGCATCAAAAACTATAAGCCAACAGCTGTAGTAATCAACACCGACAACTACATGAGCTACGTAGAAAAGTTTGAGCACGGCGCTTAGGAATGAATGAACTCTTGCCGTTAGAGTCACGAACAGTCCAAGGGCGGTCTACACGGGCGTTCGTATCTCCTGTTCGGACGTAAAGTTGCCCGTAAAACAGACAAGGTGAAAGGGGGCTTACGAATGCTTTATGACTGGAAATGCAGATACGAGCGCTCATGCAATCTAGCCTTGGAACGAAATACAACGTTCACGTCTGCAGGGGTTGAAGGACACATCTACAATGCGACACAGCACGCGGTGGCGGTAGTGGCTTGCTGCCAAAAGCGTTTCTTTAACCGGACGAATGTATGTTCTGGCCATGACCAAATCTGGAGAACCATAGAACGTACTTCGTCCGGTTAACAACGGTCTGCATGGCAGGGTCATGACGTGAGCATACATTTCACTTAAACAAATGTGTTTTTGCATTTCTAATACAAGATCGGATCGCTAGCTGTTAAAATTGGGAACGGACGGGGTGTTACTTTGGTGAACAAGTCGTAAAATGTACCAGTTTCTTCATGGACTTACTAAAACATTCAGACAAACTTTTTTGTGCGTTCAGCCATTTTTGATCTTCGATCTGGCTATTTGTACTCTTTTCCTTGTTTGTGTTTTTTCCTGGGAAAAGGTCTTCTTCGCTTGTGAAGTTTTGTTCAGTCGTGTTTTCAATTTTCGTGTTGATGTTTGCAGCAAGAGTATGACTAGGATTCTAAATTATTTTCTTTATCTTGTTGTCACTTAAGATGCTTGAACACCCAGACAACCTCTCTTGGTGGCCCCTGCAATGTTACCGCTGCCCCTGCCCCAGCGTACGATGGTATGAAAGAACCGAATGTCGCATATCTACATGAACGTGTTTGATATGATGGTAGAACAAGGCACTTGCACATCTACGATGACAGTACGCGGGATTTACGTACGGTACCTTCTCATCTTTACAGCCTATTTTCTGGTTACACTACACACCCATAGCAGCAAGCATCGGCCATGGGCATCACGAACACATTTTGGGGATTGGCGGGCCCGCGAAGTCATACAAACAATCTTTAATCTCAGCTCAATGCTTTGGATAAACATCATTTCGTCCCTGGCGAATGCCCATACATCGTAATGTCTACGTCTCAAGTCAGTCTCTGTTCTCTGTCAGTCTCTGTCTCTGTCATTCTTCCTGCTTGTACGATTCTCTCAATTGCTCTCTCTCTCTCGTCCACGCAGTCTTAATCATAATTTTCCACCCTCCCTTCCCTTCTCTCTCTCTCTCTCACACGCGCGCGCGCACGCACATGCCACACGAATGCATTGGGCTGTGCGGTACCATGCAGAAACTTGTTAGTACTAAGCACAACACTGCCGCCATTTTAACACGCCAGGTCGTTTTTCAGGGTTGGCGAAGAGGTATTGAGGGCTAGCATGAGACGACGCCTACTACACATGGCAAGAAAATAGTCTCTTGGGTGACTTATGTCATCACACAAACACGTTCTCTATTATTAGCACTTGCATGGCAGCATATGGATGGGGAAACGAAAATTTATCCTGTGCGTTTCGACAGTTTCATGTTCCAGTTCAATGTCACTGGGTGGCCTGTAAACATATTGTTTACATCTGTAGCGCCTTAAACAAGTTAGCAAGCAGGATCCAAGCAGGGATCTCTTCTTTTCTCTGAAACCTCTTTCAAAAGAAAATTTCCCAAACCCGGGAATCTCTCGTCGTGATTTTTAAACTCTCTCAGAAAGACCAGCTCCCTTTTGAGGTTGTTTCCAATGTACACCAACTTCACCTCCTACAGGCCATTAAATACGCTACAAAAGTCAGTCGACAAATCCTGGTGAAAGACAAAATAGGTTGAGTGGAACAGTTTGGGCATCATCAGTCTCATCATGTTTACGTGACAAAATAGGTTGTAAATCCCGCGTGGAAAGACGAGACTCTCTGTGAACTGTTCATTTCACCCAATTTCATGACGTCTGTTGTCCTTAAGTTTTATTGCAATACAGAAGGGAGCCGTAGGCTTGGTGAGTCCACGACTGGGAGTTAGGATACATTTATATCTATGGTAACACCGCACACAACACAGAGAAATGTCTTTTTTTCTGTTATGTCTTCGCCAATGTACATATGCTACCGTAAGTTCGCTCACATTGATAGACATGGGTGTAAAACTATCACAAGAATCCGAAGCGATGAGCAGGGTTAAGGTTTTTCCTAAGAGGATGAGTGTTCTAACTAGTTATACGACCACGTTTAGCAAACTAGGACGAACATTCGTCCGGTTAAGACTTCAGCTACGCGTAAGATACTTCATCCCTTAGTACGCACCGCGCCATTTCTCTTGACATCATGCCATAGCCGTACAGTTTTGAACTCACTTCTTTCACCTTAATACACACCTCTGTCAATGCTACTGCCTTCAAGGGTCCTCCATTCTCGTCTCGCAGTGAAAGCCCAAAGTGTGACTGTTAAAGCAAGAAAATTAAGGGGAGGGCATTCTCAATCTGCAGAATGGCCGTGATTGTTATGTTACGCTTATAAGGCAAGCTATTAACTATTGGGTTAATCTTTTGCGATTTCTTTCTCTTTTTTTTTGGGGGGGGGGGAATAAGTCGGGCGGAACGTGCGTATAACCATGAACATTGCATGCGCTGACGAAAGATTATCTTCGCAATGTACAGTTTTCATATTACTTTCAAAACCTGCTTTGATTTTCACATTTTTATCGTAAATTTAGACCTAATGAGCCATAGCACATAAACTGGCTTTCGGGTGGTGGTTCTTTATTATTATTTCTAAACTAACTTCATGGCGATGGTCATTCACGTTCCGTGTATATACGGATTTATGTTGGCTGCACTGTATCTCTCTTTCCATCTCTACTTTGGTCTTGCGTCGATGACACTTTTGTTCTATCTCAGTGATGAATACGTGTGGCGCCTGATGGACACAGCGACTAAACCAACGTTGCTGTGACATTTCCCTTTTTCATTAGCCCTTCCTAGAGTTCTGACGTGAAAAAGGAAGTTTTGGGCTGGCCAGCGCTTTGCTCCCAACATCATGAGTGCAGCTCGTTGAAATGTTTGTCTTTCTTTTTTAGTCTGCAAGGTGGCAAGTAGATCAGAGCAAAGCGTGTCCCGTTTGCCTCAGAATGAAGTGGCCAAGATGGTTTGCCGGCAAGATGTTCACAGTATTGTGCACGGCTTATGGACGTTGCCAGAAATGGCGGGATCTTTGACCCTGAGCACTGAAGCGATGGCGGAGTTGATGATCTTCCTCAACTTCTTCTCCACGCCCGGCGAACACTCAATGTAGCAGGCAGCCCCTAGTCTCCGGGCCACTGCGGACCCGCGTGCCGCCGACACAGGGTCCTGGCCCTTCTCGCGCAGCATCGCCAGAATCTCGTCCACCTCTCGCAAGTCCGCCTGTGTGCCGACCAAGATGAACGGCGCGTGCGGCGCATGCGCACGAATCTCCGGAAGCCACACATCCTCCACATTCTGAAGTGATTCCGGTCTGACGACTGAAAAGCAGACGACGAAAATGTCAGTTCCTGGATACTCGCTCAGCCGCACGGACGGGCTCTCTTCCTGAAAGACAAACAAAACCAGAGCCCACAATAAGAGACTTAACATTGTTTCTGTGCACTTGGTGCACGCTTTAGGTAAATTTGTTTATGCAGAAATGTTTTCGTTTTTCCAGTGTAAGCATTGTCAGATCACGCTTATGCGCACTGGGTGTATGCTTTAGGTACCTTGTGGAGAAATGTTCAGGGATTTTTTTCCTATCTAGTACGGTCAGATTATTGTGGCGTGTTTGATTCATGCATGTTTTTAAACTAAAGATCGATTTTTTAATTAAAAAACCCAAATCTCAGCAAAAGGATAAAAATAATGCGAGCGCTTTAATTTTTTTCTAAGTATAATTTGCAACGAAATTTCCCTGTTGCTTATCTCATCCCCTCCTCTACTGTTGCACGCACGCACACGCAGACATAATTTCAATCCCTCGCTCGGACACGCACGCGAACACGCAACGAGATAAAAGGCAGGGGATGAGGAGCGAGAGAAGTAACGTGCGAGAGACAGATTTTATCATCTGCAAATTCACCCCAGTAGCTGTCTGCGCCTGCCGGGTTTAAATATAAACAGGAAAACAGACAGGCATTGTTTAAATGACAGATAGTGAACCAAAATAGTTTAGGAAGCAGCCGAGAGAAAAGTCTTGCATCCCGATATCCTCTGCTGCCTGACAGCACACTTTATGGATCCTTTGTGCACTTGTCGGTCTCTGCGGCATTCTGTGTCCTTGGCATGGAATCCTGACAACCGCAAGCTTTGGCTTGGCTTAGATTGCGTAAACAGTTGAGTAATCAGACTTCCGCGTCACAATATGAGTCTTTATTTTGTGCCCCTTAGCCTTCTTCTGTTGACAATTTTCAGCTGTATGCCAGTTTCGGACGGTCTGCTGTTTTTACATTGTCAGATAAACAAGGAGTAATTATTTATGGTCTTGTTTGGCAGCCTGGAATTGAAAGACTCTCTGCACCACACCCCTTCTCTTTTCTCTCTCTCTCCCTCACCCTCTCACTCGGTCCCAGCCCTTGCAAACCTCATTTGAGAACCCGAACCGTTTATTTCTCATTGACCATCATGAGGACTGGGCGAGAGACAATTGCATAAGTGTGTGCGGTCAAGCCTGGGGACTGCAGAGATAGCGGACAGACAAGGACAGACAAACACAGGACAGACAAGCTTTATATGCAGACAACGATTCCCTGGTTCGTGTCAACTATAGACTGTTCTAGTGACCTCGCTAATCAAGCAATTAGCAAACTGCTTTGCACGCCTTTTTCCATAGAAACAAACTATGGACTATGTTTTATGATCACACACTCACGTGGAGATTGTAAAGATGTAACCAGTCCTGACAACGTTACTGCTGTCCAGCTTTTTATCGGATCGGATTAAAACCGAGGGGGTGAAGAAAACAGAGGCTGGCAAAGGGACGAAGGTTCATATCAACATTCATCCGATAAAAAAAGATTATTTCAACTGTCGACGAGCAATAATACTAACTCAAGGTTTTGTTGTGTTTGTGTTTGTGTTTGTTCGTCACCACCCTGGCCTTTTTTTTTTGCCGCGAGACACACCGAGGCATTTAATACTGCACGCTGTCAGCTGTGCATATAATTTGAAAGAAAGTGTGCGCTGCTTACATGGTTTAAAAATGCAAAGATTTGAAACGCTCTCCTTGCTTGTGAATCAGCGGATGCGCAAGACAGTCTGTTAAACAACTACGAAAGGAATATCCTGTTATCTCTTTGTTTCTGAGCGCAGAAGCGTGCTGTCACCCTGAAACTTCATGTAACAGGGTCGAGCGGTAGCCCCACCACCCGGCTACATTCAAATGAAGGAAGTATGACTGCTGATTAAGTTCCATTCGATGAGGCTACCCTTAACTGTTACTGCCCGGATGCACTCCTTCACCGCAGTTATCGACTCTACCCCACAAGCAGACTGATCTATTACTTATAGCAGAAGCCGTACCGTTCTGCGGGCTGTTACGTCAAGAAGTTGCACAAGTTTGTTTTTTTCAACAGTCTACTTTGCCAGCAGAGTTCAGCAGGACTCGGTCTCAAAGAAATTTGTCACTGAAAGGAGAAGGCGTCTATAATCCTTCTTTCCTTCCTTCCTGCCTGGCTGTCTGTTTTTCTTTCCTGTCTTCCCCCTTCTCCCGTTCTCTAAGTGTAAATGAAAACACAGCTGAGGGCTGGTGCTTGGGGCGTTGCCATCAGTAGCTGCGTCCCCTGCGCATGCGCTGCCGTGTTTTATTTCTCTGGAAACCCGCCAAGGGCTAGTCGCTGGGTAATGCTGATCTCTCCGCCTTTGGTCTATTCGGAGATAAACGTTCGGTTCAGGCACGGGTGTGCAAAAAAACCAAAACAAAACAAAAAAAACCCAAACCTGCAGCCAGGAAGTTAGAGCCAACTGCCACAGAAACTAGAGCTTGTAAAAGTGTAGCATGCGACCATTTTCGTGCGTATGTGTATAAGTGAAAGGATAGCAGTTTTAATGGGGACGTTTTATCCTGATAAGCAAGCATTTCCTTGGTAAAAGCCTACTTCCTTTCTGCAGCTTCCGCTTGGTCTAAACCCCGATGTCAGCCAAGCCTGCGCTACGAGTTCCTTTTAAATTCGCCGGGATTGAGAACTGCTGTTTAATTGAAGAAACGGAAAGCAGAAACCAGTCCATAGAAGAGAAACACTCGATCGTTATAACCGTAGCTTCAGGAAACTCAAAATCAAGGCACCAGCGCTAATGAGCTCGTCAAACGCTAATCAGCAGCCGTGTCCTTATCTGTGGCGTCAGACTTAAAGACGTATACAAGCATAAATGTAGCGGAAATATTTGCTGGAACCTTTCTGCCAACATAATTTAGCGGCATGGACAGATTTAAAGACATGCGTGTGTGTCGCTGAAACGTTTCCTGGGGATTTCAGCTAATGCATGTAAATTTTGGGTGTGGACATATTTGAACAGGAACGGATCACGGTTCTCTTGAGGGGTGGGGTGGGGGGACCAAGAAAACGATACGAGTCATTATAAGCCTGAGCGACAATAAGGACTGGTCGAATGTAACTTGGCCATTTCTAAATGCCGACACAAAGCCAAAATATAACGTCCACCTCTCTCTCTCTATCGCTCTTTGCTGGGGGTAGGGCATAGCCCCCTTGGGACCCCCTCATAATCCACCCCTCCCTTGTTAAAGGCATACAAATATGAATGGAAATACAGGAAATATTTGCGGCGTGTTTCCAGCCAATTTAAAGTCGTGTTATGGACATATTTAAAGTCATACAAATATGTAGAGAAAATATTAGCTGGGACTTTTCAGCCTGAGTAAACGTGTGGTCGGACTGTCTCTATACACACTTATGTTACGAACACTAAATGCTTTTTATAAATTGCAATTCTGTTTTGATGATTTGTTGAGTATTGTTTGCGTTTAATGCATTGTTTTATTTTAAATCAAAAAAGGAGGCGAAGATGCGGGGATGCAGACATTCACAGACAAGCTAACAGATTGAGTTTAATTACACAAGAGAAGAATGTAAGAAGGCTAAAAAGTTTGAAGATGTTTTGCGTGATGAACTACGCAGCAAACTATTATTAGTTTCCAAGGCACTGAAATCCAGTAACCAGATAAACAGTAAAGAAGTTTTGAGCTACCTGACAAAACAAACAAACAAACGAACGAACCGAAGGGTGAAACCTTTAAGTAACAGTATATAATTTTTGGATTTTCTGAGATCTAGTACATTATAAAACATTCTTTGCTTCCTGGGGGAAAACAAAGTATTCTTAAACTGCTCTACAAGATGCGCATCTGCACGTGCGGGGTCCCAGATCTTGCACGCGCGGGGCATGCTACCTTCCCACTTGCCGGCAGGCGCAAGCGGGTGCTGCTGTAGTTGCCCTACTTCCGCTGGAATTCCAGTCCAGGAATCCAAGACCTCAGCCATGCGATTGCACGGCTGTTATGGCATTACAGATGAAAGTACACTAAAGACAACAGATACCACGAATGCTTGAACTGTTATGCTCGTGCACAACGAGTTTGTCTTCACAACCTCTTGTTTGAACGGATAATTTGATTCCCTTGCTGTACACATCAAACTCGTTTGTACATTCTTCTGTTTTAACAGATAGATTGACTTCCTCATACACAACGAGCTTGTTTGCACACAGTTCCTTAGTTTTAACAGACAATTTGACTTCCTCAAATTTGTCACACGGTTCGGCGCCTCAGATGCAAAACAGACTTGATCTGGCAGATAAATCGCGCCTGGACTGTTTCAGATCCGACACGCACTTTGACTGGAGAAATATGGGCAAGGTTTATACGGCTACCCGTAAATGGGGTCTGCAGCCGAGCAGATGTTACTACGTGAAGCAGGTAATTTCAGAAGGAACGGAAGAAAGGAGGAAAAGGAAGGAAGAAAAAGAATTTAAAGGATAAGCGCCTTCTCTTTCTCTCTTCCTTCCTGTATTACTCTATCCTTTTTTAACTCCCCGTTACAAATTACAGTCACTATTCTTACACCCAGTAACCCTTTTTTATTGTTCTTTTCGCTGTTATGTCCAAAAAAAATTCACCATTGTTCTTGGTTTGAGTCATCTGACAAATCGTTTCTTTTATCCCCGTTAATTTTTCTTCATCAGACATTATTTCTAGTTTCCTTCTACTGTATATGTCATCTGGTTTAACCGTTCCATGCTTAACACATCATCCTATTTGCCGATTTCGGTTTTACAAAACTGTGCACGTTAGGCTACCAAAAAGACTCATAACATAATTTTAAAAAAAAAGGGGGGGGGTGCGTTTTTCACTAGTTATATATTTTTCATTATTAAAATACCATTGCACTTATGTTTAGAATAAAAACGAGCACATGTTGTACATTTATCATTGTCTTGCTTCATTATGTGAAATCTTTATATTATGTCTCCAATGTGGGCGACATGTTTTCCATATGATGATAATAACGAACTTATGTAATTCAAACAGATTTTCACTCCTTTCGTGAAAATTTCTGTATGGATGAAATGTCTTAGGTTAGTTTTTCTACTATCTTTGGAAGTATTTGTATTCAAAGGTTTGTACAGTTTAGATGAAAGGGATTTTCGACAGGGAGATTTTCATAGCTGTTATTCATTAGACTGATTGTCATCGATCCTCAGGTTAGTATACTGTCACTACTGACACTAGTAATCGCCCCTTTAATTAGTAATAATCAGCATGCTGCTTACAACTGAGGCATTGGGAACACGAGCGACAATCGGATGAAGGTCGCCACCAGAACGTTTAACGGCATTTGAATTTTACGCAGTGAAGAGGTCTGAGCTCTCAAGTCAGACATGTTCAAATTAGTGGGGGAAAACAAACAATTATTTATCTTTTTACGTCAACAGTGTGAAAGTGCTTCTTCACTGAGTAAAAGCCATGTCAAGGAACTGCAGTGCACATTTTCTACTCAGAAACAATCGGAAATCTAGATTTATACAAACGCTTTGCTACGAAGTGACGAGAGCATTAATAAACCTGTCAGACATTCGTGAGATTCACGCCGGATGTTGTGGGGGACGGGAGGATGCTTTGTGCTGAAATATTTCACTTCGCTTTTTTTTTCTTGCACCCTCATTAAAATCTGGCAGTTTTTCATGTTCACTTAATTACTTGGCCGACGTGCAAATGTGCTCTAGGGCCATTTCAACGCAAAGATTGTTGTCTATTTCTCTTCGGTTCAGGAAATGGTCTGCAGGAGGGTTTTCCAGAAAATAATGAGGGTTTTTCCAGTTAAAAAAAATACAAGTGTTACTCTAATATATTACTGCTTTCAATTTTGGAAATGATACATAGCTGTCGTTAGTATCCAAAAGACCCCAGAGATAAATCACCTGTGGTCCTTCTCAGCTGTGATGCAGAACCATTTCTGTTTTAGCGCACAGGCGCCAACACTGAACTGCGTATATCTCGCATCACCAGAGATTGCTACCACTTCATTTTGTGTGGCCTAGGCTTCACCTGTCCACACTGTAAATAGGTCAACAACATGTTATTATTTTCCGAAAAACATCTGTTAACCACAAACACGTGCGCGCTCTTGCAAAAATAATCTTTGAATATTTTCACTTTTCAATCACTTCACAGGAAACAAAACAGAAGCTACGGGGAAGTAACTGCGAGCATGAGCGTCTGTGTGTGTCCATGCATGCGTGCTCTTGAGATTTAATAATGTACGGCACTCGCTCTGCCGCCTTCGTATTGTAAAGAAGATATGACATTTAAATTATTATTATCATCATTAATAGCAGAAACGGCAGGAGTGGAATATTAGTCTCCCATGCCAGTAGTTACACGTACTACGTGAAAACGTGTGAAACTCCGTTTTGCGCAAAAAATATGCGTGTCCGCTTTTCGCACACGCACACTTTTCGCGCACTGACGTTACGGTAACCATGAGGGATGAATACTGCCCCCTTCTGTTGTGATGACGCACAAATAATAACTGAAAAACCTTGTCCTGACGAAGGAGTAATGCCCCAAGCTGTTGATTGTCTGTGTCGTTTAAGGTAGCTTGGCGCACTTCCTTTTTGTTAACTTAACTTGTCCTCACCTCTTCTAGCGTGTCAATTATCTGCAGATGGAGCTCGCGCCCAGCCACTCTGACAGTACCTGCAACACAAAAAGCAAGGTCGCTTGTAGTACTCAGGATACGCGGCAGGTTAGTACATGTATATCGTACACAGGTATGCACCGTTGGAAAAAAAGTATTACGTAGCTGTATATGCAAATACATGAGTTTCCTTTGTGCGTAAATGCACGTTGTAACATAGTCATGTGGCTCTCATATCAGTGTAGAAGTAAACGTGCAGGTGTCCTTGAACACACCTACCTGTCTTTTACATATGCATTCCACAGCGTGGTCACTCTTAGCTATGACTGCTGGTTTACGAAGCAACTAACGTGCATTTATCTTTACGATCTGCAGATCGTTCATTCATTCATTCACTTGATTAACTCATTCATTAACTTCGCCTGCATGTTTGGTTAGACGATCGAGTTCCATTCTCTCCACCGTTTCCCAGGTGTAGACGGAACCTAACTCAAGCTGTATTCTTTCATCAACACAATGATCAGCAAGTGGCACTGCGTAAGTGGAAATAATTTTTGTAACAGAGGAAGAGGAAAAGGCTAGGTGTTTCACAGCAAGTTCAGTTCGGGCACACCTCGGCTATTTTTCGACTGAGCGCCCAGGGCGAAGCCGAGGCTTAATGGGCAGTGGAGTGCGGAACTAAAAGAATTTCAGACGAGGTTAACTGACCAATACCTTAGTTCTCCAAGGCACAGCGTGGCGCCTTCACACAGGGAATGGGAGGGAGATATTGTCTGCTAATGATGTCTGCCTGCTTCGCTAAGATTTACAGGTGATGGGAGATTAGAGTTAAACGACTATATCCCATAGAGTGTTGATTACGAGACTTTGGATTCCTGCCTGCCTGACGCTACGTTCTCGAAAAAATAGCAGGCTGACTAGCACAGTTTCATGCTGTGGGGCTGGGCTTATATCAGCGTTCGTGTCCACACTTCCGGACACAAAGGCCTATAGTTGCTGTGTTTTGGGGGTACAATAAGCTTCGCATGTAGCCAGACCCAGAACAATCAAATCAACGTAACGGTGATATCCTCCGTACAGTTTGCATGCTGTGTTACGTAACTGCTCAGCTATAAAAGTGCAAGATCGTGAATAAATAAAATAACAAAAGAAATTAGCCAGGTAGTTATTTTACCATATAATCTTTAATTTACTGAAAATTATACGGAAAAAGAGGAGAAAAAATTTTGGCAGGTTCTGGCGAGGTTTGAACTCGCGACCTTCTGCGTGTAAAGCAGACGTGATAACCACTACACCACAGAACCTACTGAGCGATATAAAGAATTTTAATTCTATAGTTGTGGATTGGTTATAGTCTTACTTTTAAGTACATAATATATATATAAGTGAACTGAACGTACCCTTAAATCAAGCATTTTCAAGGATTTCTTGGATTTTTAAACTTACAATATTAGCTAGAAGACTGGATACGGTACAGTTACGTGTTCCTATTTGGTATTCACTATTATTAATAGATGTGGGGATGATCTGGATCGTCTACACAGTGTTTGCAGAATATCTATGAAATTCTGCATCATCATCATCATCATCATCATCATCATCATCATCATCATCATCATCATCATCATCATCATCATCATCATCATCATCATCTACAGTGAATTAATGATAAAAAAGTGGGCGATATGACTGAAGCTCGTGCCTGCTTTCCATGCAAGGCCATTGTTGCGGTGACATCATCTGACCTTGTCTATCTGAGGCTGATCTCCTATTGAACAAATATTTACCGACGGCAGAAAGTGTTCGACGCACGATCTCAAATGTCTACAGCGTTTTGAGATCGTTTGATATGCACCGTTTTTTAAATTCTTCTTCGTTTGTTTATTTACTACGGAATAACCACTGAAGTCATTAAGACAGTATGCATACGTGGCAGTAACTGTCAACTCCAGCAACAGGCCCAAGCGGGCATCAGGAACGGTGGACGGACGCAGGGGGGGGGGGGGGGGGGGCGGACACAGTGGAAAAATAATTAGATTGACATTTGAGGGCGACCACGATGAAGAAAACAGAAGGTCGAACAGCGCACTTATGGGGATGGATGAATAAATGGACATAAAGGCAAGAGGACACTGAGGGACGTCTGCGAGAGGTCAGCGAGAGGTCAGCGCGTCTTCCCCGAGAACGACTGTTGCGGCTGCTATCGTCTGATTGTGGTGGCTGCTATCCAGTAATCACCTGTGCGTCATCAGTATGTCTGCCTGTGCGAAAGTACCGTGAAGGTCTGAGAGAATGCCGGAGTGTTCCAGTTCATTTCTAGAAGTCGTAGAAAAGGACCTACGGTACGCTAACAGCACTACGGTCTTGCTAAGTCTGTTGCAATACCTGATAATAAGCTGGGTGACGCCCTCAAAAAGAAGCTAGCATTAACAAACCACACCCTGCAGCGATGTTCTTCTTCTAAGCAAAATTTCTGAGAATGGCAGAAGTCGACTAGAATCCAAAGACTTAAAGGTGCAATCTGAGGAAGAAGAAGAGAATAAAAACCCTCTAATACACGCACACTCTTCTTCTGAAGGACTGCCCTCCGTATCCTTAGCTTAGTGTCTGTAATATACTGAGACTACACTTCAGTCATCTTCAGAATAAAATCAAGACTCGAAGAAAAATCCCGCAGACTATATATAGCCCAGGACAAAAGACAGATCAGCAAACAGCAGACGTGAGAACCAAGGTTAAAGTGAAGCTTGAGGATAGTCACCGGGCCGAAGATTGTCGGAAACTTAGCAGGAAGCACAACACACTCCTTGTGATCTACCTATATGACGCCTTAACAAACTGTAGATCAGAATCGGTGGAATAAAAATCATCGATCAGTGTAAAGTAGACACTATCGGCAAATCATGCCAATCGCTTGTAACTGTGGGCAGAATATAAAGGAAGTATTTAAAGGAATTTCCAACTCGTGTTTGTGAATCAAAACACGATAAACCAGTGAACCAAGTTGGGTTTTACATTTTTGCAGGGTAATTCAGTAAATGTGCAAGTGTGAAAATATTTAAATAGTACTGGTAGTGGTAATATAGATTAAAAACAAATAAGCACACAAATGGCACCAGGTTCCAAATAGCAGAATATCTAAAAATATGCATGAGTGAGATATGGTAGTACTGCACGTGGCCTAAATTTATCCTCCTCTTTAAAACGCTCTGAACACACTCGTGTGCCCTTTTTTAAAACCTTTTTTCCACGTAGTTTGCAAAAACCAGTTACATGCCGGCTAAGATTGTAAGAAAACAGTCAAGAGAAAAAAAGTAAAGGAAATAAAGTTAAGGAAAAGTCAACAGGAAAAAGTGAATGTCTTTCACCATCCCCCCTCACCCCCACCCCATCCATCGGTAAAAAGAAGTCAAACACTCGTTTTAACTTTTTCCTTTTGACTTATTTTCTCAACCACTTTTTCTCATGGTCTGTGTTCGGAACTGAAGATTTGAAATAAGAGGTCGATATCATTTGTGCGTCATCCCGTTCCTGGAAGATTTTGCAAACGGCTAAGCCCCCGTGGCACAGACTGTTATGCATGCACACGCAAAGAACGCCAAGTTTTCAAAAATTGCACTCGGAGTATAAGTGATCACAACAATCGCATCAGTGTTTCGGTGTGAGAAACGTTAATAATAACACGGACGCTTATATAGCGCGATATTCCGGCAATATATAGGGCGCCCTGCGTTTTACACAATATGGATAAACCTGTATGGATAAACAAAACAACTAAAGTATAAAAACACTACACACTCAAAACCTTTATAAAATACACATTACAACGATGGAAAACATATAAGTACAACCATAAACTATTAATGAAACAACAATAAAACAAAGGACATAAACACGAGTAAAACTTGTTTAGAAATACTATAAGCAAAATAAACAACGCCAACAATAAAACCGTACAGATGAAAGTACTGAAACATAACAAGCACAACAACCTTAACAGTTAATTGAACAGATGGATACCAATGAAATGCTACATTTTCGCTTTTGCAGCTCCTCTACAACACACCCATGTACCCTCTTCTAGCTTGACTGGGGTCCCTTCTGGACTCGAGGTCACGCTGGGGGGAGGGGGGGGGTTGGACTTTTAGGGAAGATTTTATTTTTTTGGCAATAGTTTCAACTTTTACTTGTAAACGCGAAATCTGCTTATTAATAAATCTAAGTAGTGACAGATCAGAATTCCGTGATAGCAAAATAGAGGGTTTACACCATAAACGTTAATAAAATATTTGAATTTGTGTGCTTTTATGAATGGAAGTTTCGTATCCACAAGCTACACTTTAAGACTGATTAGCTCTGTTAGAAAATCTCTACTGATTATGGCGGGGTACATTTTTATGCGTCTCAGCGTCACGCATAGGCGAAAGGGAAAATAAAAGTACTGCGTGTCACTGGTGTCTATGAAACGATTGCTTTATAGGTAATAGGATTTCAACAAGCGTTCTGTTCACCTTTGAACTTTTCTGCTGAAATCCCTCGTACTTTCGCTGATTGTCAGTAGGTGCAGTCTCAAAAACAGAAAATATTCTTAAATGTCTTATTGCCGCGTGTCCTGGCAGTGACGTCAAAAGGAGGTTTTAGAGGGGTGACCGGGAACTAGTTCTTCAAAAGACCAATGTTCTTGATAAACTACATTTTGTTGGCACTGGCAATGCCAGATTATACCTGACCAGGAAATCGCTTTGTGCTGCAGGCCTGTAAGGTCATTAGCTAAATACGACGCGACTCAAAGACCTTTACATATGAACGTTAACTGATTTTCCAAGCAATGCGCCTGCAGAATGTAATACTATTAGTATCGGAACTATCGATTGCTTGCTAAAGTCGGGAAGTTCGGCTGGCTTAAAATTTTCTCGTTTCACATATATGGTGACTTGGAACTATAGTATAAGCTATGGTCGCTTGTGATTGTACACAAACAGGTTCGGACACTGGCGCCTGTCTCATGACGTCCGTCTGCACCCACTGCACCTCAGGGTTGTCTGCCAAGGATTTTGAAGTAGAGGCGGTTAAAGCGGCGACTGTGAAGTAGGCAGTTGTAGCAGAAACAACAGCAGTGGTAGTAACAGTATTAGCAGTGACAACGGGAGTAGTACCAGCATAAAGCTATTAGTAATAGCGACAGCCTTACTGAGAGCAGCTTAACACCACGATAGGTAAAGCACCCGACTATTGCTGCTGTGCTTGCCCATCGCGGCCACTTCTCACTGCCGATGCTCAAGGTGAAATCCACACCTGCGGCAGTCTGCAAGCGTAGTCACGACTCTGACCGCCGCAAGAGATCGATAGCGATCACGGGCGCTATTATCAGTCTGTCGCACTTGTCTCAGCCAGTAATAATAACTGTCGGATATACTTTTGTTAAGGGGTGAGGGAAGCGTTAGGGAGTGGGTGTGTCACTGGGAAAAAGTCCGTGTTTGCGCACTGGCACCCTAGAATGGTTGATATTGTAATTTTTGATATTGTAATGGTTGATATTCGATCGTGTCCTCTGTCCCTCTGTGCACGCATGCATTGTCACGTGCGTGGGTGCCTGCGTGTTTGTGTGTGTGTGTGCGTGCGTGTGAGTGCTTGAGAGAGAGACGTGAAGGGTAGGGACCAGCGTCTTTGCGTCCCAGCAGCCACAACGACAGCGTACATGGTAACAGAGAGGCCGCTGACCCTGGCCGTGCTGACGGTAATGATGGATTGGCTCCGTATTGGGGCTGATGATGATGAATAATGTTGTTATGTTGTTGCTGGGATTGGGGATCAGCTGATGATAGAGTCGGAGCCACAGCGCCGTGCAAAGAAGTTATGTGATGAAAATGTTTGCTACATGTAGTGAACCAGATGATTATAGTGGGGGATGCGAGGGGAGGGTGAGTGAGGTGGGTGGGTGGGTGGGTGGTTGAGTCAGTCAGTCACTCAGGCAGGCAGGCAGGCAGGCAGGCAGGCAGGCAGGCAGGCAGGCAGGCAGGCAGGCAGGCAGGCAGAAGTAGTTCTTGCTTGCCCACCCCGACTTTACGTTTTCTTAGTCCTGACGGCCGTGATAGATCGAAAAGTCTGAATATAATTCTAAATAATTCTCTTTGAACATAAGGAAAACGGCCCTGAGATAGAAACATTAACACGCCTGCACCCCGCTGGCACCTCACAATGCTAGTAATGCTGCTGCCCAACCGCAAACTTCAACTCTTCTCTCTCTCTCTCTTTTTTTTTTTTGACCTGTAACCCTAGTACACACAATAACATGTTATGTAAGCACGCTCGCGTTGCTACAACACTGACAAATCGGTCTCTGTTATGAGACGCTATTTTTAGATACGAGATTTAGCCCTGTCTCCTGTTTCCAGGGGGTGGGGGGGGCTGAGAGATGATAGAAATAAGGCTAAATTAAGCGTGGGATATTTCTTCGGGTTGCGGTGCATGCAACTGCTGGAAGCTACAGACTTGATTTAAGCTCCGATAGCCGAGGCAAAACAGCTGTTACAAATTACTCGGCGTTACAGGTAACACATTCGGTAACAGCTGTGCTATCAGCACCGGCCTTGGCGTCTGTGCTGCTCTCACTCTAAAGACGCTGTCACGTGAGCCGCTTGAATTAGCTATTGTTTACTGTTTCACGTCACGTGGGGTTCGCGATGCTTGTGTATGAGCCTACCTGCACCATGAGGTCGCGGAAGCCTAATGGCAGTAATTAAGTCAGCCATTTAGTATTTTTATTTTCGCTTTAAGTTCTCGCTGTTCCTGTAGGCTCGAAACGAGAAAAAGCAC
Organism: Lanistes nyassanus; assembly: GCA_004794575.1. Lineage (NCBI taxonomy): Eukaryota > Metazoa > Mollusca > Gastropoda > Architaenioglossa > Ampullariidae > Lanistes > Lanistes nyassanus. The sequence goes on along the minus strand of SMGT01012131.1, from coordinate 559,330 downwards.
ACACGACACGACCTTCGCGTGCGCGCAGTGACTGGGACAGGACACCACCACCAGACTGGCTGCCGTGTCGCCGCACAGATTGAGGAAGTTGGCAAAAGCATGCTGGGGTTAAAAGTCAACGACGTCGTTTGACTGGAAGGACTCGGCTAGGGAGGTCTTCCGTTATTCCAGTCAGGTTGGCAGCGCAAGCGATTGCATAACACACCTCCCCTACTGGTTAAAACGGGACTTTAAAGTTTCAGAACAACTTGTACCATGTTGTATCGTGCGTGTGTGTGCTGGTGAGTGAGAGAGTGAGTGTCAAAGGCAGCTGGCGAAAACCTACAAGATCGTTCTTCATGATCCGGCAATTAAGGGCTAACGGGCAGCATCATTATTTTTGATCCTGAATTTCACTAACTGGTCTGAGCATGCATCTCAGTATCTTTGGCATTACAATTCTGTGTTCGTCGACTCCGTACAAAAGTTTCTATACATTTACAGCAAAGGATTTGTCATCATCGTCGTCGTTGTCGTCATCGTCATCATGCACCACCACCACCACCACCACCACCACCACCACCACCACCACCACCACCACCACCATCATCATCATCATCATCATCACATTGCGAATATTTCTGCAAAGCAGCGGATAATTCCTCCTCCACGCGATGTCAACAGATGACATATAGTCCAGAACACTGAGTTTGAAGAATTGAGTTTTAATACCCGCTTACGTTTCTAAACGGGGACAATGTTGCCATTAAGCCACCTGGCTACCACTGACCGTTTTTAAAATTGTATCCACACTTGAAACCACTCGCTTGACCTTTCCTTATCTCAAAATGTGCAAGAAGTGATTCTAAAGGAAACTTTCAACATTTTTCGTATTCATCAGACAAATCCCATCCAATGCATTTGCCTGTAAAAATGCCCCCGCCGCGATACTGTCGTTGTAATATCCCATTAAGTCAGCCAGTTCTTAAGCTATTGTTCAGGCTACAAACAAAAGGGCTGTAAATAAGGCTTGCGGTTCACGAGTTCGTTGCAAAGCGTTCGTTAGCACTTAGCGTTCAAACCAAAGTACGTCATGTGGGGCCCCACCAAGGTGTGAGCGAACAAACTAGACCCACTTCTCTGCTTGTATGCTTACTGCTCTGTATGTAGAACAAGAAAACACTTTGTGTCTTTCGTGTAAGGTTCCAGATTTTGTTCCATAATTCTGGCGGGAGCTCCGCCATTTCATGAGCCCACCAATAAGGAGCCACATTGGATCGATACAGCTGCCAGGATTGTTTTAGCCCAATGGTCGATATGAAAGCGGAGGAAAGAAAATAAGCACTAGCCGAGCTTTCCGACAATAAAATCGTTAACCTAGGAGATACCTGCTGGTGATGCTACAGGTGACTTCGTTAAACAGCCACGCGATCGATTATTCTCGTCTGCGCATCGCCTGCTTAAGGTTCAGAGTATTACCTCTTGGACAAATTTTTAACTTAATATCGGACAGAGGTTTCGTCGATATTTTTCTCGTAAGGCAACCAAATCGAACCATGCAGCGACTACCACACACATCAGACGACAGGAGACGGAGAAACACACACGAACGGGTACACGCACAGATGCACGGAAATAACCTGAAAGCACGCAGAGATGGGTTGGGGGACTTAACTCACAGACCTTACGTATATGTAAGGTCTGCGCTTATCTGGCGTCGCCCTCGTGAAGAGAACGACCTTATGTCAGTGATGTGCTACTGCAGACTTAAGACAAAAGTTACCTGTCTGCTCCCACGCGGCTCAGAACGATTAGGCGAATACTTTGATGGTCGAAATTGAGGGAGGCGTCTCATCCGAGGAAATTTGCCAAAGAGCTTATAATTTGCTGCGTTCTGCACGTTGCACGTTTTACACCTTATACCAGAACAGAACATCGCATCAGCCATGATTGGAAGACAACGTGTGTCATCCCAATGAATGGTGTTGGTGTTTCTATTCCACTCCATATAATTTAGTAGAAAATTCAGGCCTGGTGCTAGATCAGGTAAATGTCGCAGGATTCGTTCTATTCTGTCTAGACGGCGAACTATTTTGTCTTATCACGACCACCTGACATAATCTGTCCTGCACCGGACAAATCTGTCTGCAGCCTCTCGCGCCTAGCCGCTGGATGTCAAAGAGTTTCTGTCACGCCTGACCTGTGGATATGTCAGTCAGACTTAACAATCTTCCCCTCAGCACAAGCTCTCATTAACAATCTCTGCTCTTCCTGACAGTGATGTTAGCTGAAAATAACATAAAGTAAATGCTGTGCAGTAGTTGATAGTATCCTCCCCAACTAAACCACACCGTTGAAATGAAACTGGCTTGAGCTTAAAATGGAACCAGCGTGACACAGTGTCACTGTCTCCAAAGAAAAATCCGATAAAACTTTGTGTTAAAATGTGTCAGGACAGCATTACCATGACCATGCTGGATTGTACGGTTGATTTAAACTCACAAAATTAAATTGTGTGTGCTCACCTGACCCTTTATATTGTTCCAACTGCTGGCTGTTGTCTGTTAGTGTATTCTCTCTTCTCTTTCAATCCTTTATTACAACGACTACTTTTTTAAAGATTGTCTTAAGATTTAAGTTTGAATTACGCCATTTCTACTTATCAGAGCATTTGTAAAATACATTTCTGAAGGGGTCCTTCATTAGCTATTTAGGTCTGTTCTCGTTTTGGTGCCTCCGTGCATGTGGGTGCGTCTGTTACTGGTGCTGTCTCAGACGGAACGAGTGAGGATTTCAAGAAGAGAGAGAGGGAGGTAGAACGGGGAAAAAACCCAGCCCCGTTCAGGGCTGGCCTTACTCCTTGCTGCCTAATTCCCTGGCTTCTCCATTCATGGCGTCAAGCACGCGTCTGGACTATCTGAATTGCAGGCACGCTCAGTTTTGTTTGCTCCTTTTTTTGGCCAGTGAGTTTTCCCCGGCAATGATTTTTCATCAAAACGAGTCTGCAGTGTAAAACTGCACCAATCTGGTTCCCACGCAACCAGCAATCGATACGGACAAGGATGCATTCACAAACTGGGGTGGGCGGGCGGGGGCTGAGTGCCACCATCTAGGAACCCAATCTCCTGCCAGGCGCTTAGGCAGTGAACTCCTTGCTCCCAAAGCATTTCTTATGAAAATGTTGCAGGCGCCCCACTTGCTTTCTCCGTTCTCTAATGTCTGGTCTGTTCGACCTACCCGCTGTAGTAGAAATGCGCCCAGAATGTGGCACATTGGCCCCGAGAATGACTGGTGTACAGTATCGATCTGGAGGAGAATCATGTTCTGGCTGAGCATGGGATGTACAGATCTATCCACCTTTCCAACCTGAACTGTGGTACGTTGTACACCGCTGACGGCGTGTCCACGCATTTCAAGCCAATAAACTCTTCAGTGCAAACACCTTACCTTTTAAAGACCAAAGAAATGTCTTCATCCACTGACTTGAGCTAATTCTGTGCAAGTCAGTGATTAAAAAATTCTTGTTTGATAATTTAGGCGGTCTATGGTCACTGCTAGAACGACTGATTTGTTTCTAACACATTAGTGGCTAATATACGGATATTAGCAACATTTCTGATCGCATGCTTTTTTCTTACATTTTCCTCAATATGTGTAATTGTGTTTTGACATTTTCGCAAGCGGGGGGGGAGGGGTTTTGTTGTTGTTGTTGTTGTTGTTGTTGTTGTTACTAGATATGTGGATGTACATAGGGCGTGAAATGTCCACTAGGCCTATAACTGTCATTAATTATTGTCTAGTGACCTTGACCACCCAAAGTCAAGACATGCGGCTTCAATCATTGTTAACTAGTTTTGATATCTTATGATATTAAGAATGGTTAGCCAGTTATTCAAATATGTCCTCACACAGGACTGGGCTAATATAAACTAGCTTAATTGTTGCTCACTCCTGTAATCTTTTGTTCCGAAATTCATTATCTGACTATGGGAATAAACTACATAACAATAAATAATTGTTAACGCTGGTTTGCTCATTGCTTGACATCTAACAAAACCCTCGTTCGGTATTTGTAATGAGATTTCCAGGTTCCAACATATTCCGCCTTTTCCGGAAAGTATTTCTTTGCTTTATTAGCAGCCACCCATTACTGACGACACTAAACAAACAAAAAAATGAAAGCAGACTGGAGACCTGTATGTAAACTTCCAACATCAAAATTATCGATCGCGCGATCATGCTGTGGCTATTAATGCTGCAAAACTTAACAGCGAGCCCTGGCTGAAGAATACTAATGGGATGAAAAATCGAAGATGATGCACTACAAGTGTCCGTAAACGCCGACGGCCTGGTCAATTGTCTGACAGAATGGAGAGGTCTGGTTTGCATTAGGGACGCTACTGAAGTCGTTGAACGCGGAAGCCACTCCAAACGAGGTCCACAGAAATCTGGTTTGGAAGATGGGGAGGGGGGAGAGGCAGACAGGTGTCGTCTGGCCAGCCGAACACACGAATTGCACGATGTTCGTGGAATGTACATAACATTCAACAGGTGAGGACAAAGTAGGTGATCCACTGGTGATTACATTTGAAATCTGTATACAAACCACAAACTGTGTACACAAACAACAATCTGTGTGTACAAACAACAAATTGCGCGGCGAACAACAAATTGTGTATGCAAGCAACAAATTGTGTATACAAACAACTGTATATATAAAACAACAAACGATGTGCACAGTGTATACAAACAACAAACTGTGTATACATACAACAAACTGTGTATACATACAACAAACTGCGTATACAAACAACAAACTGTTCCTCTAATTCTCTCCTTCCCCTCCTCCCACCCACTCTGATCTTATGTTAAAAAAAAGTCTTTGGACTACGACAAACATCTAACACTTTTTGTGTTTTGTTTTCTATCTGCTTCTGTCAATGTGTCCGTCCCAGCTTCTCCATAACACAAACATAATGACCAAGAACATTCAAAGAACCTGCAAAAGGAAGATATTCTTGGTGAACACACGCTCAAAACAACCGAGCCCCGTACAGTTAAGCGAACTGATGGAAAAGTCTGCGTCCAGGGTAGGGCGAAAGTGTGACCATCACAGGGCGAACGAAAGACTAACTTATGCCCTGCGACGAATGTCCTCTGCGATCAGGGTTTTTGCAGTTGTGGTTGTGCATCATCTTTCATGCAGTCGCCCTAGCCTACCTGTGCAATCACAGCATCAACCTTCCCACGACGCCGGTTTGTCTGCTGACTTTATACGGAGTGCGTCACTAGATCTACATGCAGTGTCAGCAAACCACAGTCTTCCTTAAAAAATGACAGTCTAGTAGTTGCCCTGCCAGACGCCTGGCACTATAGGCAACAGTACTAGGACTGGTTGCCCCGGTGTCAGTATAATGTGACTGGATGGAACGGCAGTCTGTTGCGACAGGAGTTACACGTGTGGCAGCACCTTGTCTCAAGCAACATCGTCCTGGTATGCACCTCGTTTGCGGCGGGACGTTAAGCACCAAAACCCAAACCAAATCGACTATAAGTTCTATGCTTTGTCTGAAACATTGCATGGTTGATTTGTCTTTTCACACGCTGGGAGTTCCCAGGTAGTGAAACAAGCGCCATCTATGCTTATTTGACTTCAGCATGTTCTAGCTTTGACCTACCAGAAGTGTATAGTTACCTTTGTTACAAAGTACGGGAACGTCATTTCTCAAAGGTCAGTTCTACGACTACCCAAGTCAGCAGTAATTCAATGCTGACATTAATAGTGTACCTTACAAATTCTACCTCGTATATCGTTCACTATGCTATCCTGTGCCGTAGACCTATTAATTAGAGAGGAAGGTCACGTCGGCACTTAGCACCTTAATGGTTTATTTCTTGTATTAATACGGCATTGTGGTCGTCTTCAGTACCTATGGCTGCCCTTTTTCACACTCATTTCACAATAATCTCACACTTATTTTACACTCATGTAAGATGCATTTGCTATCGGACCTATGTCAAGTTCTCGATATCCCTATAACTATAGTCATTTCTCAAAATTATGAAAAGTAAACAATTCTGCAACTGGTTGGTCTGCCCTCTTCCATTCTCGCCTCCTTCCCAGACTTTATTCACTCCCTCACCATCTCTTTGTGCGTGCGTGCGTACTATATGACTATTTATCCGTATATGAACGGTTGTCCGTGTTTCCACAAACATATAGCCATGAAGTACGTACTGTATGTACAAAGGAAAGAATAATATATTTATATACATATATTTATACATAAGTTATTTCTTGGTTACACAAAACTTCTTCCTGTCTTACACCTTCCAAGTGTTTTCTTCTTATTCCTATGATTAAGAGCGTGTAAATGTTCTGCAAGTAGATGTACGGATATATCAATTATTGCGAACTTTCTTACATCTCTTTTCGATACAGTATACTGGTAGGAACTTCTATACACTATACTGGTAGGAACTTTTCTATACAGTATACTGGTAGAAACTTTCTGTACAGTATACTGGTAGGAACTTTCTATACAGTATACTGGTAGAAACTTCTAAACAGTATACTGGTAGACACATTTCTATACAGTATACTAGTAGAAACTTTCTATACAGTATACTGGTAGTAACATTTCTATACAGTATACTAGTAGAAACTTTCTATACAGTATACTGGTAGAAACATTTATGTTAAAACCAGCTGTGTACTCACTCTATATTTCGATTTAATTTAATTTTATCAGCGCGTTGTGGTAAGTGTGTAAGTAAGTGAGCGAGCGACGGAGAAAAAGCATGAGCGAGTTTGTAAGTCTGAATGTCAGTATTTGAAATGTTATCCATACGTTCAAAACTCTGCAAGCCTCTGCTAATTAGGGACTCGGTTATAAGCAACCAGCTGCCACTTAAGAAATGCTAGAAACACGAGAGGCAGGCGGCTCAGATCACCATCACTTGTGTGGAAGAATTTAGACACAAAAACCTTGTTACAATTGCACGGTGGGGTTTAGAAAAGGGCACAGTGACTGCGATAGTCGATCTCACTCGTAGTCTGTATGTCGCACAAAACTTTATGTTTTGCACGCTTGACTGCACAGGGTTATGAGGACCGCTTTCAAAAGTGCGTCGTCTTGAAAATGACCTTGAAACAATGCGAAAGATGATCAGAGCGCTGAGAGGGTTGTAAATGTGAAATGTAATTATTTACTCAGCTGTTGTAAACCCGATGGCTATCATTTGACCAGTACGGGATATGGGATCCACGCCAGATTGTCATATCTCCTCCAAACCTTGTTTTAGACCGACTTAGAGAAAGAATATCTGGATTAGTGTTGACCGAGTCACTGCCTCATTAAGTGTGCAAAGTATCAGGTTCTAGCTGCAAGTGGGGGACATCTCGGCTGCAAGTTGGGGACATCTCGGCTGCACAATACAGTTAAGCGAATAAATCCAATTAATCAAAAACGACAGGCACAGTAAGAAATGCGTGCCCATTTCTTCGCACGCTTCTTAGATTCGTGCATGCATGAGGAAAGACTGGGGGGGGGGGGGGNGGGAGAAGATGAGGACAGTGTGTTCGCCTCTTTATATGCAAGCGTGTGAATATCAGCACGCATGCGCTCCATCTCGCGCACTCAAAGAAGTACGTGGTAACGCTACAGGGTTTCGTGAAGACGGGAAGGGCAGACCCTAGAAGTACCACGCCCCAAGTCTGTTTCATCTGGGTGCTGCCATCTCAGCAACACCCAGTTCTGAAGCTCATTAGCATTGGAGCCAGGTGTCCGTTCAAACTGACAAAGTGCACCTCACAAAACTTAACAGGTGTTCACAAAATATACACCTGATGTAGATTCATACTGAAACGTTTGTTTCTTATGCCTTTTCATTATTAGCGGCTGACAGGCTGGCCGGTCAGGGTGATCGATGCGACTGTTTACACTAAGGACGATGCAGAGCGGCCACTGTGGTCCGAAGTGTTGAAACAACCAGAGCTTCAGGTAACATCAGGTTATGGCAAACTCCAGCTCTAGTGATGTGAAGATGGACGAAGAGGGGACGGAAGGGGGAACCGTGTGGCAGGAAGATGTCTGAAAAATCCAATCTGTGGTTAAACCGGAAGGCTGGAAGGTTTGAGGACTGGAAGGGGTATGTTACCAACCATTTCGCCAGCAACACCAAATCGTCTCAGGAAATCAGAAGAAAAAAATGTAGTCTATACACTGGCAACTAGCACAGCACTAGGTGCAACATTTTTCACCTTTCCGAAATGACAGAGGGAGAATCAGAATCTGGTGTGCTTCTCTCCCACCCCCTCTCCCCCATCCCCTCTCTCTCCACTCTCCCTTCCATTTTTTTTTTCAGCTTCCCCATCTCTTTCCCTTATCCCGTCGTCTCTCCTCCCCACTCTCTCTCTCTCTCTCTCTCACAGAGATCCGTGTACCCACATGAACCAACACGGGAGTGAACGACCGAGACAGTATAATTTGAAATTAAGTTAGGAAAGAACAGAAAACCAGCATTGAGATTGCGCCTAGGTGTGTGGAGGTTGGCTGGCATCCAGCGGCATGTGACATGTGTACTGACAACAGGTGGTGACAGGGCGTTGCATACTGTTCGAAGTAAGATCGAGTTTAGCCGGATGAAGCTTGCCTACCTCAGCTGCTGATGGTGCTGTTTTGCATACACACACATTCGCGACTGTTTCTGTCACGGCACAAAAGAATGCTAGCAAATCAAACTGTGTGTCAAAGCCCTACATCTGCCTGCCTGTTTGTCCTGTTGCACATTCATGTACGTGCATTCCGGTGTTATTCCAGGCTAGGTCGTAAACGCGTTTATTTGGGAAGAAACCCTTATAAGCTGAAAAGAACAGACAAAGACAAGCTGGTTACAGAGAGGAAGTGGCGGCGATTGCAGTAACCAGAAACTGCGAAATGAAATTATAGCTTTGCCCCGATATGCAGGATGATCATACGGGAACACGAAATCGCTGAGAATAATTTACAAAATCTCGTAAAATGTCAACAGAAGCCCTGTGACACGTCTATAAAATGTCCATCAAATGTCGAAGCGTCGACGAAATCTTTGTGACACCTGTCTTTGAAATCGCTAGGAGACGTTTACGAACTTATGTTCCTGACATCTGGTTTGTGAGCTTTGCCCGATCCATACCTGACGGATTCTCACAAACAGCAAGCAGCGAAGGGTTAACTACAACGCACCAATGGCACAAAAAACTTCTCGCCACCACCTACTTTCTTTGCCAAGGTGTCTGCAGAACTAAAACGCGCACGCGCGTGCGTACCCGTGTCTGTGTTCCAGCCCATGCGTTCCGCTCCGCTTTTTTCTATGAATCCTGAGATGCATGGGTCGCAAACGCGACTGCGCATATCTGGCAGGGATAGACGTGGAACAAACACAGCAAGCAAACAAGGAAACTTGTTCTCTGGCCGCGACAATCTGCATCGGTATTAATCATCTAAATTGTACAAATATTCTACACGGTTATCTTAAAGGGTTAGAGAGGCCTTCGCATTGCGCATTGCATCACATATCACCTTGCTCTGTGCGCGCAAACTGTGCGCGCGCCCGTGTTGTAATTGAAAGTGTCGTGATTTGTGTCAGCAGTCAGCAGTCAACCACTGCATTAACCATAGTTATATATTTACAGAGGTGGTGGAGGGGGTGGGGGAGATTGTGATTTTCTTCTTTTTCTTTCTTTCTTACTGTCCGACGGCTGCAGTAAGCAAACTAGAACCAGTTTCTCCCTGTCTTCTCTTGCCCCCTCCCACCTCCTTCATTGTGTGTGTGTGTGTGTGAGAAAGACAGAGGAGAAAGAGAGAGAGAGAGAGCAAAGGGAGGTAAAGTGCATGTGCGCGTGTACAATAAGGTTAAAAAATGGCCAGCAGCTGTGCTCATAACCGAGAGAGCTGGCAGCGACGCCTGCCCAGGAAAGGAGAAGTCCGCCTGCTCTTGACGGTGTGTGGAAACAGCAGCTTGTT
>SMGT01012131.1:514257-539857 GCA_004794575.1 Lanistes nyassanus | reverse complement strand
ATGTCAGAGTCGCATTAAGTGCATGATACGTCTTAACAAGGAAGTGTAAATTACTTACTCATTTCAAGGAAATTTCTTTCAGTCTGCCTTTTGTAGAAATAAAGGAAGAATAAACGAATTTAATTGAAATGTAAAACTTGAAGAGCGTTTTCGTGTGTATAGACCTAATATTCTGACTGGACAGTTCTGCTCAAATTTTGGAGTTTCAGCCAACTTTCACACGCACACCCTGACACACATTCAGCTATGAAGAAATGCACCACCACCACCACCACCACCACCACCACCACCACCACCACCACCACCACCACCACCACCACCACCACCACCACCACCACCACCACCACCACCACCACCACCACCACCAGATTCTCTTCTCCATTCTCTTATGTCTGAAAAAAATTTCCTAGGCGAACACGATGAACCACAGCACGCGATGTTCTTTGTTAGAGATACCTGACAGTACACCCAAGAGCTAGGTGATCGGCTTGCCTTATAGCGATCGATGTTCACGCAGCGTCTTTTCCTTTGATGTATGATCAGACGAGTGAAGTCTGAGCTGCACTTTGCCGTGAGGCGCCTTTTCATGAGCGGCGGCCTTTAGTCTGTTACAACATTTAGTGTCAGTCACTTGCACAAAGAAATAGTTTACAAAGTGCCACAAGTATATCGTGTTCAAAAGAGATGACGACTTAGAACAATGCGCAAAGCACGATGTTTGTGATCTTTGAACAAGTGACCTTGGTGGGAATCGCTCAGCATTCTATACGCTAAAGGACACTTTGTAATCTAGAAACCTTCTTGACTGTACAGTGAATTTTAGTAGGGAGATGATGAATTGTATTTTACACCTGTATGACGTGTTTCTGCTGAAATTCGTAAATACCTGTGGCGCTATTCTAACCCGAACGCTCAGAAACATCCGTGCTGTTACTTAAAAAACACTAATCTGTTCTCTCTCTCTCTCTCTCTCTCTCTGTTCTCTCTTTCTCTCTGTGTCCATGGCTACCTGTTCCTGATGCATCCACACAAAGCATGCACGCTCAAACACACACACACACACACACACGCACAAGCAAGGACTCACGCACGCGTACGAACACATGCAGAGAGAAAGAAAAAAGGGAGGGAGAGCAAGGATTGGGGATGGTGGTGGGACAGTTTAGTGGTTCACGCGCTTCGTCACAAAGTCACGATTTATACACGTGTCGGTTCTCTGTTTCCAACACCAGGCGCAGTGCTACCAAAGAACAGTAGACAATGAAAGCGCCCAAAGCTACATACGCCATGGTTCCGCGTTTCGTGTTCGCATTATAGCCGACGTAATCAAAACATTTGACTTCTCTGTGCTGGGTGCACAGGAACTTGCACTACTGCAACCCTGTACTTAAGTCACTGAAGCTGAACGCATCATCTGAATGACGAGAATGACAAAGCAGGTACTTTAAGTAACAAAAGGTAGAGAACAAAATATATATTACTATGGCACACCCTCTGTATTTTTGAAGGGTTTTTTTCATCTCGTCGTTGAATGTTCCTTGATAAAATATGCATTTATGTCGTCAACAATTTCCTTTCGACGGTAGCGCTTGACACATATAAGTGCTGTGCAGCAGCCGGCAGTGATCAAGCCACTTAAAGGGGGCAGAAATAATGTCGGCTTCCTGCTGTCTGTCCGAAACTGGAAGAGGCGGGCAGCCGAGGATTCAATTACCATGTTAGTTTGCAAATGACGCGCGGTTTCCCAGGCGTGAAACTGCAGTAGTGCCACTAAACAAGAATTCATTGCCATACGCTAGAGGGACATAGATCGACCACCTTTGCAGTTTTAAGACCGTTTCGTGTCGCTCTCACAAATAATTAATATCTCAGAGTATATCAGACTTCACAGAAAATTAGTTTTATATAATAAAATCATTTGTTCTTTCTATCATTCTTCCTTAATTCCTTTCTTCTTTCCTTCTCGATTCTCTCCCGCACCCCACCAGCTTCGTCATGTGGCTTGGCTCGAGCTTGTCACCTTCAAAGCTCTCAGCTTTGCGATATCGCTAATCTAAAATTATACAGCCTAAATCAGACAATAGAGCTACGCACGAGTGTATTTATTTCTGCCAGTGTCCGTCTGTACTTACTCTATGCTGCCTTGTTTGAAGTCATCTTCAAAAGGGCTTCCTTATCTCACGACAGAAGGTGATCCTGTTATTAACCACGCGCTGGCGTACGTTCGTGTCATAGTACTTATCTGACTTCTTATGACAGTTTATCGTATACATCACCCGAACTTCGCACACAGTAATTAACCCAGTGCTCAAAGGTCATTATGTCCCGACAAGGAGATATTAGTGGGACACAGTAGTGCACACGAGTAGTGCATAAATCTCTTCTCCTTGACTAATTATGTCGCACTCTCTAACACTCCCTCTCGTCTCTTTGTCGCTCTAGTTCAAACTTTGGAATTTAGAAATCTGTATTTATAAGGATGACGAACTCGGCAGCTCGTAGTTAATTGCTTGCAGCCTCATTCAATATATATATATATATATTACTGTACTATATTTGGCTATAATGTACATGTCCCATGGCGCTTGTGTATTTACTGCAGTACTGTTTGGACACTCATTCGCAGTGTCAGTGGTTCTGAAGCATTGGCTGGGTCCGACCCCAGTGTCAACACACACGAACGTTCAGCTCTGCTGCTGGAAAGCAACTTGGAGAAGACGGTTAGGAAAGACAACGGACTTTTACTGCGCGACCCATATGCTACTGACGAACACAGATCAAATGGAAGCAGAAAAACAAACATAGCCGAAAGGAGAGAGGGAAAAAATCTGTCAAAGCGTCTGTACAGCTGCACCAGCAATGTTGTGGGTGATTCCATCATGAAAGACGGCGCGGTGACATGCGTCAACTCATCACTCAAGCACGAAACGCTGAGCTGACTGCTGACGAAACTGGCGCACATCAGGTCTGCCAACGATACTGACTGTCGTCTGTTCCGGTGATAATTAGCAGTTTCATGAACGAAAGGAACCTCCAGGTTTTGACACCGATGACAACGATCAGTACCGACTTGACCTTATTCTCTGAAAGCAAGGTCGAGCACTGATCGTATTATTTCTTCCGCCCCTACTCTAGGTCACGCAGACCTTCCCAACTCCCCCGATCACCGTTGACTGGTAAACTGACACTCAGGTACTGTAAATACTTCTCCCTTGCGGAGCCCCAGCCGAGTTTATTTTTGGTTCCTTGCTTCAGGTTATATATAACGATGTGCCGTGCTTGCGCCGCAAAGAAGGCCAGCAGTTGCCTCAAGAATGCACGACATCCCAAAATGCGGTTTACCTCATTGCTGCTGCTTGCTCAACGTGACGATGCTGTCAGTTAAAAATGCGGGCCTCTCTGTTCCCCGGGAATTTCAAGATGGTAGTGGTTTTACGCTGTCGTCTGGCAGATTTAGATGATAGCACCTGGTTGGCTTAGTTGTCCAGACAAGGTATAAGGGCTGCGCAGATTTTCCCAGGGTGATGGAGGAAATGGGAGCTTGGGAGAGGCAGAGGGCAAGACAGAGAGATATAGAACATGGGGGTAACGCTTGTAGCGCATACAGGGGGGTGGGGATGAATTTCCAATGTGTCATGCGTTGAGTACTTGAGATACTTCATTCTTAATAGCCGCTAGTCGATATATTTGCTGAAACATAACTAAAACAGTACAGTTATGTATAGTTGGATTGACATGGCAGCTATCGACTTGTGGGAGTTCATTTGCACGCCATGCAGAAATCGAAAAGACTATAGTCGTATAGACGATAGTTTGACCAAAGACATCGAGCACAGACTCACATACGCAGACAGTCGTGCTGACCGGTAAGCAAAAGTCAACCCTTGGTTTCAGACGGCGGAAGTCAATTAAATCCTTCTGTTACTTTTCGTTTAAAATGCAAACAGGTAACAAGAAAATGGGATCGAGATGGTAATCGTGCCTAGCCCCTGTGCGTCTCTGATCACTCACCCACTAAACGCCACCCGCCTGTGTACAGTCATAAGGTTTGCTTGCTGCGTGCAGTTGTACAGGCTGACCACTGCCCATCTTAGGTTATTGGGTGCGGGCACTCCGCGCAGACAGGCAGCGGGGCCAGTGATGACAGAGAAAGCTGTGGGAGGAGCGGAAGGACTACGTGCCGACCTGCACGGTCCCCGGGATACGAACGCCGACACCCCTTGATAGGGATGGCCGGGGCTTCCCGAGGTCAGGGTCTGCCAGTGACCCAAAGCACGTGCGAGGGGTACTCCGGCGTCCGGCCTGATCCACTAAAATTCTAGCGGCTTGAGGGGCCGAAGGATCGTGGGAGAAAACTTAGTTATGATTATAACTTTTAACAGGGTTGGGTAAGTCACGATAATATTTTTAATCTTGTGATGGAGCAAGTTCGCTCCGTAAGTTTTCCTCTCTCCTCTCCCTCTCTCTCTCCCCAACAAAGGCAGGTTTTCGTCCTGTACATGTTTTTTTTTCCGAAGTGATATCTCTTGATCACGTGATCTCGCTGGGTTTGATACAGAGGCCGACAGCGAGTGAAAGATGTTATCAAGTTTCACGTCTTATGCGCTCTACTGCATACGTCACAACAAGATGACTGCCAGGCAACGACTTCTAACGGCAGTACAGGCCCACGGCTATCACTTGAGGTCTTCAAATGAGTTACTGAACGGGCAGACAAGCAAGCAAACATAAACAAAATCTCTCTCGCACTTGCGTGTCCGCAAGCACGCACACCCACACCGACGGGGAAGACGAAGAGGGAGAAGGACACGCACGCACGCACGCACACACGCACGCACGCATGCACGCCTTAACACAATCGCACACAGATGCATACAAAAACACAAAGCGTACGCACGGACACAAACATGCAAACGGTGTCCCGCTTCCGAAGACTGTCAGCTGACGACTTCTCTCTCTCTCTCTCATGACTCCCTGAGGCCAGCAAGTCTAGCTGCCTTCAGAAGTAGTCGACGATCACGGGGACAAAGGTGGGCGAATCGACATAAGCGAGTGGGCGAAACAACCGAGAGCGTGGGCGAACTGGTTGGGCGAAACGATCGACCCCCCAATCCAAGAGTCTGCTACGAAGACATGCTTTTTGATGAGAGCACACATACGCCACACCCTGCCACAGTGTCCACAAGAATGTAGCCAGTTTCTAGTTCACACGCATAAAGATTTATATTACTCCAACAAAGCTTACCGTACCCAAACACGTAGCAAAGATCGAGAGGGCCGTGTTTTGGTGTTTGGGTACCGTAAGCTCCCTTTGGGCACAGGCGTCTGCATACAGCTATGTGTGAGCGCTGCCAGTATCTTTGTTGGAGTTATCTTTCGATAATTTAAGCGCTCTGTCCTCATTTGTTCTTTATTAAAGATTTATATTAGCAGAAACTTTAGAAAGACTAAAATTGTTCACATCCCAAAATAAATGTGACAAAGACACTCTCGAGTGAAACCAGATATTTATTTTAAGCAACAATTATATGCATTTGCAAACACATAATCTATCATCAATCAGCAGAAATCTATTTTGGGCAAGGAAACGGACTTCATTTCCGAGGGAATAGCCTGAAACAAGTAAAATTCCAAGCTCTACATAATTTATATAAAATACCCTTAGTAGTAAAAAAATGTAGCCTTTAAGTTATAAAATCGCATGCAAGGCATGTCAAGGGTAGATGAAAAGATGACAAAAGTACAATCTTTTGAATTCCTCCGATCAAATTAACTTCAACACTTTCCATAAAATAAGTTGTGATATCCCTCCCCCATAAAAAGATAGCATAAACAGTGAATTTCATACAATTACAAAATTATGCCACTTAGGCTGCCCTAACTCAAAATGTCGATTCTGTGGGCCATGGTGTAAGCTATAATCAAATCTAAAGGGGAGAAACACCGCTACTTTTGTGGTACTAACGCTGTGTAGCATCAACGCTAGCGTCCCTGACACCGGGTTGTGCGAGTGCCCGAGCTCAAGCTAAGCCGCAGAACCATTTGCGACTCGCGCAGAATGGGGACTGGGAGTGTGCAGGAGCCGCTTTAGAACAAAACGAAGCCACTGGGAATAATAGTGACTACTCATACAACAAAATCGAAAACTCCAACAAAACCTATGTGGGCTTACGAGTGACAGCACAGAGCCAGAAGTACTTCAGTTCAAGACAGCACAGTGTAGGAACACATACATCAATACAATTGTTCCACTTGATTTTTTGGCCAAGCTCAACGGGACATAATGTTCGAATTGCTGAATTTACAAACATCACAATCCAATTTTAAAATCTTTTACTAAAAGCAGTCCAAAGACCTGAAAGATCAAAGCCTATGCAGGCTTACTAGTGACAAAGCATCTCATCAGAGGCCCTTATGATGGTACAACCTAAAAACACATTTTATTTCACCCAATGATTTCTTTACAAGCATCATAACAAGTTCACCAGTACACACATGCACTATAGACACTCAATGCTTCTTATTGTTCATCATGTAACTAGCATTAGAAGCTATCTGCTCATATGTGGGCTGATTAACTTTTTCACCTATCTTAATATCATGTGGCTTTACAAACATATTCTACTCCCCACAGCACAGTGTGTTTATAAGACATTTTCCAATTATCACAAAAATATGTTCACATATAGACACTTTCGACTTAAAATGGAAGCTATGCCAACACAATTCTGCTTTTCATGACAGTGTGCCAAGGAAACCACTATCACTTATGGACACTATGCTGATTATGACACTGTGCTAACTCAACAGTTTCTAGCACTGTTTGCCTATTATAGGCACTGTACACATCAAAGAAACTGTATGTACATATTCTGATCCAGTCACTTTCCACTTACCATGGCTTGTGTGTGGCAGTACACAGGCATTTTAAAATCACGGGAAAAAATGCCATTGTAGACACAACACACGACACTCCATTCCATTAAGCTTACACTAGTGCTAAGATATAACTGAGAAGATTCTACCCTATGTCATCTCTATTATTTGATATGTAGAGAGAGGCTGTTTATTATCATGCCCTGCTGTATAACAGAGCTTTTAAATTTTAGGCTTTTCACAAAAGTAAAATAATTTACATGACCGTTTAAAGTGCAACCTATATATATATATAGTGTGTTAACTGCTGCATTTAAAAAAGAAAAGTTTTGTGCAGCAGTATTTTTTGTTGGGAGGGGAGAGTACTCATTCAGAGCTGTCTGAAAACCGGTTTGCTTATTTATTTAAAATGCTGTTATCTCCCTTTTTCCAGGAAAACCCACCTTGAGTTGGAAAAATAGTTTCGTGAAATCTGTCCTGGGTTTTGCTATATGCGTGGCTGTTCAATTTTGAAATGTACTGCATTTTTTTTTACCATGCCTCGATGTGTAAAAGAAAAGTAATTCAACAGTTTTAAAGACTGGAATATCACGAATAATAGAACAAGCTAGTAAAAAATCTGCCCAGGAAATAATGATTCTTTTTTGAACTAGGGGTTGGTGTGTGTGGGATTCAGGTAGACTTTTTTGACTGGTGATTTACGTCATATTCAGGCTTTTCTCGACTGGTGACTTGTGTAACTAGTGCTTTTTTTTTGAAAGGATGGATTTTTGACGATCTGTGGACAACAGAAATTAATTCAGAAATTTAAAAAAATATTGTTTTGGGAGCGGGGGTGGGGTGTTGTTGCTGGAACCAACATTCTGTGTGCTTGAGTGTTAATTTTATTTTATTTTTTTTTCATTCTGATATGTTCATTGAAGTTGAGTTTTTCTGTGCAACATTAAAGGGGGTGGGGGGTGGGGGTTGCAGGTTTACTTACCAACATGCAAAAATAAATTGGACCAAGCCAATTGCAGAAACATTTTTGTTGTTAAATCAAAACTCCATAAACGATAGTGCCACAATCTAGTTTTGACTGGACCAACACAACTGCAGGAGGACACAGCGCAAATTTTGTCTTTCACAGCTAGTGCTTCCTAGTTGTCATCAGACAAAATAACACACAGCTACTGCAGCCTGATATATGCTTACACCAAATGTTCTACACTGATAAACCCCTACTGTCTCTGATCTATATCAGACAAAATATCATCAACTTATCTGCACCCACACACAACAAAAGTTTGGAAAAACCCAGTTACTTCGATTTATTTTCATGCAAACATGAAAAAAGAAGCCATAAGCACTAAAGTCTGAACTTCCAAAGATTTTTTAGTACATAAAGATGGTCGATTCTGCGATACCGATAAGTTACACATACAGACGCTTCTCAAGTTCTATTTTATTCCAGACCTTCGGAGCCACAAGGGACGCAACTCGTCTAGCGAGGATTGTTCCCCTTACCTTGACGGGGATTTTCTATAAGGCTCGATGAAGGAGACGACCATCTTTATGGACTGTAAAATCTTTGAAATTGCCGCAGAAAAAAATGATGGTTATTTAAAAATCCACGTCGCTACCACATCATGTACAGCTACAGTGTTACAAGTTCATTGCTACAGCAGAATCTTTTACAAAGATCCGCTTCCATTAAAGCATGCAGATCTTCGTACATGGTTTGTTTGTATTGTAATTTTGTACTGAGGAACAGGAGGTGGGGGTGGGGGAATGTTCGTCTGGGTAGTTACGTGTGCATATAGTTGGGTGTGTGCTTTTATTGATAAACTAACAATGACCACATGGTGCGGCGATTTAAATGCAGGGTTCGGCAGAACCGGAAAAAGGAAGACGGATGAAGACGGCAAACAGAGAGATGTATCAAACAGGTACGTCTTTCAGATGCTAACCCTGCAAACAACCTGCCTGCCTCTTGTTACGCCAGCCTGGTGCTCGGATCAGTTCTTTGCCTGACACGCACACAAACGCCCGCTTGTGACAAGTTTAGCTCCCCTGGTCAGCCAGTCTGCTATTTTCTGTTTCCTGATGTTTTCAGCCCAAATGCACTCTTTCTTGATAGGCTAATTTTAAACTTTATACTTTTTTCTACAACTGAGCTTGTAGCTCGCAAAAGGTGTTCCCTTTAATATAGCGGTTTTCCCCACAAACTATCCTTTCAATAAAGAAGCAAAGAAGCAGATAAAATCTCATTCCAACAGAAATAAACAACGTTACTCAAAGCAGTCTCATTTTGGTCATCGTCTTAAGGGTTGGCTGCATTAGAATTTTTTTCCAGTTGAAGGAGCTATGTCAGAAAGCGCTAAAGAAAAAAAAATCAGTCGCCCTGAAAAGCGTGCTTTTTAGCAGACGATAATTGTCAAGGGGCCGGGAGACTTCAGTCAAAACCTGTCATCTATTAGTCCCCCTTGAGGTGTGCGTCGCACACGGCGACAGGTGAAAAAGGGTCCCCTCCGATCGTCTGTGTCTTTGCTAGATTTGTCGTGCAAAAGCACAAACTTTAAAATAGAATTTAATAGTTTTGAAAGAACAGACACAGCTAATTAATGACAAGACGCAACGAACAGGTACCATGGACAAATTGCGCCAACAACGCGCACGCACAAGCACGCGCGCCAAGGCCAAGCAGGTGGAGATCGAAAGTTTGTCACAGCTATTTTCTGGCACTGGCTGAAGACGCTTTTCTCCTATATGAGGCATCGGATTGTTCAAAAATAGCGGCCCGGCAGTCGAAGAGAGATGTCAAGGACCCATCACTCAGCGCGGGAGGTGCCCTGAGTTAGCTGGCCGACTGTGTAGTGGTCATTTCCTTGAGACGAGCTGTGGGCTGCCACCAGAAGTTTGACAACGTTTGCTCAGCTCCTGTCAGGCGGTGCCGTTTTGTGGTGGTCGGGGCGTGCTATATATAGATGGCTATCTGGGCCCAGGTCTGTGATATTAGCACAAGTCCTTCTCATTTCCTGTGGCCCCGAGTGGCCCCACCCATTGTTTCTGCTCCGTTGTCTAGCTACTGGGCAATGCTCACCAAATCCAACGTGTGTGTGTGTGCGCAGCATAGCTTGCATTAGAACATTTGCATGCACGCGCACCTACAGGCAGAGAGATTTTGAAAAATTAAAAAAAAATTGAGTGCGTGTTTAGATGTTGTGATCGTTTGGTGCTTGAATTCATGAATATCACTTCTTTTCATTGAATAGTCTGCAACACAAATGCGCATAATTACCACTCACAATACAATTAGATAATTCGACCGTGTGCAGAAATGTTCGTTGCTTTAAAAAAGAAAACTTAAGGCAATTACCTTTCTACCGCCGAGATTCGTTCACTTAGATGCACGAATCATGCCCGAGGGTATGGATGTTCACGTAAGTTTTCGTTTAGCAAAACGTTGTTAGGGGTCTGGGTGGCAAATGACTTGGTGTTTGTTGGAGGATTTTGTTCAGCGTTGTTTTTAGGTGTTACAGGAGCCAGCGCGGGCGGAGACTTGCATACTGCGCAGGTGTTTCTGTGTGGCGGTGTGAGTCACATGCAACTGTCTTCTGCAGACGCATGCCGTTGTTTGCGTGACCGTTTCTGTTCTGTACGCCCTGTCATTGATTTTTCACGTGACCTCTTTAAGTTGTGTCCTGGCTGTCCTCAGCTTCCACCCCTTGGTTCATCAGACCGCCTCGGTGGTCTAGTGGTTAAGGCGTCCGCTTCCGAGGCGGGAGGTCGGGGGTTCGCATCCCGGCCGAGTCATACCTAAGACTTAAAAATTGCCAATCTAGTAGCTGCCCTGCCAGACGCCTGGCACTACAGGGAACAGTACTAGGACTGGTTGGCCCGGTGTCAGTATAATGTGACTGGGTGGGACTGAGGCCCGTGTTGCGCCATCAGTCCCACGTGTGGCAGCACGTAAACTTTGTCTAAGCAACACCGTCCTGATATGCACCTAGTTTGCGGCTGGACGTTAAGCAACAAACCAAACCAAACCTTGGTTCATCAAAATCCGAGTTTGCGATCACGTGCTTTAAATTCAAGTAACGCCTTTATTTTTCTTTCTGGAAAGTAATTTCTCGCATCAAAACGTCAACCGGATGATTTTATGTCGTTCAGAGCAGAAGACGCAGAAATACGCAGCTACGCAGTCAACGACTGTTTTATAAAGTGGTTCTTAAACTATTCTTCGCAGCACGTGCTAAGTGAGTGTCGGTAACGTCACTTCAGCCTTTGTTATTCTTGAAAGGAGTTGCTATGTCAGAAAAAGCATCTCTAGGTACTCCTTTAATAATGGCCATATAGACAGATGTTTCTGCATTCGGGACTTTAAATCTCTTTATTCCATTTGAAGTTCTTTGACAATTGCATGCCATCAAACTCCAACTTCTGTGTCAGGACCTTCTGTCATATGTGATTTGATTATCTTATATTGTATTATGTTGGGCGATGCCCGGTTAATCGTCAAGAATGATTCTGCAGCGCAATCATTTAACAGGTACAGATATAATGTCCACCAATTCCTTGATGGCTCATCCACTTAGGTGCCATGTGGGTGTGCAGCTGGGTGATGCCACAATTATGAACAGCTCGTGGAGATAACGCTGGGGCGGTGCTGATTATTAGAACCAGGTGGGTGTTCGCATAAATCTCTGTCGGCTCTCGGCAGTTGCCGAGGAGAACCCTAAAACTAAGAAAGTTTAAGAAAAGAAAACTTTCACTGACGTCCCGTCTGACTGAGAGCGTAGTGCAAGATACATCGCTCACGCATTAAGCCTCAGCGGGGGATCCACGCCTATTTACTGACTCGCCGCATCCCTGCCCCACCCCCACCAGCACCAAGTCCCACCTGGCACGTCTTCCCTTGCGCTAGATACAGGAGTTGTCTCCCCCAGAAACACGTGCCTCAGCTTCCTGAGAAGTATCTTCCTAGTTCTGCTACGACTGTCCTTCTCCCGCCACACCTGTAAGACAAACATCTATACTGAGTTCGATTGCTGTCCCAGTGTGCACTGGCCACCTGCGTCCTTTGGCTGTTTCTCTCCCTCTCTCTCATTTCAGTGTTCGTTCGTTCGTTCGTTCGTTCGTTCGTTCGTTCGTTCGTTCGTTCGTTCGTTCGTTCGTTCGTTCGTTCGTTCGTTCGTTCGTTCGTTCGTTCTCATTTCAGTGAAATATCACCCCTCGCTCGCATCAGAGATTTCGGTTTCTTTAGAGGTGGCATGAAATTACAGCTTTATCATTTTTGCACTCCAAGATGTGTTCCTAATTAAATTGCTTTCGACAGCTTTCCCCACGCCACCCCCATAACTTCACGAGTCAGCGTTAGTGGATAATAGTTCGCCATATTAAAACTCTTCTGCGTATCTTATAAATAGCTGATCAACCAAAATGTCTTTCTTTTAACGTACTAAAGATATGAATTACTAGGGACACACACGCACGCACGCACGCACGCCCGCGCGCGCGCGCGCACACACACACACACACTTATATTGCCTGGAAAAGGGAGACGTTACTAGAAAATGTTAAACATTTGACGCTCTGAAAGGCTTTTTTAAGTCCCTGGGAAAACGAACTCATTTTGATAAATCATGACAAACTGAAATCTTGCCGCCTGCAGTAAAATCACACGAGACTAAACGTGACTTGGGATGCGCGACAGTGAACGTGATGCTACATGCACGTGCCAGCTCACGTGGATTTGGGGTATCGACAAGGACGATGTACAATTAAGAGACTGCACTCGTGCACAAGCAGAGATGGGACATTGCAACCTGCTGAACTGACAAGAGTTATGTTTTGTGCCCATGTTTTCCAGCTGCCATTCGCGCGCTGTTCTAGCTGGTGTCACGAGGTGCTGTCGTTAAGTGTGTGTTGCTTTTTTTTCATATGGTAGGCGCGCTAGTCAGTCAGAAAGAAGAAGAGAGAAAAGCTGAAAGTAAAAACAACAGTATCTTTAGTTTTCAACGTGGTCTAGCCTGGAGATGTGAAAGACGAGTTTACATAAACCCGGAAGCGTTTATTGATATATTTTATGCTTTTCTTACCTTTTGTTCAAGAGAACCTTCTTTAGAAAACAGTTATGTCTCAGCCCTAGGAGTTAATATGTTAATATTTAGTTTACTGTCAAAATTAAGCACCTATCCAATAATAAATATATCTTGATACCCCGGGCCAACACTACTACCCAAAACTCTTTTTTGCTGAGACAGGCAGACAGACAGGCAGAAAGAGGGTAGTTAGGTAATTTTAGAGGGACAGTGCTTCCACCTTGCCGCGATTTCGCAAGGTGTGTGTGTGTGGTGGGGGGTGGAGGGGGAATGGGGTCCTATTACTAAACA
This sequence comes from Lanistes nyassanus, assembly GCA_004794575.1. Taxonomy (NCBI): domain Eukaryota; kingdom Metazoa; phylum Mollusca; class Gastropoda; order Architaenioglossa; family Ampullariidae; genus Lanistes; species Lanistes nyassanus. The sequence continues at coordinate 526,607 of SMGT01012131.1, read as the reverse complement.
ATGCACTGAAAGAACGACCAGACTGAGAGCTGCAGTAAGATACCCAGTGCGTCCAGACAGCTTGATGTTCATGGGAATGGGCAAATGGAGTATACTCAATGTTTTAACTCCAGGAAATAATCCTTGTATTTCCTGGATTCGTACCAGCAACAATCATGCACCCGCTACTCCACAGCACTAGCCTCACAGCTATCTATAGACTCCCAAGAGAAGGAGAGAGGGATGGACAGAGAGAAAGATCGTTTATGATTGTCACAATGAAAAAGAGCTGTTTGGAGTAAACACAGATTCTTTTTTGCCACAGACTGGAAAAGTTCTAACAGCGTTTATTTTGGTTTTATTTTCTAAAATTGATTATTTTAAAAAAGCAAACAAGATATGAGAAGCAATTAGTTCCCTCATTTCCGCCTTCCTGTATTATGATCTAAGGAATCTTAATTGTGCCTGACAGGCATTTCTGTGAGGCCCACTCGTGAGGCCACGTGACACCATCCAACGCGTTTTAATAGGGGGTGCACATGACTGACTTTATTCTTAATGATTAATTAGACTTAACAGAAATATTTCAAGTATGTTAATGACAGATTCGAATAACACGACGACGTCATTGAAGACCTTCCTTAACCAGACACATGTGCGTCCTAGTTCGCCGAGCTTACAAATATCACTTCTCTATAGTCAAAGCACAGTAACATTTTTACTTTCTGAATCATGCTTTCCAAAGTTTGCGATTCGCTCTCAGTAAGACGATAATTGTGAGAACTAAAGAGATCGATGGGTTGGCTTGTCTGGCGTCCTTACCTCAGCAGACACTATTGATAGCATCCAATCTGCATAAGAACGCCATGCAATCAACTTCGGATCGCGCGTTTTACAATTTTCTTGTTCCAGTCGATATATGCTCAGTTTTAATTTATTTGACCCAGGCAGACAAAAAAAACCTCTGTATGCGGCCATGCTTGATTTCAATCACGAGTCTTGCACGTGCCACAGCACGTGGACTCATGGTTCATCCTAGCTGTACAACGCCCAACAGCGCTGTGCTTTTCTTATGAGTGTCGTATTACGTTTTTGGTGTCATATCTCACTTCCTTCTGGGGAGTTGCCCTATATAATGATATATACTTGTCTATTTTTATTATTATTACTGACTGTTGTTCTAAAGTGACAATGTCACAATGTTTTGGCTCTCTGGATTTATTTTCAAGTCAATACAAGCTGGAGGTACCTGCGAGGGTTGTTCCCTGGACAGATTCTGGTTGATATAACACAGTACGTCATAGGTTAGCCTAAAATGGCGGCTTACTGTTAACGATCAGTCACAGTTTTATTTTTAGAAAAATCAAGCAACAAATGGAGCTAAACGTTAAGGGAACAGTCTTAGAATGACAGAAGATTGCACTGCTCCCTTTATCTTCACTCAGGACTCTCCCTTTTTCCTTTAAGGCCCCTTCACACTTTGCCGTTTACAGACAGGTTCATGTGCGGAATGAGGTACGAGTGCCCATGCAGCCCAGACGTTTCAGAGCACTATAGGATAGGGGTCAGGGGTCACAGAGCTACATACCATGGACGTAGGAGGGTGAGATCATAAATAGGATCTTGTGCAAAACCATACAACCTATAGGATTTTCTACTCAGGAACGTGCACTCTCCTTCTTCTGTAGACTTGCACATGCGCACTCTCATGCTTCCGTGCATGAAATTTTAAATAATTAGAATAGGTCAGGAGAGGGGTTAGGCGAGGATAGGGTTTAGGCAGTTACTTAAAGAAAGTACAGTAAGTACAGAACCCATATGCATGAACGCTTGAGATAAAAATCTCAAGGTGATAGAGTGGGCTCGTTAAATCGTGACATGACATACGCGATAGAAATGTCAAAATAAATATATACATAAATTAAATAAAGAGCGAAGGAACCTCTGGAAAGATGCTGGTATTGTCAGCCAGTCATATTATTTACGGCTAGAACATACACAGTAAACCTGTCACAATACCCTTTCTTCAGATCGTTAAGAGCAGTGAACCACAGGGCTTCCTTCGCGCTGAGAGCTTTTTGCAGACTTCCCGGGCTGTCGTTGTTAATGACATTTATGTCCACTCGCAAGGCCTTGGTCCTGTATCTGCCAGCAGCGTGTCAGATGCGTGATTCGGGCTCTCGGAAACAGATCATGATCACGTGACCAGTTGGACTGGCCAACCAGAAAGCCGATCGTCCAAACACTTCCATCCAGGACATAGTGCTTTTTACAAGCTGTTAACAAAGTATTCTGTGAACGAGATACTCGATGTGTGTCCATTTTAATAACACGACAAGGGACAGCTGCTTTTAGCAGACTGTCCTGTCTTGTTATGACACAGACGCACAAAGATACAAATTGAAAATTTGATTTCTATTTTGCTCTGTATTGGCTACCTCTAAAAGGTCTTTCAAACAGTAAATCGTTCACTCCATCAAAAACAAGCAATTTAAAGTACTAGCCTGCTTAAGGCTTCATCTACAGCAAGAAGAAAGAAAAGCAAGAAAAGAAAAAAAAAGAAAAGAAAGACAGAAAAATTACATCAGTGATAAATGTTCGTCTCAGAATGTGAGATCGATTAGAAACGCATCTGACACCTTCCGCCACATGTTCTATATACTTTTAAAAACTGGCTTCGCATAATAGCGTTGTGCTATCTCCTTCCCAACCATTCTGCTGTGTGGATTTAAAGCCTATATTACTTAAAGCATCGTGCCCACAGATTTTAGCACAGTGCCATACATTTGTTTACGAAAAAGGACATTGATCGGGTTTTTTTTTCTGTTTCTACTTCTTGTGTATGGATGCTGGATGCTAACTGTTGAGCTAAAGGGCTTTTGCAACAAATCATATACTATTTCATTCGTTTGTCCTTTAGTGCTTGTCCGCTCGATAACTCGTGTTGGATCTATTGTACCTCAGTCTCCGTCCCCATTTGTGGCTCCCTTTCCCTCCCCGCTATGAACTCGCACGCACGCACGCACGCATGCACGCACGCACGCACGCACGCACGCACGCAGAAAGAGAGAGAGAGAGGCACCGTGAATTTCTCTTCTTCTTTCCTGCTGGTAAACTGTTCAAATTCCAGGTTTTAGAAGTATTTTCAGCATGCTCAAACAACGACATGATGTTTCCCAACCGGTAGTTTGCTAATCCAAGAAGAGATTATAAATATGGAAGACTTAAATGTGACGAATCCCTCTATCAAATGTGCATGGTAGGCAAGTTTTACCATCCAGACTTGATCGGGATATAAAACAGATATAAAGCGATAAAACAGATTAGCAGTTAAAACGGTACGGACAGGTGAGCCCCAGGCAGTACCTATCGTTTGCTGCAGTATTGTCTTCACAACCTCATATCCAGTCCATCCCCGGGGTTGGGCTTGAATAAGCGTTCGTATCTGCACTTCCGGTCATAAGAGCGGTCGTAAGTCTCATTTGCCCTGTGTATTTAATGTGCACGTTTACGCACGAACAGGATATATGAACTGTCATGCAAGCCAACCCGGGAATTTAACAAGCCATGCCTACCTCTGCAAAGCCAAGCTAGTGCTGGAGGTGGGGGAAGGGGGTCTTCCGGGAAGAAGCTTCGCCCCCTCCTTCAATCTGGACGACGTGAAGAAACCATTGCAGATGATGCTGGATGATGTATTGATCAGATGCTTCTCTCGACAGCTGCACGTCGAGGTGGTTCCGTGAAAAACAACTCATCCACCCGGGCTTTCCTCCTCTGGCCACCAGAAGCCCGCGAGAGACGCGTGAACAAACAAGATTACTCCGAAGATACGGGAGAACAGGTTACTGTCAGGAGACAGATGGGGACATCTGCTGTTCTCAACGTTCAGCACGTGCTGTCTGCGTGCTGATCCAGGGACAGTATCATATCATGACCTGATAATTGTGTAGGAAGCCCCATATCATCCTCAGAAAATGCTGGAAAATCTTGTGTCTAGAAACCAGTGGTGTGCAAACAAACGATGCTTCCAGTCACGCCACCTCTTTTTCCTTCGCTTGTACGACCATGCGATTGTCTGTTTATCTGTACGTCGGTGTGTCCGTCCGCCTTTCTGTTTGTGGGCTGTTTGTCTATGGTGTATACATGTGTTTTGCATCTCGCGCACGTGCACGCACGCATACGGACGGTTGAAAGCGCACTCACATCCCAGACAAAGGATAACAATACAAGGGTTTATTCAATGGAGGTTGGGATCTTGAAATCGAATGAAGTAAATGAAAATATAACATAAACACAAACATTACCGGACAAGCAATTAAGCAAGTGGCTAATTGGTAGTTCCAAACACCTAGAATGTGAGCACTTTTTGTAAGCCTGCAATTATTATTAAATGACGACAGCAACGACAATGATGATATTAGCAAGACGAAAAGCAATAATTAAAAAAAACACATGTAATATATTGGCGCGATGCGTCGTTTCTATCATCAATGTAGGAGAGAGGGAGGGACAAAGTGAGAAAGAGAACGCACGTTTGTCTTTCTCCAATTTTGGTCCTTTTCATCTTCATTGTTAATAAGCGTCATTTATAGTATTACTAATTGTCTGCCTCTTGTAACTGACAGGCAATTTCGTTGTCCTGGGAATCAGTTAACCATAGGCATTGTTTGCTCTTTTTCACATTTTTTAGTCTGATAACAGTTCTTAAAATTCGACCTTGTTCCGAAAAAAGAACTTCATTTACAAAAGCTAGATTTTCATGTCCGAAATAGATGAATTCAGAGCGATAACTCTTTCAGAAACGTGTAATAAACAAAGTATCAACCAGATTTCTTGCTGCTGCAGTGCAGTATCCATGAAGGTTTGTGCGTGTTTTATATAGGCAAAGCAGGTTCTCTAGCTGTGTTTGTATGGAGAATGACTGAATAGAGGCATCACGAGAAAAAGCAGTAAATTAAAACAGTTCAGCCTAAGAAGCATTGGCGTTGTAGACGGGAAGCAGACATGACAAACAAGGCTCCGTCAGCGAATATCCTTATTATTGCCCCCAGTCTCCGAATAAATGTGTCACATGGCGCAAGCGCGCGTGCATTGCGCGCTGGTCAGGGCCACAGAGTCCTTGCCAAACACTTGATGGGATCTAGGCCGGGTTGTATGGGTGTTCGATGTGTGCTGCTCCGTTCAGCCGAGAACTTTTAACGCACGCTCAGTGTAAATTATGTTTACCTTTAATCGTGGAGACGAGCACATGATTATCCATGACACTCTGGGGGTTTTTTTTTTTCACTTTTCATACTTCTGAAGTCTTCTGTCTAGTTTCATCTCGATCATCGCGACATCGGACTATTTTCAGAAATAATAATAAAATAAAATTCTTAACCTAGTTACCCCATCCTTCTACTCCTACCCCTAACAGACACCGCCTGTGTAAAACGACAAGTGGATTGAGTGCATCAGGGACATCGGTGAAATCGTCCGTTACCCCCTCCCCCCCCCAAAAAAAAAGTCACGCGAACGTACCCTCACGTGTCACGTGACATGTCGGCCTGACCTTGAGCAAACCTCGATACGTCAGTTGTTTGAAGTGGACTCCGGGAGAAGAACTAATCCGGATTGTGCAGGAGATCTGAGATCAGGTCATCATTCGATCACGATGCCATTTTGATATTCTTCGCGACGACCGGGACACGGAAACATTCGGTTGCTGTCAGGTAGGCAGCACAGCTTTCAGCAAAGAATAAGCAGCCTACCTTAAACCTGATAAAGCTTCAGTGTGACCACGCTTAATTGACAATTTATTCCCCAGAACATTTCCCGTCAGCAATGAGCTAATGATCTAAGGTTACCTGGCATCCGCGAGCAGAGCTTCTTAGCCCGTAAGTTCGTGCAATGCACGCAGTGAGCTACTGTCATCCCCGCACGCTGTGGAGAGTCGTGAGGGTCGGTCTGCCTCAATGTTCGGAGCATTCTTACACGTGGGTGTCTGCGTGCGTGCAATGAAGTTTTGTGCACCTTCCTTTGTGTATGCGCATGCGTGCATGTGTGCCCATGAAAATGCTTTAATATTTTTGTTAGATGGGATATTTTACAGTCTTATTACATCACACTTAAGGAATAATTTAAAAATCAATCGATAAATTACGTTGGAAAAGTCTTTCCAAACACGCTGTGCAGGGACTGAAGTCTGTCTATCTGTCTGCCTGTTTCACTGTCATACCCCTGTGTATGTGCGTGCATGTTTAAAACATATTACTTTCCTTTGCAGTGCACGTTCGTTTCAATTCTGTAAGGCTGTTGAATTTTACAGGTAAGTTACAGGTAAGGACAGTGAAAGGTTTATCGGAGAACCAACGAGGACGTAACAAAGATTCCTACACTTGTGCACCGGCGGCCCCCCCCCCCACTCTACTCGTAACTGTGAAGTATGCGTGTGACTTTGCACGCTTATAAGTACTAGCAGTTTCTTTTCTCCCACAGGTAAATTGGTACGACAGGGCCATTACGTTCATCCGTGCAATTCTCCTTCCAGCATCATCCAGGTGTTTTACAGTTAGGTAACAGGAACATCAATGATGCGCGTTTTTCAAAAGTTTCTCCCACGCAGTCATTACGGCAGCAGCTGTTTTAAAGCACCGAACAGCCGCAACCGAAACGAAGTGAAACGAAGGTGTTCAGGAGTCCTTCAGCCTATTAAAGTGAAGGATTGAAGTTATGTTATGCCAAGACGTCTGGAGCTCTGACGCGCAGGGTTGAGTCGATCCCCTCAGAACGGGAGCGCGAAGGCTTGAAGGTACACACGAAAATCTCTTACAATTTCGCCCCCACGCGCTTGTTGCAGTCCTTGTCCGTGATGCCCTCATCTGGAACTCTCTGAAACAGCCGTAGGTACAGTACTTAGTGACATGTGTTTCGTTGAACCACTGAAGGAAGTATATCTCAACAGCCAGTTATGTTTTTTGTAGCTGACTTACTTTGAACAGCTACACTCTGGAATGCCACTTTTATTATTAGTAGTATTATTTTATGTATCACTTACTGAGGACGACGACAAAATCACTCTCCTTGTTGCAGGATAAAGAGCATACAAAAAACTCGAAAGAAACCAGTCATTCCGTGAGTTATGACACAGAAGCCCATCGGACGAGCGTGAAAGGGATGTCAGATTAGCCAGTGGCTGAAAGGATGCTGCCAGTACAGCAGCGGTACTTCCTCACATCGTTTTTCCTCCAGGTGGCATTGTACTCCCTGTAAGCGCCACCCTGAATTTTCTTGCAGTCTTGTCAAAACATTTGAAAACGCTGGCGGTTAAGGCATTCGGTAATGCCTTAAGTTCGGTATTTGGTCAAATATGATTAGTCGGTTTTTATGAAGGCCGAATACGATACGAAAACCAAATTCGTCGCAGCTGGAGCACTTCCTAACAATACTATCGATATGATATGTTGTCAAATTGTATCTGTCATTATAAATGCTGTTATTGATTACAATTTGCGTTTCGACTGGTGGTTGGGCTTAAGTTCCGTGACTGAATATAAATTCAGTGTCGGCATCGTACTCCGGCAAAAATACCAGTTCACCTTTTCGGATCGCAACTATTCGAATCTTATTTTCGAATAAGAGTATTCTAATTTTGTCACTTTTCTATCTGCCGAATAGAATATTCAGTACTGCTCTACTGCACGTCGATCGGGACTTATATGCGGTGTGTACTGATGTGCTAACCGCTGGCTAAACAGGAACGAGTCCTTGCAAAATGAAAATTAACAGATGGTAAACTGAGGATTAATTAGAAAAAATTTCAGTAACGAAAAGCAGAAAAGTTTAAAATAGGAAAACACATGTAATTTGATAATAACCCGGGGCACTCATGTTGTGATGTGATGTATTTAGACTCTTCACTAGATCCAGCACTGCGCCTAGAAAAGCTGTACTGACGTCAGGTGTTACGAAATGTGTAATACTAAGCAGATGGGAGTTTTTTCTATGGAGCACCAAATTTAGGATCACTGTAATTCAATCTAATTAAGGAAAATTGCCGTAAACATACAGGTGTCGACAGTGCAGAAGTGCGCTAATGGTATGTTTAAAACAATCTCTGCCCGAACGTAAGCGTGACAGATTGACCAGTCTGGTTGGTGTTTACCACTCGAATCATCTGAATACGAAAAATTGCATCAAGGGCTTAGGTAATTTAAAATGAAAGTTAATTTTTTTTAATTATTCATCAAAGAAGCCAGTTCATACTGTTGTTGTGGCACACATCTGAGTTTTATTGGGTTTTTTTCCCTTCGCCCACTATAGCTGAAGACAAAACGTTGTCCTTTAATTATCGCGTGTTTTGATAAAAGCTGTATCGACTGCGTCTCACCCTAACAAAACAGAATTCGAGAGAAAACCTGATTTGACAAGGTTATGTAACATTTTGGGGGCAAGGAGAACTAATGCACCAATTCCTGGAAGTGACGTCACAGAGGAGCATATTGGGGCCCCTGAGACGGCTTCCTCCGGCCTGCTTTCTAGGAATTATCCTGTTGCATTTGTCACGGCCACCACACTCTGGTCTCATAACCCGCCCTCATAACACCAACCCAGCCCTCCACCCCCAGCAACATCCCTCGGTCCGCGCAGTTCATGTTGAAGGTTTTATCTGGGAGCCGGGTGGAGGACACACATTCGCCATGCGAAATCGGTTGCCATTAGTGGTTTGGCCTCAGCTTCCTTATTGCTTTCGACAGCTAAACTGTTTAACGGCCGTTTAACGTCGCTGTCTTTGACAGCATGTCTGCAGAGATGACTCAACACAGAGTTTTCTTGATTGTTGCTGACACTTGCACTCGACGGATTGCCTTTGTTTTCGCTTTCAGCACACCGCCAGAGAGCTGATTGGAACTGTAGTTCCTGGAATATGTATCCCGGAAGAAGGGACCTAAAAACGTGTCACGCACCAGACTGCGGTCATGGCCTGCATGAAAGAAGAACTGCAGGAGCCTTTCTCACAACGCACGTGCGGTGGCTTTACTGACCACGTGAGATTCGCGGACTCACTGCCTGAAAACATCCGTTCACACAAACAAAAAAATGCACTTATATCTTGCGCAAAATCCCTCTTGTTTATTCCTTTATAATAACTCTTTTACGGCTACCTGGTAGCTCCATGGCTTAACAAATTTACTGCCCTGATGCCTCCATTACTCGCAAAGCATGCTAGGCAGGGGGCAAAGGGTGGGGGGATAGGCTGTTTATTGTTTAACATGAAGCCAGCAATGAAGGGTGCCTCATGGCGAGGGAACGGAAAGGGAAGCCTAAACAAAGTTGTTGTAGCTGTTGTCGTTTGCAGGTCTGCATATGGCCTTGCCTTGCCAGCCATGAAGCTGTTTTTTTCCTTCGACCAACGATGTGTTCTGCTTTTAAAATCATCCCCTTGTGAGAAGCTGGCGCCAAAAGTGGAGAGCCAGTCCACAAAACTCACACGTGCATTTGGGCGCACGTTCAGGACCTGTTTTGAAAGCGGTTGTTATGACTGCGGGCTTGTTTTCCGACCGTCCCGCGCGCGAAGACCCCCACCCTAACTCTCGTGTTTTATGAGGTCAGTTACAGGGCAAACTATGGCCGATGACAGCTTGCCACCAGTCCACCGATCTCCCAACAAACACAGGGCCGATTTACAGCCTTCAAAACAACTGGCCAGAGACTCCTGTTAATCCGCTCATCCTGAACGGCAGATAACCGAATTTCGTTCCGTCAATAAACGGTTGTGGCATACGAACTGCGATGAGCAGCCTTGAAACAAAGTCTTGCTGACGGCGATCAGGCTGTCTGAAGACTTATGAAGTTTGTCGCTGTTGTCCGTCTAGGAATACAGAGGTATGGGTGTACGCATGTGTACGTGTACCTCTGTTTACTTGATAAACGGACGAGGGAGATTTTGTAAGTACAAATGTAAATACAAGTGTAAGTACAAACGAGTGTGCGTGGATATTTGACAAAACGAGGAGAGTAAACGGAAGCCTTGAAAGCATGAAACGTATTCACACGTTACTTAATTTCATGGCAAAGAGTCTTTAATGTGCGGGGGAAATATGCGTGTGCGTGTGTAATTAAGGAGTAAGAGAGTCAGAGTCTACAGGTTTTAAAAGCATAGTTTTGAAAATTTGCTTTCCGCCAATCAAATCGTCTAGTCAGCCTGCCGTCAGTCAGAATCCAGAAGACAAACTGCGCCGGTCACGTCCCGAAAACCCTGGTGTCTGTAGCTTAGGGAATGTCGTACGTGACACAAAACCTTCGTATCCCACCCACCCCTATCCCCTCCCCCCACTTATCTCGAAACAGGATGCAGCAAGCTTTAGGAGAAAAGAGAATATAACCGGGCTGTGGCGGTTGGAGGAAGTCTAGGCGGTCAGACTCGCCTGCAGGACTACAACAAAATTAGGTTCCATTTCGGTCGTAATGGGATGAAATATTCTCAGCACACCTAAGTCTTCTCCGGACCTCGCCTCACATCGCTGTGAGGAGGAACTGTGTGAGGAAAAACCGCTGCCCAACATGCGGTTTAGTCTTCGATGCAATCAGACAAGTTCCTGGCCGCCTTTTTTTTTTTCGTTTGAGTCACAACTGTGTGAAGCGGAATAATCACAAGGAGACGTCCTTGCTTGCTAACTGTACTCACCGACCTACTGAGTCCATCGTTTTGAGCACTCCCCCCCCCCCACCCTGACCTTCCCCGCCTCGTTGGTCGAGTGGTTAAGGCGTTATAGCTTCCGAGACGGGAGGTCAGCGGTTCGCGCTCGGGCCGAGTCATACCACAAAATTAGTAGCCGCCCTTCCAAACGCCTGACGCTGTAGGGAACAGTTCTAGAACTGGTCGGTCCGGTGTCAGTATAATGTGACTATGTCGGTCCGGTGTCAGTATAATGTGACTGTGTGGGTCCGGTGTCAGTATAATGTCCCTGTGTGGGTCCGGTGTCAGTATAATGTGCCTGTGTGGGTCCGGTGTCAGTATAATGTGACTGTGTGGGTCCGTGTCAGTATAATGTGACTGTGTGGGTCCGGTGTCAGTATAACGTGCCTGTGTGGGTCCGGTGTCAGTATAACGTGACTGTGTGGGTCCGGTGTCAGTATAATGTGACTGTGTGGTCCGGTGTCAGTATAATGTGACTGTGTGGGTCCGGTGTCAGTATAACGTGACTGTGTGGGTCCGGTGTCAGTATAACGTGACTATGTGGGCCCGGTGTCAGTATAACGTGCCTGTGTGGGCCCGGTGTCAGTATAACGTGACTGTGTGGGTCCGTTGTCAGTACAATGTGCCTGTGTGGGTCCGGTGTCAGAACAATGTGCCTTGTGTGGCCCGGTGTCAGTATAATGTGACTGTGTGGGTCCGGTGTCAGTACAATGTGACTGTGTGGTCCGGTGTCAGTATAATGTGACTGTGTGGTTCGGTGTCAGTATAATGTGCCTGTGTGGGTCCGGTGTCAGTATAACGTGACTGTGTGGGTCCGGTGTCAGTACAACGTGACTGTGTGGTCCGGTGTCAGTACAACGTGACTGTGTGGGTCCGGTGTCAGTACAAAGTGCCTGTGTGGTCCGGTGTCAGTATAATGTGACTGTGTGGGTCCGGTGTCAGTATAATGTGACTGTGTGGGCCCGGTGTCAGTATAACGTGACTGTGTGGGTCCGGTGTCAGTATAACGTGACTGTGTGGGCCCGGGGTCAGTATAACGTGCCTGTGTGGGCCCGATGTCAGTATAACGTGACTGTGTGGGTCCGGTGTCAGTATAATGTGCCTGTGTGGGTCCGGTGTCAGTATAATGTGACTGTGTGGCCCGGTGTCAGTATAATGTGACTGTGTGGGTCCGGTGTCAGTACAATGTGACTGTGTGGGTCCGGTGTCAGTACAATGTGACTGTGTGGTCCGGTGTCAGTATAATGTGACTATGTGGGCCCGGTGTCAGTATAATGTGACTGTGTGGGTCCGGTGTCAGTATAACGTGACTATGTGGGCCCGGGGTCAGTATAACGTGCCTGTGTGGGCCCGGTGTCAGTATAACGTGACTGTGTGGGTCCGGTGTCAGTATAATGTGACTGTGTGGCCCGGTGTCAGTATAATGTGACTGTGTGGGTCTGGTATCAGTACAATGTGACTGTGTGGTCCGGTGTCAGTATAATGTGACTGTGTGGCCCGGTGTCAGTATAATGTGACTGTGTGGGTCCAGTGTCAGTATAATGTGCCTGTGTGGTTCGGTGTCAGTATAATGTGACTGTGTGGGTCCGGTGTCAGTATAATGTGACTATGTGGGCCCGGTGTCAGTATAATGTGACTGTGTGGGTCCGGTGTCAATATAATGTGACTATGTGGGCCCGGTGTCAGTATAATG
>SMGT01012131.1:500388-514136 GCA_004794575.1 Lanistes nyassanus | reverse complement strand
GTGGCCCGGTGTCAGTATAATGTGACTGTGTGGGTCCAGTGTCAGTATAATGTGGCTGTGTGGGTCCGGTGTCAGTATAATGTGCCTGTGTGGTCCAGTGTCAGTATAATGTGACTGTGTGGTCCGGTGTCAGTATAATGTGACTGTGTGGCCCGGTGTCAGTATAATGTGACTGTGTGGGTCCGGTGTCAGTATAATGTGACTGTGTGGGTCCGGTGTCAGTATAATGTGCCTGTGTGGGTCCGGTGTCAGTATAATGTGACTGTGTGGTCCGGTGTCAGTATAATGTGACTGTGTGGGTCCGGTGTCAGTATAATGTGACTGTGTGGGCCCGGTGTCAGTATAATGTGACTGTGTGGTCCGGTGTCAGTATAATGTGACAGTGTGGTCCGGTGTCAGTATAATGTGACTGTGTGGGTCCGGTGTCAGTATAATGTGACTGTGTGGGTCCGGTGTCAGTATAATGTGACTGTGTCGGTCCGGTGTCAGTATAATGTGACTGTGTGGGTCCGGTGTCAGTATAATGTGACTGTGTGGGACTGAAGCCTGTGTTGTTACGGCAGTTCCATGTGTGGCAGCACGTATCTAAACAACACCGTTCTGATAATGCACCTGGTTTGCGACGGAACGCTGAGCAAAAAACAAAAACAAAAACAAAAATCTATCGGTTTGAATATTCATTCTCAGCCATCCTGTGCTGAAGACACTTGGCCACCTGCTTACAGCGCCATTTATTCTCCTGCGTGGAAGTTGGTTCACCTACATTTTTTACAAATATAATTTCTCCGTTTGAAAAAGCAAACTGCAGGAAACGAACACAAGAACAACTAAACTAAATTTAACTTTTCTTGAAAAAGCAAAAATATAAGACTAGGGTTCAATTTTTTTTCTTTTTGCTTTTTCAACGAAAAACTTGCGATGGAAATTTACAGTGTAAAAAAAAGATATTAGGACCTTTTTTAATTGTTAATCGTTTTTTTTAACTTTATAAAGTCTCTTAAGACTTGTCATTTAATAGAACCGTTAACATTATTGTAGATGAAATTCGATCCATTTTGTTAAACCATTTTGTTAGGCCTTCGTGAAGAAAGGGCCATGCCACGAAACGTCAACTTCCTGTCTGTCTAAATCTCGCTTGGCTAAGTTCTAGCTCTTTGTTGTTACCTTATTTACCCCAAGCCCCAGTCACCTCTTTCTTTTCTGTTTAAGCCAGTCTTGTTACTTGCTGAAACCTTTTCAATGAACATTTTTTTCTATCCTCTATTACTTAACCGAGTTTAGTGTGTTGCTGCTACAGAGGACTGTCATAGCGAAGCAGCCGATAATGGAAAACGATTTTTTTTCAAAGGCTTGTGTTTCGATTTATAGCAGCAGTAATACTGTGCGTATTTTTTTTAAAAAATTATCTTGAATGAATGAGTGACATTTTTGATAGTTCTTTCTATCTGTCCTGTCTGCCCTGTCTGCCCTTTCTGTCGTTGTCTCGTCTCTATCTTCGTCTTTCTCGCTGTCGCGGTCTCTTTGTTTCTAATTCTTTGCCCTGATATACACATTCTTCTCTCCTTCCTCTTTCTCTCCCTTGCGTGCGCACATGTTTGTGCGTATGTATGTATGTATGTATGTATGTATGTATGTATGTATGTATGTATGTATGTATGTGTATGTATGTATGTAAGTAGATGTATGTATTTATGCACATGTGTCAAACTGCCTATTTCTTTTAAATATATATATATATGAAACTAGTGTTTGTATTTCAATTATGCCATGTGAATGAAACACACAGCCATCTTACAAAAGACGAAAGAGGTATATATATATATATGCACTTAAGGCAAAGCACAAGAAGAAAGACACATTATTAGAGTTGATAGAGATGCCACTATTTAAAAAAAAAAAGATGACTAGGCTTCTGAGTAGTGAAAAGAAACTCGAAAGGTGACCGATCTGTAAACTTTGACAGTGCTCTAGTGTGAATGCACTCGTAAAGGCTTATCTTGATTTCTTTCTGGTTCTAATGGTTTCAGGTCCCCCGCCCCTTTCACGGCTACTTTATTGTCTCAGCTATACGTCAAAAGTAGGTTTGCCTCAAACTCAAGCTTTGCTCTTGCTGTTGAAATGGAGTGTAGGTTAGGCCAGAGCTGACAGTTTAAAGCATCTTTCCGTATGTGTGTCAGCGCGTGCATATAGCACATATCATTTTGCTGATTTTGTGCTAGCGATTCTGCACGTGTCACTGCTTTTGAAAGTTGTTTTAACAAACTGCAAATGACAAACGTTACAGAGCTGGCCCCGCCAACCCCCGACATTTGTTCTACGACAAGAGACAGAGCTGTAGTTCAGCGACTGGCGGTTCGTCAAACTCCCGGTAACTGTCGTACCTCCGACGAAGGTCCGCCTCTCTGACGTCACTGAACGGGCAGTGACGTGATCAGTGACAAGTGGCTGACACACCGGGGCTGGCTTTGTCATAAGAATGATTTACAGAAATCTTTCCCCAAGAAGAACAAAGGTAAATGCGAACAAGTGCTGGCGTTAATCAGCGTTGGGCTACACCAAGGGAACGCCCATACCAGCCCATCTGTCAACAAGAATTAGCTTCCTCTGCGGAATTTGGTCTTTGTTTTGATAAAGGCCGTAACCACCTTCACCTCTACACGTAACCGTGTGTGTGTGTGTGTGAAAAGTATGCTAAAAATACTAGACAGGTGGCTATAGGACGGTGACTGGGTGACTAACGGCCGATTTCACGCGAAGATTTACATTCAGGCGAGTTATACAGTGCGACCGTCCGCCTGTGCTCTCAGCAGTCGAGTTATATGACGCTCGCTTCCTTCCCTCTATCACTTTATTCCCTCTTTTTTCTGCAGTTCTCAGCCTCCCACGTTCTCGCGGGGAAAGATATAAAAGACAAAGCAAAAACACTGATATGGTCAAAACAAAAACAAACGAAACGTGCAGACAAAGTCAGACGCAAACGAAAGTGCGCCTGGCTTGTACAAACACAATATGTACAAATATAATATGTCCAAACAATATTTACAAACACAACTGGAAGACATCTGTTGTTGAAGACCGCAGCAGGACTTCATACAGGGCATTCGGATAAGCTGTTGGTTAAATACATCTAAATCACGTTTCAGCATACGAGATGATGTCGGCCAACGGTCTAAAATTGTCGCCCATCATCCCCTTCCATGCTGAGGTGTCACAGCTCCATTGCTGTCCAGTCAAGCCTGGGGGACTATTCATTGCTGGCCAGGCAGGTGCGTGATGCCGGCTCATTTCATTACTTACAGTCGGCGCTGTGTTGGTGCAGCAAGTGTTTTTGTCCAAGGGGGCGGGTGGATGGCGTTAATAAGGACATCGGGATGGGGAAGGGTTTACACAGGCATCGGAAGCAATAAACACAAGAGTAATGGCGCAAGGAGCAGCATCCGTTTAGACACTAATGTGCATAGAGGTCTCTCGCAGGAGAGCTTTCCATGGGCGCAGAGACTTATGGGAGCCACTCCTAGCTTCCTGCAAAACAACGTGCAGCAGGCTGACGCTGCTCGTGCCGTTTGCTGTGCTGCTTGCCGCCTGCAGTTGCTGCATCTCCTGTGGCGGCAGTTTATCTTCGTTTACCCCTGAGACGGAAGCGCGCGCTAGAAAGATTTTCAGTTCCCCTTGCTGCTCATTTCGCTGGTTTCCTCCTAAATAAAGTCAACAATAAATCTGTCTGTTATATTTGTTCCTTTTCTTTATTTCTGCATTTCTTTAGTTAATTCTTTCTTTCGTGCGTTCCATTGTTCTTTCTTTCGTTCCTTTGATCTTACGTTAGTTCATTTGTTCCTTCGTTCTTTCGTTCGTTGGTTTGCTCCTTCATTCTTTCGTTCGTTCCTTCCTTCACTCTTACGTTCTTTCGTTTGTGCCTACGTTCTTGTGTTCGTTTGTTCGTTCATCCATACCTTCATAGCGCTGCTTTTTTTCATTCTTTCTTACTCTGTTTCTTTCTATCACGTTTCCGCGTTCTCATTTTGTTTCTTCCAGCACATTACTTCTGTCCTAGTTTTGTCAATATTCTTCTTCCATTCGTTTCCCACGTGTTTGCCGAAAAGCGATTTTTTAGTTGTTTTTCTTGGTAGAGGCGCTGTGCGGGAGCAGTCTGCTCAAGCCGGAGACCTGTGGATGTTTTGTGACTGGAAGTTGATCTCACAACTAGTAAATTACTAGAAGTACGGTGTAATATAAATTATGTCCGAGGGCTTGGTGTTGGCAACAGACAGTACGCATTGCACCTTTATGGTAAAAGCAGACTGTAAACACGGGTTAATGTGAAGGTTGAATCGGACATGGGTTACCAAGCTTGTTTCTAAGTTACAGTCGTGGATGTCAGACCTTGGCCGGGGCTGCATCTCAAGTATCAGCTGCTCCAAGAGTCCGTGACGTTTCTCTGGTAAAATGTAAGGGTATGGAGAGCGTCAGGCCGTGCAAAACATTCTTAAATATTTTGTGTTCTTTCTTCAGTCTTTGGAGAAGAAGGAACTGTTGAAACGTTACTATATCAATAATGACTATATAAATATCAAAATTATATTACTGTAATTAGCTTACTGTCTGGAAAACACTGCAATGTCTCGTTAGGAAGAAACTTTATTAATGTTTCTGGTAATCCGTCGTGTCGCAGATAATTTGCCTTCTGGCACAACACAGAAGATTTGTTTCTTCTCAGGTCAGGCATCGCCTGCATGAGCAGGAAGTCTTGAGGCCTGTGAACATGTCTGAAGGATCGGCTTCCGAGTCTTTTGATTTATCTACAGCTCTCTTTCTCTGCCTGACTGTCTCTCTCTTTTTTTCTATCTCTGTCTCTCTCAATTTCTCTCTCTCTCCCGCCAATTATCTGCTTTCTCTTGTATTATTAGAGGTATTTTCTGAAAAGAAAACCAGTGGATAAATAAAGTTCCTAGTCTTACTAACCATTGCAGTGTTTTCCGGAAAGTAAGATGATTACAGTATAATGCATTTCATATTTATATAAGTAGTCATTATATTCGATAAAGTAGCCTTTTAACTAGAATGTTGATGTTGGTTCCGGAAAAGGACTAGTGGAGGTGAAGTGTCGAACATTTCCATGACGATCTTGGCGGAAGACGATTATTTATAATTAGAGCGGTTATTCCCGTTTTTGTGTTTACAATTACAAATATGCCTTGTTTTGTCGTGTTGAACTGTCCAGCCCCCTTAAAGCTCCTGCATTGTTATGGATTTAAGCCTGTCTCAACAAGGAACTGTCTCTTTTCATTGTATTGTATTATTGGAAACTATGATATCTTCTATCTTCTGAATAGGAGAACAGTGAGAAAGAACAGACTAGGAGGAAGAGGAGGAGGATGATATGGTATTGTTCCTTGTCAGCACAAACGGAGCGAGGAACACGACATCCCGAAAACCGTGGAGTGTTTACAGCGAACAGCGTGGCAGTGGTCGAGCTGTGCGCAAGCAAACCGGCCAAAGGGCGCTCCAACCCGCCAATCCCCCAACTGATCGCAGTCGATGCACGTGCGCCAGAAACCAGGTGCTTTCGGAGCACTTTAACACCGAACCACACTTCTTAACTGCAGGCAGTCGATCTGGCGCACGTCGTGCCTTCAGAGTGCGTGGCCTTGACATAGAAATCAGTGATTTTCACAGAAAAACAGCACAGTTTCTGTACCCAAGTCAATTAGTCCTTTGATTTTATACCCGCGTTGAATATCCAGTGGTTAAATAATTAAAGGCTTTTGCGCATCTAGATGTCTGCAAGAAGATTTGCACATGCTTGAGCCTATATCATACTCAGCATGAACTCAGCGACTTCATATAGTTAAACTTTAGTTCCCTCCCTCCCTCTGTGTGTGTGCGTGCGTGCGTGCGTGCGTGCGTGCGTGTGTGCATGTGTGCGCGCGAGCGCGTGAGTGGGTGGGTGGGTGAGAACGTGTACGTGTGTGCTGTAATGTTAACCTTCTCCCATAAGAAAAACTTACATACCTGTCTCTGTAAATATTTTTTCCATGCTCTCGTGAGCAGGTGTGCATGTTTTCCGAGTGAACCCTATACGTCCAAAGGGGGCGACGGGTGGGAGGAGTGGGAGCTAGAAAAGGTCTGCGAAAAGGCGAGAGACAAACGTTCCCGACTGACGAGAGCACCCCCCCCCCCGAACCCCGACCAGACTCAAACTAGCTTGTGATGTCACCACCCGTCCTTTTCAGATCGAGTTTCGATGAAACTGTTTTCAAGGCTGTTACTGCGTATTGTTTCTTTTGGATGTCTTGCCTACCTCGTCTCCTGTTTCCACGAAATGCGACACTTTTGTGGCTCAGTCCCCCTTCAGACGCTGGACTCAATCTGTGTTCTCCTCTCTCTCCCCCAGACGGCGCCAGCTCTCGAGAACATTTCCGTAAACCTCCCCTCCCTCTACCACTGCCATGTTTTTTGGGTGCTTATCCTTTTGCCGCAGATAGAGACAGCAGCTGTTCTCCTAATTACCCGAGCCCCAGTTGCTTCTCGTAAACTCGCGTCATGAAACATTTATTTTTTACAGGCATGGTTACATAGCGTATATTATGATGACGGAGGCGTAAGAGGGAGAGAGAGGCACAGGGAGGTTTGGGGCGGGGGGGGGGTCACTGGGTGCAAACACGGGTGAAAGGTTATGACCCATTTTGCGTCCCTGCTTATGTCTTTGTAAAAACGCATTATAATTAATCCATCGGTTCTCTTCGTGCAGTCGCTTCCTTCCGAACCATTATCGCCGGCGGTCGCAGAGGTGCACGTTGAAGAGAACGACGGGTCGTCTGCTGTATTTGTTTATCGACTGGTCAACTGCAGGAAGATGTGGCGCGCATTTTCTTCTGTCGGGTAATAGGACCAGGTGTAATGTATATTGCGGCGAATAAAATGGCTTTTTAAGCGAAATGATTCAGGGATTAGCTAGGTTATCATATTCCTTCCTTACACAAAACTGCCCATAACTTTTCTAAATGGTAAGCGATCATATGTACAGGTCCATTACGTACGGAAATGCGACCAGAACTGTCATACAGAGCAGGTTTGACTGCTGCCATGTCTTCTGTACAAAGCTGCTCATATTTCCCCTGGATTACGAAATCTTGTGGCGATTGCGTTTCAACGAATGGTACTAGCCTGGGTTAACATGAGCTTCTCTGTGCAGTGAAAACAGTTCTAAAAAGGACCTCAGTCTCTGACCCTTTACGTCTGGCATTTGTCTGCTGCCTCCTCCTAACGATCGATTCGTTTGTCTCCTCTACTCTCATCTCCTGCCCTTCCCTGAGCACAGAGTTTGTTTATCTCAGCTAATAGGAAAACAGTCTCTCGCCTACCGTGCACCTGACCAAAACTTCATCCTCCTTGCTTACGTGGGCTTGCTTGTGGTCTGGCATCAGAAGCCACTAATTTCAGCCCCTTTCCCATCCCCAGAACGTCCTCCTCCTTGCTGAAGACTGGAAATGTACTCCCGGAGAACATTTCTACAGCTCGGCGAAAAAAAAAAACAAACAAAATTTTGCTGCTTCCCTTGCCCTTCCTTTCTCGATCTATTTTCCCAGTTTGTAAGACCGACATAACAAAGGGCAGATGCACTGTGCCAGCACTAGCAAATACAACAGAGAACCCAGTTTTTGTCTTTCTCTGGCGCTATAAGTTTCATGAAGCAATTGAAGCGATCCACAAAGATCGGGGATGGAAGGCGATGGATAAAGCTATTGCGCACATACATGATCTTAATATCTGGAGCGAGAGAGAGAGAGAAGACAGTTCTTCTATCATCGAACTGCAAGCTGTTGCTGAAGCTCTGTCTATAATAGCTACCAGGACGATCAATCCTGGCCGAGATGTCATATGCCGGGTTTAGACGGCTCGACCAAGTCGCAAAAAAAGTTGTGTAAATAACTTATCCTACTGCAAGCATTTAAATCTTTGTTCTATAGTTCACACGGAAAACAACGCAATCTGACTTTAAGATACATGCAGCAGATGACAGAAGGGCTCACAAGAAGTTCGTGCAGTGCTGTTTTCAACAAAAGAAAAAAACAAATGAAAGGTTTCTGCGAACTCCTTTAAACAAATAAGTTTGTTTTGCAAGCATAGTTCTTAAGGTTCGTCGAGACCCAGAAAAAAATATAAATTAATCACTGTGGGAGCTGCAGAAACACGGAAGTCAAACTTTGAGCAATTTTCTAGCATTTGGCCAATCACAAGCTACCATCGATTAACACATGTGCGTCGGTTTTACATCGAAAGGGTTGAACGGGAATATTGCCCGAGGCCTAGTTCTGAATGATACAGAAGTAAGACGGCGCGTCGGAACGTGAAAGAATTGTGCTATATGAAGATGTGGTATTTGGAAAACCTTGCGCTTGTTTGTCAATAATTGACCACAGGTTAAAGTAATGTTTCTCCTGGACCTAAAACAAAATTTCTCCATTAGGTTTCATGGCGAGATTTAAAAACAATTGCAGCTGAAACGGATTGTTATAGTCCATTTCATTTTCTATTGAATGATCGAAATCACTGGGGGAGGTTTTTTTTCTTAGATGGAGAGAATCAGTAGATCCTGATAAAATTTACTGTATCAGGAGCCCAGCCTGAGATCGTCACCTACATTCATATTTATTTATTCACACTGGACCGAATCAAAACAGACATTTTTAAAAGTACATCCACTCCGCTAGTAATATTTCCGTTTGCTGCAAACAAATTCCTCATTCGCTAAACCAGTGTGGATAACTCTCCAAGTTTTGTAAGAAGTGCCAGAAATGTTTAGCAGATGTAAGGTCTGAGAGTCTTGAACATTAGATTGTGTTGACATGAGAAATGTTACGGCAAAATGGTTCAATGTCATTGGATGCCAGTGGACCAATAAACGCCGAAGAAAAAATATGCAACAAGGAAGTTAAGGTCAAAATTTCTGCTGTCGTCAAAAAGGGGGCAGCACCCTGCGTGTTGCTAGGCAACAATCAACAAAAGCCCGGCCTGCATATCGGCACTGCCGTTTTATCAGGGTTGCTTGCCGACTTCACGCTCTTGAGCCTGATTGATAAATCATCGGCTTTCTTTTTCTGTAATTAAACAAACAGCCATTACAATGACTTGAGGGAATATCATAGCTTTGATTCATTCAACAAACAGGGTAAACAGGGAATTCTAGTAAGTTCCAGCAATTTATTTTTGCCGTCACTCACACGTGCAGGTAGGCACATAGATTGAGAACGCACGCGCGGGGGCGCACAAACACACACGCATGCGCGCGCGCACACACACACACACACGCACGCACGCACACACATTATATCTGATATGTAAAGCCGAATGTGTGTTTGTTTGTGAGTTTGTTATACAAATCCACACACCTGAACCGACCCTCACCAACTTCGGCAGGTAGGGTCTTTTTCACCCACAGATGGTCATAGACCATATTTTGACCTGTATCTAGGCCTAAACAAAAATGAAATAATAAATATGACGACACCCAGTCATGTACACAGCATACGAAGAGCACTTTCCCTTGCCTCGCTTGACAAGCCAAAACGTAGAAGTCACAATTGTGTGTATCTAATCAAAGGGCGAGTTCTATACCCGGATGTGTTCCTGGGGAAAGGGGGCCTATGTTTCCGAGGGAGGGAGCCGAGGGTGTTTCCGGGGGTAGGAGGGGTAGGGTGGGGATAAAGGAAAGGTAGGTTTAAGGGTGGGGTAAGGGAAAGGTTAGGGCTGGGGGTTAGTAAAGGGGTAGAGTTGGGTGGGGTAAGGCTTAACATTATGACGTTTCGAGGAGGGGCCCGAGGGTGTTTCCAGGGGGGAAGAGGGGTAGGATAGGGGTTAGGGAAGGGTAGGGTAGGGGTTAGAGGAGGGGTGGGGTAAGGCTTCAGATTATGACGTCTCGGGGTTGATTGGCTAAACAAAATGGTGACTTTTTCCTGCTCTTTATTCAAAGAAAAAAAACCAAGCACCGCCGGTCTCCTGGTTAGCGCGCGCACAGAGAGAGAGAGAGAGAGAAGGACGGACAGACGCGTTGAGAAAATAATGAATTTTTAAGCTCGGCTGCTGTATGTTGCACAGGGAAATAGAACTGTGTATATAATGTGCAAAATTTTACGAAAGACTGGAGATCAAAAAAGCCACCAGGGGCATGGGTAGGGAGATAACAAATCACCTTACAATATGTATTGCCTTTGTATTATGTATCGCTATGTTTTTGAACGCTCGCCCACTGGCACATGCACATTATTTATCCGCTGGTGGTGTGGTTCATCTCAGGAGACGGCGGCCAGTTTTGCTTTGTCGCCCTCCCTGTCCGGACCTTGTGGCCTGTGCGCCGCCCAGTTACAAGCCAAAGTTTATTTCATTACCCTGGGGGTGGGGGCAGTTAGAAAACAAAATTCTGCAACTATACAGTAACAAAACCCTAGAAAACAAAACTCTGCACATATGCAATAACACAATAATAAGATATAATTCTGTCAGCACACACACTTGCACACGCTCTCTCTCTCACACACACACACACACACTCGCACATATACACACAAACTGGCTCTGCTCACTCAAGATTCTGTTATAGCCTTACAACAGTCCCAAGTATTATTCCTCCAGACTTCGCAACCGTATAGGAGTATAGGCGTTATCATTTTATCAAATAGGTCGATCTGTATGTCGGCTGGTAATAATATGTTTCTAGACGAATGTAACAAGGAGAACGTTGCTCGAGCAGCTCTGTCACAAAGTTTTGCATGCATGTGTCCGTGCGTGCGTGCGTGCGTGCGTGCGTGCGTGCGTGCGTGCGTGTTAGTGCTAACTTATTATTATACTTAATCTTTATTCCTAGACAGAGTAGATTGTATAGAACTTCCACAGCTTCAAATCAAATTTAAATATGGGGAGTTTCCGTATCTTGCCCATTGAGAACACAATGATTTTCGTTTTCTTTGAATTGACAGGAAGATGCCATTTGTTACAGTATTCTGATAACGAAATCGAATCCAGAGCTTGCTGCAGCGAGGGATGAAAGGATTCCTCACAGATTACAGAGTCGCCTGCATATAGGAGTATAAACATATAGTACAGGATAACTTCTAATCTTAGTCATGCAGAATAAATGTACGCATGGGCTTGAAGATATAATTGTTCTTCTTTTCTTCATGAGAAAAGGGAGTGGAAAACTGTTATGTCACTGGACATAACTGTCGGTCGATTTATGCAGAAGCATATGTCAGACCACCCACAGCAATGGTATTACGTACTGCATTCTCTCCTGGGAAACGTGACGTCATGACCTGTAACAAAGGCGCGAGTGATTTCCAGCCATCATCCAAAGTCCGGCTTCTGCGAACGGCAGTAGGCGGTAGTGTCGCCCACAACATTGTGGCTTTCACAACTGATTATCTGCGTTTAAAGAGTGACCATTTTTGTCATATTCCTTTTAGTAGATGCTTTGCTTGGCATCTTCGCCAGTCGTAAAAACGTATACTGTCCAGATTAATTTAAATACGTCATTTTTTCTGGAAATCAAGAAGCACTCTACATTTTGCAGTTCCGGTTCCCGAGCGGAAGATATGGGAGATATGGAACTGCAGCAAGATCCGGCGGAGGCCAGGGTACCGCCAGCACCACGAAGCGATCGATATTGTGTACGCATTCTCAGAGGTCGTGGTTCCACTCTCTGTCACTTCTCAAGTACCACAGTGTGAAACTCTCTCTCACGCACACACACACACACGCATAATATCTCTCACTAGCACACACACCCACGCCACACCATCTGTTTCCCTCTCATACACACGCACGTACGCACTCGCATGCATGCACACACAATAGCTCTCTCTCTTTCTTTCTCATGCGCATACATGCACGCAGAGTGAGGGATAGACGTGCTGTTTGTTAAGAGGGGGTAAGAAGGGGGAGGGTGGTAAAGAGTAAAGGGGTTAAAGGCAGTCAGGGGCCAATCAATATTAGTTCTCTTCAGTGGTTGTTTTTGGTGGGGGCGGAGGTGGGGACAGAAAACGATAAAGTCAATATACACCTGAGCGGCAGTCAGGACTGGTCGAATGAAGCTTGACCATTTCTAATTGCCGACACAAAGCCTTAATATAACGTCCTCGCTCGCTCGATCTCTGCTCGGTGGAGGAAGCATGGCACCCTTAACTGCACCACCCCCTGTAGTCCTCCCCTGAGCAGGGGTAACCGGAGTACAGCCTGTAAACAGGTACTACATGTACAGAAAGTATGCCTGCCGGACGAGAAAGTTTCCCCCCAGTAAGTTCTG
The DNA here is from genome assembly GCA_004794575.1 of Lanistes nyassanus. NCBI lineage: Eukaryota > Metazoa > Mollusca > Gastropoda > Architaenioglossa > Ampullariidae > Lanistes > Lanistes nyassanus. Next base: position 501,838 of record SMGT01012131.1, on the reverse strand, counting down.
CCCCAACCCGTGCGCGCATGCCCGGCATACCAAATGCGCTGCGCATACACATGCAGGCTGCTAACAAGACAACACATAATTAAAGATACAGCCAAGACCTCTACACAGCATCAGTTCTTGTAGTTACAGTGAATATGCTAATTTGTGGTGATCGATAGCTGAGTTATAAAAACATTTGGTTTTACGGTTTAAAAAAGTCGCAGGTTCGAAACACATGTTTACTGATAATTTTTTTTTTTGGGGGGTGGGTAGGAGTAGGGGTAGGGATAGGGTTAGGGTTTGGTATTAGGTAGGGCTTCTGTTTTCATGTATAAGTTCAAGCCTGTGTCTGGGCTAAACGGGATGAAAGGTGATCTGCGCATGCGTGCCCTAAGTCATGGGGAAATGCAGGCTCCCAGCCCGGGTTGGGGCAGGAATCCCTACGACCTTCTGTATCGGTAGCAAGCACGCGTTACAGTTGCACGCTGCGGGCCGCGCACCCCCCCCCCCCCACACACACACACCCGCACATACACAGAGACATCGTGAACCCTCCCCCCATCCAGTCAATATCGTTATTAATTCCATACCCAGGCACCACTCTAGTGGCCATTCCAGCGACACAACTGTTCATGCCGTTTGTCTTTTACACAGATTCTTGGTCCAGCGAAGGAAAGACCGTAGAACTGCTTGCCCCTGGTGCTATTAAGCGCTTGCTCATCTATATCGCCTGCAGTTCTAGACACAATCCAACAACAGCATTTATTTTGATCCTCTTCTGTCACAGGTCGTTGGGACCGTCTGTGAACTGTCTTTGGGCGATTGTGGAGTACCGCGACACCACTGACTTGCTACCGTCTTAAACTGTTTCAGGTCTCTGCACCTATATGGCTGGTGCACGTGCGCCTACCATGAAGTAAGAAGAAAGGAAAGAAGGAAAAAAGTTCCAGTGCTAGAACCGCGTGGCCTGATGTGTTCAGTTCTTTAAACAGAACGCAAAGGGACAGAGCAAGTTGCTGCATGTTGCACATCTCTTAAATCAGCTATAGTCTAAAAATAGACATGCTAAAACTGACAGAACTGACCCCAAGTCGCAGAACTTCTCTCTGGCTTTCCCCCCCCCCCTCCTCCTATTTTTATATTACATAATTTTTATTTTATTGTTTACTACTTGATAGGCGCGCATGCGTGCGTGCGTGCGAGTGCATATGCGTGTGTGTGTGAATGAGAGAGAGAGAGAATGTTTGTGTTTTATGGTCAGTTAACTGCACAAGAGGCGAAACGAAGATGAACGCGAGACAAATTAATCTTTGTGAAGTGGGAAGATAACACAAGCCAGCACACGGTGAGTAGACGCCGTGGTGTGGCATATAGTCACACGTGCACCTTCAGGATACGAGGACGTTTGTCGGATCAGTTTCGAAACGTCTCTAATCCCGTGACTTGGCGTGATCGTGCCTGTATCTTCTAC
>SMGT01012131.1:440978-492665 GCA_004794575.1 Lanistes nyassanus | reverse complement strand
GGGGGGTTTGATCGCTTGTACCACAGACGACAAACTAATATCCTCTCCCTTTGGCAGCTGGAGACTTTTTAACACTACCCACCATTTTTTTCAATCTTCTTTTCCTTCCTAAAAAGCTTTTGACAAAAACCCAGTACATTTACAAGACTTGGTATTAGGCTGATGAAGAGAAAGACCATGTTTGACACAAGTCACCGGACGAACGATAGCGAAATAAGGCTAATGTTATGTAGAGACGAAACTGTATGTGACGCTGATGATGGAGACACGAGTGAATGACATCGCGTGACCTTACTGCACAGACAGGTGAAAGGCAATGCATGATGTTAAAGGAGGGAAAAACATGACGATGAGCGACGCTGATATAGAACGAACAAAGAGTCCAAACATGTCGATGCCTGACTTCAATTTTTTTAATGTGACGAAGCAGACAATGCAGATAAGAGAGGAATGTGACAATGCGTGACTCCCAAGACAGGCTCGAACGCAAGACGCTGTTAAGCAGACGAGATGTAAGCCAATGCCTGATGGTAGTGTACAAGGAAGTAGTTTGAAGGACCTGACCTTGAAGCTGGCAAGCTGGCAAGCTGATAAGCCTCATGTCTTGCACGCTGCATGAGAATGGCTCTGTGTATTTGTTGAGCATCAGTAGACAGTTTGACCTTTGAGTTACATCCCGACCTTTGGGTGACACCCTAGATTCTTCTGAAACACGTCAAACAATTTTTTTCCTAAACTGCTGTCCAGAAAGAAACTTTTTACTTTCTGCATATCTTAAAGCGTTGACTCTTACGTGCGTGCTGCTGTACCTCAGTATAATTGGAAGCAAATATTTAAAACTAAGCAGAAAGGATGATTGTTCTGGTAAATTATCATCTTGCAGTGAATTCATTTGGCACTGTAACGAACTTTTACATAGCTGTCTTACAGTCTTTGCGTTTGTGGCCTGACAATTCACACACCATCCACAGCTGAGCTTTTCGTTGTGGCAGTTGATCGCTTTATACTTTCAGTGAGTGTGTCAGCCAGTCTGCTGCTGTCACATTCCACGAGCATGAGATTCTTGTTGTTCTGTGATGTTTTTGTATATTTTTATCAAATCATTCTTAAGTCGTATGCTGTGGCGTGCATTTCCGAGAAGCAAATGTTTAAAAACTGTTCAAATTACGGACACAGTGGGCATGGAACTGTCTGGTCAGCTTCTTTAAACTGTATATATGTCACAGGGAGTGCCTGTATGACTGGGTATGTGTGCGTTTGTGTGCATCCGCGTATATGTGTGAGTGATCAATTGTAAAGGAATTTCGCATGAGCTAGAGTCAGAATGTGTAGTAAGTCTGCTTCAACTGTAATATTTATACTGAGCGAGTCTGAACTATTACGGTTACAAAAGAAACATGGCGCCATATATGGATGACTTGCATGTAAGAGCATTTATGACTACCTGGTGAATGTTTATCTCATAATGCTTGGAAGAAAGTACAAATGAGTCAATCCAACTTGTGATATTACAGAAATCTCTTAACGAACACGTTTTCATGAAGAAAGTTGCCATGTCACTTTCACCTTCGCGAGCTGTGTGTCGTCGTTGTTTGCCAAAGCGGGTGTTTATACGTCTCGAACATTACTTTTGTTCCATGTTCATTTTTTTCGTTCTTTTTGTGCGGGATTGTGCAATTTTGATTTATGCTGCTGGCAGCATGGCAAGACTTGTCAACAATTTCGCCATATTAAACACATAAGGTCACACATATTAATTCCTTGTTTATTGATTGATTCAACTGACAGCGTGCAGGGACGAGTGTGCAAGAAAGAGTGTGTGTGGGTGAATTGTTCGATATTTCAAGAATAATTCTAAAACACTCGCCATAGCACAACAAAAACGTGGACACATTTCCTGCTGTCATTCTTTGTGGTCATTGGACGAATGGACTGGACACCTAACACACATGCAAATGACCCGACATTACGCTATGGTCACTGTGCAAGTCGCGAAAACTCTCCATTGCTCAGAATCTTGATATTGGAAAGAAGTGCATGTATCTTGTGTAAATGCCAAAATTCTACCATTTACGAAAGACACATTAGTGTTTCTTATACGTAATATAGGCAACCAAATTCACCAGATTTCCCCGCCAGGCAAAACAGATCCCATGTGATGATAGAATTTAACAAAGAGGAGAGACACATACATGACTGGCCTTTTCTGGGACCAAACACGACTGTGCGGCTTCTAACAGCATCACGAAGCGTCCTCTATCGGGAATTTTTGCTGCTGCATAGCTCCGAGTAGTTTTAAAAAGTTGGATTGAAGACTGTAAATGCCTACACGCACGTTTTCCGTATCTTGACCCCAAGCGAATTAAATAGACTGCGAGCGACTCCACTCTTCTGGCGCCACTGCGTGGAACTGTGGCAAGAAAAGTGATGTGAACAGAGCGTGGCGGTGCATGAGTAGCGACTGTACAAAAAATAGTGACGGATGTTGCTATCCACTGCGCTTACCGGTTATGTTCGTATAACATAATGTTAAAAAACGTGAACATCAAAATGTCTACTGCCTACTTCTGACGCCAGAACATTCCAGCTTCTTTTTTTCTGTTTCTTGCACATGGTGTATCGAGGTTTTTTATTATTATTAAATGCATCCCAATGAGAGATGAAGACGAAAGGATACTACAGTAGGCGTAACATTATAGCCACTATCACCACCGCTTCCATCGCCTGTAATCATGCGACCACTCAGGTAAGCGAAACGACTAAAACCACATGGCATCTGCACGATCTTTCCACCCTCACCCCATCCCGAAATCAGTATCTGAAGTGTGATCACACCGACAGACGTATAAACGGACTGCTATTTTATCCGTTGCTCCCAGAAAGAGAGCGTGCATGTCTACAGTGTACAGCTGTTGACATCAACGTACGAAAGTGGGTGGGGGAGGTTTGTAGTTTGACACTGCGTCTAAAGATTAAGTCTAATGGTTGTGACTCAGAGACCATTCCTTCTTAGCCATTTAACCCATGTGAAATATTGCAGGACTGATGAAAACAAAAAATGGCCATAGATACAGATGACTGCACATCACCTGGAGGATGGCTCTGGATCGAAAATAATAGTCTGTTGACTTTCATCTCTTAATTGTGTTTCATTTCTGTCTGTCTGTCTGTCTGTCTGTCTGTCTGTCTGTCCGTCCGTCCGTCCGTCCGTCCGTCTGATATCGTTTTTTAAGCGCTCTCGTCGGTTTGAGCGACACCTGAGAGATTGCGGAGGTGGCCAGTTATTCTGATGTATGTCGTAACATTCCTCTCCCATCCTACACTGCGGCCTCTTGCACTCGTTCTGGCAGCACGAGGGAGGCCTACACGAAGGAATTCCAGCACTTTCCATGTATCCTTCGACATGCAGTAAAGGCCCACATCACAGACCAAGAAAAATAATTTTAATTTCTTATCATTTTGTTATATCACGCTTACACTGATTACGTAAATTATTGTGATCGTGTATTATATATAACTACCTTGACGCACTCCAGCAGTGTGAATATTTCTCGCTTGCATCGAGTATGTACAAAAACGTGTTCCTTGCGTCTGGCAGTCTGTCCTCACTACAGAGACTGGTCGGCTGAACCAGAGAACTCGCATAACAGTAACACTACACCCTGCTCCGCTGTTGTAAAGCTCTCACCTCTTGCTTCATCAACGATCATGGCACCGACCTAAAGGAGAATCCCCCGCCCTTGTACTAAAATAGACCTACTGCGCGTCAGAAAGACAGAGTACCTCGTGAACTTACCGTACTTCAACCCAAGTCATTGCACCCTTCGCTGTTTGCGTCTGTCGACAGCTTTTACGAGAGATTCTAGTGGCTCGGGCGTTTGTGTGCGTGAGCGTATTCTTTCTGTCCTGTATCCTGTCCAATCGTGAGCGTATTCTTTCTGTCCTGTATCCTGTCCAATCGTGAGCGTATTCTTTCTGTGGTGTATCCTGTCCAATCGTGAGCGTATTCTTTCTGTCGTGTATCCTGTCCAATCGTGAGCGTATTCTTTCTGTCGTGTATCCTGTCCAATCGTGAGCGTATTCTTTCTGTCGTGTATCCTGTCCAATCGTGAGCGTATTCTTTCTGTCCTGTATCCTGTCCAATCGTGAGCGTATTCTTTCTATCGTGTATCCTGTCCAATCGTGAGCGTATTCTTTCTGTCCTGTATCCTGTCCAATCGTGAGCGTATTCTTTCTGTGGTATATCCTGTCCAATCGTGAGCGTATTCTTTCTGTCGTGTATCCTGTCCAATCGTGAGCGTATTCTTTCTGTCCTGTATCCTGTCCAATCGTGAGCGTATTCTTTCTATCGTGTATCCTGTCCAATCGTGAGCGTATTCTTTCTGTCGTGTGTCCTGTCCAATCGTGAGCGTATTCTTTCTATCGTGTATCCTGTCCAATGGTGGTGAAAAGTGCGAAATGCGCAGACATTACAGTAAGAGATGTGCTGGTTGGCCATGGTGTGGACTCATTAAGATATCTATTGGCATCGCTCACGTTTTGTACACATGCGTATCTTTGCAATTGAATGTGTGTTTGCTTTACCCAACGTTGTCCTATCGTCTTAATCCATGTCGGTCTGCTATTGGGTAGATAACTAAAGACCATCTGTCGACATCAGCTTGCAAGATTGGGATAACCGTGGATGAGGAGAGTGTGGATACCCGCCTGCTGGGCTTTAGGTATTTCACTAAGTTCTCTTGCCGTTACCTGGTACTTCCTGAAGGTTTATTAAAAATTATAATAAATTATTATTAACCTGTATCCAGGTGAAGCTAATGAGACTTTATTTCTGATCGAAGAAACTGGACAACCGCCTCACTTCTATCACTACCGGGGATATAACTGATAAGATCATCGACATGTCAATACAAAAGGGTTTTCCCCCATTCGCTCACTGAGAAAAAAAACGCACACATACAGTCCTATATTGATCAAAAGAGAAAAAAGGGATTCCATCTCCCGCTCGATTTAAAAAACTGTACAAAATCAAAACATGTCACGTCAGCCTTTTCCGAGAGCAAACACGACTCATCGCCTACCTGGACTTTGAGTATCGTGACAGCTCCGTTTCGAGTCGTCTTCGCCTGTTCGAAAGACTTTTGGCGTATCGTTGAGCCGTGCAAGTAGACAGCAAGAACTGTTTGCAAGGGCAGTATTACAGTTCTTGTAACCGTATATAAATGGTGTAGTCAGCGACTCGGATTTCTCGGGCAGAGAAAAAAGATGAACATTAAAGTTGGCTGCAAAGCGCTCTGAGTGCCTGTAAAGTTTGTTTTATCTGCTTGAAGACTTATCGGTCTCGTAGGACCAATTACATTAGACAGCTTGTTGTTTGTGGAATAGTATTTTCCATTGCCATTTCGCTGTTATGAAGCTGTTTATCACTGCCTCTCTCTCTCTCTCTCGCTCTCTGCATGTTTCTGTGAGTTCGTGGGTGTTTGTTTTTGATCTGTCAACGACTTCAGAGTTTAAGCGATTATAGAATTTATTGTGCTGAACGAAAGAGAACCCTGTGCGGGCGTGGACCAAGCGTGGACGAAGAAAAATGTCAAAAGGCGTCGAGCTACGGTCATGGTTGCGTGTTGGTGATAGGCGCTACTTGGGTGTCTTGCTGACGTAGTCTCAAGTACAGCAGCGAGCTGCCTCTGGGCACTGGAGAAGTCGTCAACACAATTCTCAGGTTACGACCATGTGAGTCTCTCCCTTACCCTGCTCTCTCTCTCTCTCTACGGGGCAGGAGGCTACAAGTGTGCATCGAAAATCTATCGAAAAAAGTTCATTTTCACAGTTTGAAGGTTTGACTTCAGACGTCACAATGAGAGTGTGTTGAAACAGCGTCATAGTTCAGAGTGTGCTACCTCCGCGTCACCGCCAGGTTTGTATTTCAACCCACCTCTTTCCCACTCAGTGTCATCTTCAGTCCTCACGGCATTGAAGATACCAGTAATCATTACCCATTTCATCTTCGTTACATGCTTGTCTTTAATGGATGGAAAGTTAATTACTTTCAATTTCCTTCAGAACGTTTTTGTCATGGAGAGAATCGCCTCGGGTCGTTTGTACCCAGAACCATTTTCGTGCTCATAACATTAATGCGTGGTGTTTCCTTTGCTCCGTGCATTTAATGCTTGAAGAATGCCCTATTGGATACTTCTGAGCAATGGGCCGGGTGGCATGTTCATTTGTATCTTCTTTCAACACGTGAAAGTGCTCGTAAAATGCAAGAAAGAACAGGCCTTACGACCGATTTTACTACGGGTGTCGCAAGAAATTCGGTCCGGCAATAACTCTGGCCCGGGTCCAGTTAGGTCACAATATACGCATGCGTACGTGTCACCGGTTATACTGTGGTAAATGTGGTCCGAGGATTTAAATCGTCAGTTATTAGTTAAATTAGAATCGTTTTTGATCTCAGCATTTGGATTAACGTTAGGGCAGGGTTGGGGTGAGGGTTAGCGTTTTGCGCTCTCTACGCACGCATGCGCAATCTGGATGCAGGACCAAATTTCTTACGACACCGGACGTAGGTATATGAATGCCAGGTCAACCAAAACTATCAGCCACTCATAAAACAGTCACGTTCGCCCTCTCAAAATTCTATGCGAATCCAGCTTCTGAACGCGTGAAAATTCTTGTTTCCTATTTGCGGTGACCATTCAAGAGCCAGTCAGCTTACGGCTCAGGCAGTGGCGACAGAACACTAACGACTAACGCTCAGCAATGGTCGCTGTCTACCCAAACGAATAAAAAATGTTTTCATGCCCAGACCTCTCTATGCGTTGTCCTCACACTGAACCACAAGCCGGGAAAGGTTTACTTCCAACCACACATGTGAAGTGTACAATCGATCAGAAATCTTCGGCAGAGTAGCGACCCTTTTCACTTTACCAGCTCAACATGGCTGTAAGCCGGGCAGACAACTCACCGATGTCGTCTGTTATCAGTTTTCTCAGCTGATGTGGTTTCGCCAGCTACTCTTGTAGCCATGAGAGTCTTTTTACTTTTTACTTTTCGGTTTTTTCTAATTTTTTTATTTTGGAAGCTAATGATAATGGTACCAGCAACAGCCATTATTAATCGAGTGAGATCGACCGAAGCGATGGTATTTTTCGTCGTAATGGCAACTTAATATGGGTTTATGGGTGGACTTTTTCCGGCGTATATCCATGTCTGATAATAGCATGTTGCAATGATGTCTCAAAAAGGCTTATTTTCTCTTGCTTTGCGCACAAGAAGACCATTGCTACGCATGAGCCGCCCTTAACACAACCTTGAAATTATTTCGTAGCTATCCATTTGTCTTCCTATGCCACACTCAGTACGCGCGCACACAGACGAGCACGCAAATATGTCTTACTGTTTCGAAAATTATCACTAAATTACCACTAGTTCCCAAACACTGAGCAAACTACATTCAAAACAAGACTTTTGAGGAACACGCCAACAGTCACGCACGCGCACATCTAAACATGTAAAGATTCGTGTACAGGAAGGTGTGAGGACTCAGGGCGACAGTGGGGGTGGGGGTCTTGTGCCAGTTAACCTGTACATTGATGTAAGTAATCCCGAATTTTCCAGTGAAGTCACGAATCCTTGATATGTCGGTAACGTTTTATCCCTGCCCGATTCTGACCCCGTGGTTTCATGTGTCGGGTCCCCGTTTCTCCGAAAGCTTACCGCTGTGTATCAAGTACATATATACCTGTAACTCGAGACTGAATGGGACAACATCCAAAACTACATATGACCCGGAATGGTCTTCGACGGTTGGCTGTCCAACTAGCCAACCAGAAATGAGGCAAACTGATAAATTTAAAAGACAGGCAGGCAGGCAGGCAGGCAGGCAGGTAGACCATTCAGCAATCATTCTTAAAATAAAATGTCTATTATTAAACGCTATGAAATTGTGCTGGCGGCAGAGAGATTTGTATCTTTTTTTGACTAAATATCGTGGGATCTTTAAAAAAAACAGAAGTTCTTGCAGATGTAAGTGACTATTCAGCAAACTCCTCAATGCGGACCGTGTCAGATTTGTTGAGATTTACCTCAGCACAGTCACCCCCAAAGCTGGATAAGGTTCATATATCGGGTCAAATACCACAGCGCAGAGATGGGGAAATAGGGTGCCCCGGTGGCCAATGGCCAGTCGAAATCTTCTCTAGCCATTTAAATTCATAAATCCCTAGGCCGTCGGTTTTATGCACAACAGCAGATGGATCACTGAAAGAAACGGGTCACTTCCTGCGACCTCTCTCAAACACACCATCTTGTTTGTGATTTTCTAAGTCCTGATTGAGAGGTTCCATACAACTTACCGTAGTCCTTAGAAAAGAGGCCATTGTACCAAAATAAAATCAAAACAACACTCTCCCCCACAAAAAAAGAAACAAGAACCAACTACAACAACAAAACTAAAAAAAACTAATCTCGTGGAAATAACTGAAGTAGACTAGTGAATTTCCAAAAGTTACTAGACCGTCGGGCTAGTGAAAACCTTGGAACTTCTCCGGCTCTGATACAGCGACAGGTTGACACAAACGCTGCCTAGTGACACGCAGACTGTCTCCTAAGATAAACGTAACGTGAAGACTGCATGCACGTATCTGCACTGTAAATCCAGGTACGTGCTAATTCATTAGAAACAGATACATATTCCAGCAATTAAGTGACATTGCACATGTAGCCATGACTTTGCGTGCTTCGCATTAAGCTGGTCGAGCACTAGATGATTCGACTCATTTTACAATCTAGTCATATTCTCGTTCAACTCAAATGATCGCGTAGGCCCTACTTTTTAAAAAAAAGTTATTTAAGCTTTAGTCAAAAAGGGACAGGTGCGTGTATTTGATCAGTCAGAGACTTCCCTGGGCAGTATGTTATGTCCTACTAGTTTTCCGCTGGTACAGAAGGAACGGCCTTTCTGTGGGAGTTTGTCAGTACAAAAAAATCATGAGTGTCAAGTTTAAGTTTTATTGTCACAATTCCTTCAGTACATTTTCGTACAGCAAATTAGGTTTCTATCTAGACCATACAGTTCTATAGTGATCTGCTATACAATTACTGCGCTTGGTATCAACTGCGTACCGTTAGAATTAATCTAGTGCAGGAAATAAAATTTCGCTGATGGCCCATCAAATAACCAATTTCCCATATCCAAGTGTATTGCAGATTAGGTTTACAGCAGAAAAGTCCTTTGGATTTGTGCCAACTCAGAACCGATTTTGGAATCAGGCTGAGTAAAAAGGATTTAATTTAAAAAGTAAAATACTTCAGCAATGTAAAATTGATGTGCTCAGAATTTTGTTTCAGTTTTCCCCCTAAATTACTTGCAAGTTCTATCAAGCACAGAACGCACTTTCAGGAAAATCAATTCCTATAAAACCTAAGGACTGATATGAGTCACTGGTTCTACGAAACCAGTGAAACGCTCAAATCTTCGAACAGAAGGAAATGTCTAAGAAAGAAAAGGTAGGTAGGGGGATGGGGGAGGCAAGCGAGAAAGGACACGGACGGTTGAGGTGAAATACACCTTCTTGAGAATCGGTAGATTTGACAAAGATTTCTGTCCTCACAGACGAGTCGTCTCATATACAAATAACAGTCTGCATTTGTGCACATATATGCATGTATCTATGCATGTTTTTTTTCTGAGTGCGTGTCCGCCGTTAACTAGTGTCCGATTACGCACGTAGGTATCTAAGGGAGCTAGCGCAGCATACTTACATTTTTAAGAGTGCTAAAGTTAACTCCCTGGAAAGAATTCAAGCAACTTGAATTGTGAGAACTGAGCCAGCGCGTGAGTAAACACAGCAGTAATCTGGGCCACTGTCAGAAGGAAAAAAAAGTTTAAGAGAAAATAACATGGAGCGTGTCTGCGGCTCCGTTGCAGTCCACGGGAGGCAACTACAACCACCTTGATTTTATGCTTGCCTCCCCTGCTTCAGGTGACACTATGTCTTGTGTGTGTTGGCCTAAGCATCTGACCTGTCATCAAATGCTGTGCTTGGTTTTTCGATCGAACTTCGGAAAAAAGTACTCTTTTCATCGAGATTTTAAATTGTTTATAACTAAATCCACTGCACACTTCCAGCTTTCTAGCATCCTGAGGTCTATATAAGCAACACAAATCTTAATCCTCCCTGCGTATGTGTATGAATAATATAATGCGTTATACTTATACGTTATAGTCCACTCCATGCATGATAATGTTTACAACGTTATATCGAAAGAAAAATGACGTGGGTAAACACATTTTGACTTTTTCTCTCTTTTACTACGTCAGTAAATGAAACAGTGTCTTTTATTTATCATGTTTATTTATGTCTGTCACAAATGTGCCAATAATTGTCAAACATTGTGATCAGAAATACTCCTTCTGAAGCGAGCACACAGCGAAACGACCAAATTTTAGCAGTATGTAGACACAGTACTTCCAACATTCGTTTCGTTGTATTTTAGGGGTTGCATGCCATTGATGTTAAGGTAGCTAATTTTATATTGAATATTTGTTTGTTTTATATTACATATTTGTATTGTATGTTTTATATTACATATTTGTATTATATGCAAAGAATCTCGGCGAAGAACCCAAAGAATAGAACCCATCCAGAGTTACCATTCTTGGCTGGAAACTCATCCCATCTCGTGATGACGTAGACCACACCCGCTTTCTGGCATCATGGAGGAAAACGGGGTTTCCTTACTTTCTAATGGTGTTGGTATGTAATCCCGCCTACACATATATATTTATCTACCATTATGTTAGCTTCTAATGCTTGACTTTAGTAGCAGTACAGCCTTTGTTAATTTTAAGTGTGAATGTACCGATTCAGCCAGCAAGCTTGGGGATAGCTGATGATGCTGAAGTTGATATTTCTGTTTGGTACCCCTCCCTTACGTTCCGCTTTCGTACTGTTTGCTTCAGCAGTGGCAGAGATATTGTATTCTTACCTTGTGCTATGTGTGCTATTGACTGGCAAATGAGCGTATGTCGAAGCTGTGTATGCTGGGAATGGCATCTGCATGTATTTAAATAATACTGGTGGTCGATGTTTACTGTTTGTTGATGTCGCCAGATGGGCACTGTTGTTTAACTTGTTGCTGTTGTTACCGCTAGTAGAGCGATCTTGAGCAACATGCATGTTGAATAATTGATCAGTCTGCACCAGTTATTTGTTGTAAAGCCTTTTAGCTGAACGTTTCAAATAGTTTACTCCAATATTACTGTAATCAGGACCATGCAGGGTAATTGTAAACCTAGCCTATGAGGTTTGTTTTTTGCACTTTTAAAAACTCCAAGTTTTCAGGTATGCTGCTTGCTAAAACTACTTATTGCAGTATCACATAGCTCTAATCTGAAAACAGTAACTATCAGCAAATAAAATGTATTAGATAATTTTTATGTCTTGCACCATCTTACCTTAAAATTAAAAGCCTGTGTAGAGACATTTTTCCTGACTCCATTACTAAACAAACTTAAGAAAATTGCCCTGAAATGTTTCCTTTTATTGTCGTTAGCACCCCATTATTTAGATCATTGGTTGTGGGATTTTGAACTGCATGGGGTAATGTCACTATTTAGGCTTTGCTGTTTACTAATCTACCTCCCCAGTGCTGTGTACATTTCCTTACTGTGACAACACCAGATGTCATAAGCTGCTTTAACTTCCATTGCAAACTGGCTATTTAATGTGACTTCACACTAACTCCTGGCATGTTTATCAACTACTAACCTGTTGTCATAGTCTTACAGCAGGAAGAGTGGGATGGGAGAAGCAGATAATTTTTAACACAACGTATTTTATCCAAATAACACACAACATGCCAGAGACAAGATCCAAGCTCACAGCAATAGCTTTTCATTGTCTATTCAAGAAACGTGATAGTTGTGCCACTAAATCATCTTGAAAGATGACTGGCAGGATGAGAGTCTAGTGGAGAAGAGAATAGTGGGCTGTGAGACAGTACTATCATAACAAACTTTAAATCATGCCTATACTGTTCTATATTCAAAACTGTGTCACGTGTGACAGCTTTAGTGAAGCATTAAGGAGGAGATAAATGGTGGTTCATCTACTCTAGTGTCATTTTAGGATAGTAGCTTCCCCTGCTGGATTCCAAACTGATTTCATGTCAAACAAACAAACAAACAAAAATTACCATCAGTGTTAGCTTGTCACTAATAAGATATGTCAGTATTGTAAATTTTTAGTTCTCTCTTGTTAATATGCACATATTTGTGTGTGTGTGTGTGTGTGGACACATGTCTGTGAGCGAGAGAGAGATGGACTCACAGAGAGAGAAAGAATATTTTTAATAATGATTTAGTATAATCTTTGTAATGCATTTATAAAGTGTTGTCTGTAACCCAACTGTCACTGTTATTATAAAATTGATCTGACTAGAAGGTTAGCTAGCTATAAGTATATAACTCTTTTTTGTAGTTATACATGTACAACGAATTTCAGAACAATTCTTTCTTCTTTTATAATTTACTGCCTTCATCTACCCTACAGGCAGGATTACCTACACTTTTCATAACTGAAGTACATGTAGTTCTTTGAATTGTATATGTGAAAAACTGTCAGTCTATCTTTTTTTCTCCAGTTTAAATAAATTTAATTAAAGACCTACCCAAGTGTCAAATCTTTTTCAAATAAATGGCTTTAGTTCCTTTGTTTTTAAGAGCTTCAAGCCGCTAAACATTACATACAAAGAAAAAAAGGACAAGATCCTGATGTCACATTGGAACATGGGCATCATGGGAATCTTAGGCTGTCATAGCTTTGACCAGTGGGTCACTTGTTAATGAGACTAAAAGAATGTCACGATTTTGTGCACACATCATGGCGAGATGAGAAAGCAAAGGGTTGAACACTTCTATCTCATGGAAAAAAAGGGAAATTTACCTTCAAAATTGTGATGCTGTTGTAACAATCTAAATCCAGCCAGTTGAACAAACACTACAATGGGTCCTTAATCTTTGAAATGTGTAGAATATTCTTTGAATTTCTGAAGAGTAAAATTAAAAACAAGAGATGAGAACACCCTTTGTATGGCAGGCAACACAACAGCATACAGCATGCTGTGACCTGGGATAAGAACCACCTGTTTTAGAGTGCAGAGGCAAGAGAACTGTGTTACTGTGTTAATGTTAGGGTTGCTAGGTTTAAGACTAAGACCGCGCTGAATATAAGGCAGACAGTGGCGCAGATGTAAGCCAGGAAACAAAAGTAGGTAGAGACCAGCACACTGGGCTCTTGTGATTAAGAATGCTGGCAATAATGGCAGCCCCTCTTCAAACCCAGTGCATTGGCAGGGGCTTTTTCTTCTGTACATAGACTTTGTCTAGATGCAACCAAAGCAAGTGTCTAAATATAAACAATGATATCAAATAGTATTCTGTCTGTGAGGTGGGTGGAAGTGAGGGTGGCTTAGACCAGAAAAGATCCATTCTTTTATAACAAAGGATGGTTTGTTTTGTTCAAGGTTTCTTGTTTTTAGAAAAGATTGCCAATGGCTTATTGAAGAAATTCTGTACATGTATTCCACTCTAACTTCTTTTATGGTTTGTAATCTATGATGTATGGTTCACTTCTTTACTTATTTTCTTGTCAAGGTATATGATGTTTTGTTTTGTGGAATTGATGATAATACATATACACTGTAACTAACTTCTTTTATGGTTTGTAATCTATGGTGTGTGGTTCACTTCTTTACTTATTTTCTTGTCAAGGTATATGATGTTTTGTTTTGTGGAAATGATGATAATACATATACACTGTGACAGCTTTATTGGTATAATATAGTATTAGTGGCCTGTTGCAAATTAATCAAAACATATTTGAAGTTTATATATGCTTTTTTTCAACTGCATAAGGGGGTAAGCTCTTATGTATGGACTGCATGTTTTATGTGAACTTAAAGAATTTAAAGCACCAGTTTTCAAGTATGTGGTGAACTGTTTCTTTGGAAAGGCTCAGAAAAAGGCTACTAGATGTCCAAAGCTCTTAAGAGGTTTGAATTACAAGATTGGCTGTTCAAACTTGCAAGATATTAAAAACAAAACTGCTAATATTAATGCCTCAGGACTATTGATTCCACTGTGATATCAAACACAGCTCTGTTAAATAAAACTGTTATTGCACATAACAGCTCAGATCATCAGAGATAGGGTGGAGTTCTGTTTTCCTCATAGAGATGTACTATTCTAGATTTACTACCTCATGGCAAAAATGCTAAGAATTTGAACACATTTAGAAACCTAGGATGCACCATTGTTACAGACAATTTGGTTCAAATCCTTGTCAAGCTTTTGCACAGAAACCTTATCAAAACATGTCATATGAGGTTGGGAGGCAGAAAAGCTATGGTTTAATAAAGTACATATACTAACAACTGAACTGAACTGTGAAAATGCTCTCAGTACAGTGCCCAGAAATGAGTAAATACACAGAAGATTGGGAAGTATATCATGCCAAAGACATCTCTTTCACTATAAATGTATTAGGCTTTAGCATGGCTGGTGTGCTTCCGTTTTTCGTAAACCTACGGTTTTGAGTTGTGACTGTAGTTTTGTCCCTAGCGGGAACGTGGCGTGCCTTGCTGAGTGAAGAAGGTGCCCGCTGGGCCCTGCAGCCTCAATGTACGCTGGATTGGCGTCAGTGGTGCAGCAATTACCACAGCTGCTGGGCTGGGACTCTTTGCGGCAGCAAGTAGGGAACAGCAGCACGAGGGGCAGACGAGGACGTGAAGTCCCCAGAGACGAGAAAAGCCTGCAGGCTGCAGTCGACGTGGTCTGTGGTCAGCAGCGATCTGAAGCCACGTGGTCCTGTCTTCCCCCACCTCCTCCTGTTTCCGTTAACCGAGTAGACGCGGCTGATGTCCTCTGACCCTGACAGGCTTACGGCTCGATGGAGGTTAGTCGTCGAACAGGCGCGTACCTGCGGCATCTTGCGGCAGCTGTATCGATCTGCGGCAGTCGCAAGGGCCCCCCGCGCAGCTTGCTGCGTGGCTTGGCGTGACGCGCAGCCGCAGCTTCAACGTGCCTCTTCGGCCTTTAGCTTTCTGTTTTCGCCTGTGAAAATCGCCTGATCACCCCTTTGCTTTGCGTGGACCCCCGGGCAGTTTTTCGTTCCTCCTGTCTGGCTGCACGGCGGATGTTGACGTGACACCGATGAGGAGGCTGCAGTCGTTTGCTGGCCGTTACCGTCCCCAGTGCTTGGCGCGGTGATGACGCAGACGATTGTGGTGGTCGTTGATGCGTCGGGTAAGCCGAGCATCAGACTCGATCGCCGTTCGTTGACCGAGAATGTGGTGTAGCTTGAGACGAGGATTATACTGCAGTGACTGTCAGGTCGTGCTGTGTCATGGACAAGATGAGTGCTTTTCTGAACCGTTGCTCTGCTCAGCTTGACAGCAGCATGGAGATACTTGGTGTGTATTGCTTCCTATGTGAACGTAGTATGTATACGCTCGAGTGTGTGAAATTCATTTGCAGGTTTTAAGAGTTTTATTTTAGCAGATGGTACTTCTCATAGATCAGAAAAGCTCATACATGGACATACGTAACCATAGCTGAACTAGCACAACGTGAGTGATAATTATAATAACGTGATGTGGGCAGTGATGAAAGATTTCTGACCACATCGCCATGCAAGGCCCTGTTTCGGCAGACCTTGCCTTTGTCGAGTGAAGGCACTCTCAACCACCATGTGTCTGCCCATTCATTATGCGTGCCCCGGGTCACGCTAGACGGGCCTTTTAATATTCGTTGCCGCCAGTGTGGGGTGGCAGTAGTACTACAGTATATCAAGGCGTACCTCGTGAACCGGAAGTTGTGTGGCCGTGAATTGATCAAGGCTATCGCGAGATACGTGGGCGTACCGCCCCAACAGTTTCCCACGCTGTAACAGAAGACAGATTGACAAAAACGTATTGTTGCGAGAACATTACCGTAAATCTTGTCACTGGCCTAAAACAGACCCGTTATATAGGCTGTTCCAGTTTCGCACCCCGTTCTCATGACTACGCAGTTTTCAGACTGCAACTGCTTCGAGCAGTTCGCTGGTAAAAGTTCAGATACTACCCGCGCCAGTCTGTTGACACATCCCACCGTTTCCCATCTAATGCCAAGGCCTTATATATATATATATCTTTCAACCCCGGTGACGGTGCTGAAGGGCTTGCATACAGGGCTACTGACGTTCTCTCACAAGTTACTGACTGTAAAGAGGTCTGTTGTGTCATTATAGAGGAGATGGGGGTCGCTTTACGCTTCGGTACCATGTTTGCAGTTGTAGGACTTTAATGCGCGTCGACATAGGGTGCACCTGCGTGTACAATCGCAGCTCCTGTGCTTTGCCTGGTGGGTACAAACATATTTCTTTATCATAAGGCGACGTTTATCTCGGCCTAGTGTCAGCTTGACTAGCCCGCCTGCAGATACCCATCTTTATCGCGCACTTCATTCCGAGTTAGTTTGCTGTTTCTGAGTGCAGCTGACTGCTCATTCTCGTGGTCCACTGGTGGGGAAGAAACCAAGGGGCCTAGGGGGAAAAAGTTTACACGGTGTCTCTGTCCCACCCCCTCCCTGCTTTATTTTTACTGATACCGGAGAATGTTACCTTCGTGCTGGAGGTCCAGAAACAAACATTCATTCGTATGATAACATGGTCCGAAAATGTGTGATGATCAGTGAAACAAGTGTAGAGGGTGGAATTGAATAATACAAAGAAACCGTACACTTTGTAAGGCGACAGGTGTCTCGTTTTGCTAGTAAGGCGTACATAAGGACTGGACGGAAAAAAAGGTTTGATGTTTTGGGATTGGATAACAACGATCACAAAAAACATGACGTGCCCCTTTTCATGAAGGTCTGCATGCTCCGCACATTGTTTACATCTTGTTACCTCTAGTATTTGTAACTGTAAAGGTGCGTCACCCAGTTGACAGCATGATGGGAGCCAGGCGGTAAAGCCGGCCTCGCACGGTTGGACTTCATCGATAGAAAAAAGCGCGAAAAAATAGAGTAAATCGTCTGGGAGGAAAATTGAACGCCATTTTGATCTAAAGATTGCCTACAGACTGTAGCGAAGATCAGTATCTTCGCAAAAGATCTGACCAAGTTTAGAAGAAACAAAACACAGCTGGTTGATTGGCTGGGTTTTGTTTGTTTGGCTGCAGGGAGTTGGATTGTTCTTTATGACAGTTTTCGCTCCACTTGGACGAACTGTGTGAGGTTGGTGTAAACTAGTAACAGCAAGCACCACACAGCGTGTTGTGCTCCCACCCCTCTCTTCAACTTCATCTTCTGCGTGCCGATGCAGAGTGAACGGGACAGCAGTTGCTGGAATGGATCTGTCAGAGATCTCAAACAACAGAAGATCCACATGGACAGCTTACCATTTCTGATTCTTCCATTTCAGTCACTTTGTTGAACAACAAAATGCACTGACGCGAATTCCAGAAGCCATCTGGAGTTGCCGGAAGCTCCTGCATCATCTAGTGTCCGTCTTCTGATATTCAGCACGTAAAAGCGCTAATTCACTGGAGCCAATCAAATGACGAGCTCTCTTTCGGATGTATAAAAAGCGGAGCCAATCAAATGGGGAGCTCTATTTCGCAGATCTTTCCGTGGGCGGGGGAGGGAGCAAGAGGTGGGATGTTTCGGGAGGAGGGGGGTTTAAGAGAAGGGGTAGGGGTTAGGGTGGGGGCTAGGGTAGGGGTGTAGGGGGTTATAGGCAGCAAAGATCTTTCAGAAAACTGCAAGGTTTTCAGTGATGACTCAAAGAGATTAGCATATTTTACGTAAGACTGTATTTTGATAGGCTCCAGTTTTTCTGCGGTTTTTCAAGCTCATTCTTTCAAGGCTGGTAATGCGGAGCTGTCATTTCCTGTTCGAGATAAAGCGAAAGTCAGCTTATTTTTCCCTCCATCGCCTCTTCGCAGGCAAAACACGATGACACCCACAGGCTGATAGAGAAATAATCTAAAAACTTGCGTATGTATGCTTGCACACCTGCTTGTCCCAACTGGTGTCTTGTAGAAAGGGACGAAGTAAACCCGTCTGTCAAAGCCAGAGGAGCCGCCTGAGCATCAACTGAAAAATGTCCATGCCTGCTCACGTATCTTCGACGTTCATAGTCACTGTATCTCGCCTTTCCCATTGCCTTCATCACTTCCGTCGTCTGACCAGTCTCTTGGTGTTTGGATCAGTCGCAGTGCACCAGGCCTCCTGGTTGTCCACGTGCCTGATATTACGCGTTTACGCCAAGAGAATAACGCGGTTATCGAGCACTGGCACGTGACCTGTGTCTCCTGTTTGCGCATAAACGCGCATTTGGATCAGTTCATACGCGTGCATCGGCTTCTTTTTCGTTAAAGCTTCCGTTGCCTCCATTGTTTCGCAAGGCCTTAAAGACTTACGGGGACCTTCGTGCATGGAAAAGACGACACTAGCACCGATTATACATCCTCACATCCGCTTTCTTGTGTCAGCTGCGGATTCCTGCATCCTGTTTGGTACGGTAGCTGTCGTCGCTGCAATACACCCGCGCTACGATTTGTGTATAGTCACTTATAAACCTATCCAACGCTTGGCGTATGTGGTTACAATGTGCAGGTGGGCGTGCGTAAATATGGCCAGGTGTGGGCCCTCAGTTTCTGAAACATTCACCGACTGTAAACAGTTTGTCCTCGGTAAGCAGGGGTTGAACTGTCGCCAATTGCCCGCCTCTGGCTTGAATTTTAGCACGTGACCAAGGACCCTTCCCGCCCTTAAAGTTTTGTACGCGAGGAAGTGTAAGGCTTCTTTGGCTAGCACTAGCGCACATCCGCTAGCTTTCTGGGTAGGCTATAAGAAAATATCGAACTTCTTAAGATCTGACCACTTTTCCGTTTTTGAGCCTGAGCTTCATCGGCGTTCTCTTTGGCCCATATTTCGCGTCACCGATTTACCTGTCAGGCGAGAACGGGGTAACTCCCGGCGATCTGCTGTACTGTGTAAAACCGACCTGCTGCAATCTATTGCTCATATGCTTTGTAGTTGCGAATTATCGCAAACGGTATTGCTTGAGACAACGTGCTGCCACACATGGGACAGCTGTCGTAACACAGGCTTCAGTCCCAGCCACTCACACTATACTGACACCGGGCCAACCAGTCCTTGTACAGATACTAAACGCCCAGCTTTTAAGTGGTAGGTGTGACACAGCCGGGGTGCGAACCGCTGACCTCCCGTCTTGGAAGCAGAGAGGCTGACACCTTTACCGTTAGACCACCGAGGCGGTCGGGCGTTGGGGAGAGGGGCGGGCAGCAACGGGGGAAAACGATGGTTCGGTGGCCCTGGGCCACCGGAAATCTTGCCGGGTTATTAAGGATCATAAATCACTAGCCCGTCGGTCTGTCAACCTTTTTTGTGAAAAAGGAACTCTTGTATTTACACAAAAAGAGTAAACAGCCTGACCCAATGGTAGGTGAGTTTCAGAAGTTGGGCTATTTAAACTTTTAAAACTTCCCATCCCTGAAGTTGGGAGAAAGCTGGAGTGCCCCATAGACAAAACGCCTGATGACCATCCCTGTAAATGTTTGTCACATCCGCAAGGAATGCGTACATGAAATGATTTCCAAACTTCGACCTTCCCAGTAGCAGTGATGAGCCCCTGCTGCCATTCAGGGGCCGCCCCTGTCTGTGGGTATCAGTGAAGCTGGGTGGCTGGTGCCGTCTGTTCGTGGCACTAGTGAGGTCTCTGAGCACTGAGCGAAGCATGCTACTGCTCTTGTTTCGCTTCAGGTTTTCCAGTTGAAGACGGTTTCACTTTTTGTTTTGACGTTTTGCACGAATTAACTTGAATTTTACACGAATTAGCTTGAATTTATTTTACACGAATTAACTAGAAATTTGCACGAATTAACTTAATTTGTACACGAATTATTAGCCGAAGCAAACACTAACCACGACATGGTTTGCAAAAGTAACAAAGGTTTGTGCATGTAACTTCTGAGTACTTGTAGCACAAAATAACACCGCCGAGTGTTGGCATTGTCGTCGAAAGCTCACACTTTATATACCAGTTGGCGTGTTCCGGAGGCAGTTCGCACAGATTGTGTACTGAGGTCAGTTGTATAGACACGAGGGACGAGAATAATACTAGATCGGGGTGGCAGAGCTGCTGCTATGGATAATAGGAAATGTGATGTCACTGGTTAACGTTACTTGCGTTTCTCGCGCCTCTAGAACTGGCCTCCGTGCAGGCCATAGCCCCTTCCTAGCACCTGAACAGGAAAGGCAATTATTAGCACCTGCAGGGAGCTTCCGGTTGCTAGAAAACGGGAGGAAAGCTTCAGTATGTTTGTCAGTGTGATGTCGTGTCAAGGATACAGCAGCCATAATTTCCGTGTGTAAGCACGGGCACACCGAAAAGGTTCGAGAAGTCTGGGTAAAGAGACGCTTACCTGTTTCAGGGTTTGAAGTGTTACTTTATGAATATAAACCCTCCAGCACAAAAACCGGGGCTAGCTTGCATGAGCAATCGCATCTTCCCTTCCAGTCATAAAACTGATCGTAAGGCCCGTTCACTATATGTATTTTATGTGCACCTTTACGTATGAACAGGATACAACCCATTCATCATGGTCCCTGTCAGAATACTAAACTTTTCCTTGTGTTTGATGTCAACAGTCTAAAACGTGCTTCCGAGGGCTACGGCAATTTACCAATGATTCGGAGTTGAGTTACATGAGTATTATATATCCATCCTCTACGTTAACATGCTGGTAAGGCCCGTTGGTCGTGTAGGCACATGCGTGAGTAAGGCATCCTGGGGACAAACAGCTCTACTGGACGTCGGAGGAACGCACGCGAACGCGAGCGCGCTCACGCACAAACACACGCATGCACGCGCGCATCTTGTGTAGGATTCATGTGTGAAAACAGAGAGAACAGGTCAGTTTTAAATTAGTTTCGTTTCTGCAACGTCAGCACGTGAGTTTCGCGAGGGTGTTGACTGTGTGCAAGTTTTTGTGTTCACGAGCATTTCAACAGGAAGCGTAACTCTGAGCACCTTGAACACGCAACCGCCAGGCAGCAGAACTAATTTGGCGAACCTACCCTACTTCTACCGGGGAAAAACCTTGACGGATTCCACACTAATGCCCCGCATAGCACAGCCGTTTCCGAACCCCACCTCTTTTTTTTCTTAGTTGTCGCATCCCGTGGCTGTTAATTAAGAGACTAAAGACAGCATAGAGACAGAACAGTTTGTTGAGTGTGTGTGCCCCTGTGTTTCGTGCTCTTTGTTTTGTTTGGTGGTTTAATTTGTGCCGTGTCGGCAACTAAGGTTACATCGCGGCAACCATCCTGCCCTGTAAACGTGCTGCACGTCAGAGGAAAATGTGAAGCCCACTACTCCCGCTGTTCTGACGACTTGCTTTCTCGTTACATTAAGTGTCCAGGTGATGTTGGAATTTTAAAAGAAGTTCATCAAGACATTAAATCCTTTCCTGTGTGGTGGCTTAAATTATCCGAAGATTTGTCATTCTGCTAGCAGAATGCCTGTGACGTTGAAAGAGACGACCTCGCAGATCTTCAAGGATCCCGAATTCTTCAGTCCCCCCAGCCTAATCTAGACGAGAGCTTCAGCGTCCTGCGCGACATGTGAGAAGCCCAGTTCCTGTCTTGCAGACGTGGTATACTTTTCATCCAGCGGCAATGGCAGCGGGTTCTAGATATCGGGTGACGCGTGTAACCGTCGTTGTTCGGAGGCCAGCTCTACAGACGCGAGCAACGTAGTTCTGATGTCACTTCCTCGTGGCTGTACCCCCCCCCCCAAGTTTCACCTGCCAATTTTCTAGCCCAAGCAGCCGTCACGTCCTTTCAACTCAAAAATGTCTTCCGAGTAGACGTAATTGAACCGTCACTGTTCACGTGACTCGGCTAGAAACAGTTGGACGGCAAAAGCTGCTGCAGGCGGAAGTCAGCTCTTCTGGACCTTCATGTCTGACAGTCCCTGTAGCTCCACCCAGACCACTGGGTGCCAGGCAGTTGATGGTACTGCAGCAGGAAGTACAGTACTTTATTCTCTCTCCCCCGCCCACACCCCCGCCAGCCTCTGGCGAGTTCCTGTTTGCATGTGAGATGAGTAGTGTCTGCTGTCAGTGGAAGATATGTGAGCGGTTGGGGTTAAAGTTCTATTTGTAGAGGAACTCAGCTGCTAAATCGGTTTTGCAAAACATGTAAATGGAGATGATGGGGTTTCAAAAAAGACGAATTTATAATGTAACTGCTAGTTTTGGAGCTAAGATTAGGGTTAGTCTCACTGCCTCTCTCCCTCCACTCCTCCTTCCCTCCAGTCCCATCTCTTTTTTTCTCTCTATGCCCCCCTCTCTCGCTCTGAGAGAGAGAGAGAGAGTGAGAGATAATAGTGTACTTATCGGATTTACTTGAATGTCCAACTTCCAATGCCCATACCGCCCCCGATGGGCGTGTCAGTTGTGTAACTGTCAAGTTTGTTGTCGATATTCTGCTGCTCGTGTGTGTCAGCAGATCTGTTTGAACACATGTATCATTTGATGAAGTGCAACGCTGCTTTACATCTGTATCAATACATGTCTGTCTGTATCTGTATCAACGTGTTTGGAAGAGCTTTTTAGTTGAAGGTTTGTGTTGCCCGTGTTCCCTGGTACGTCACTTGTTACAAACTTAGATAATAATTTATGCCACAGAAACACGGTATGACCCGAATTGTGTCATAGCTTTTGGGGTCCTAAACAGTATGGCTTGACGTTGTGCCTCGTCCTTTTACCTGACAGTTAACACCTGTAAATCGCGCAGGTAGTGCTTCTGTTACGTGATTCTAAGAGATCGCATGTGCGTGCCGGTCTGCGTGTCTTCGCGCTTGCTTGCGTTTGTGTGTGTGCACGCAACTTTATGTCTGCTTATGAGTGCACGTGTGTGTGAATATGCAATCTGTAGCTGTTTACCCTTTGACCTCACGGAGAGGACAAACATGAACATATGAAGAAAGTGATCCTTAACCTATCTTTAAAGAAAAAAGAAACCTCAGGAAAAAACTTTAAAAACCCTTATTTTCAAGGTAGAGTTAATAAATTTCAGCTGAGTGCGCAATGCTTCTCAACAGCAGCGAAACAAGCACGGACCTTCAGAATTTCTGTCATGGCGTAGTTCTGTAATGCTTTCTGCACGATATGACACCACGTCTTGGATCGTGTCAGAAAACCCATCTTTACCGCGCACTTTGATTCCCTTCTTCCCATTTAATTTTTTAAAGCTGGATTTTCGAGCGATCGTTTGAGGCGATGGGGTCGAGGCGGACCCCAGTAAACCCCTACACCTTAAAGTATGCACGCGGACTGGGATCCACGAATAGGACTTGGCCGGTCGTTTGGACTTGGCTGGTGTATAGAGTGTTCAGGTAAATTAGTCACAAGAGAGGTTGGACTACCCATAGGCTGCAAAAGCAACTTGCGGTTACATGCGGTTACGTCACAGTGTTTATATTAGTGGCTGCAATGCGCTTCGTCAGCACGGAAAGTGAGCCCGAGTTAGGGGCACAGACGCATTCGTGCTTACTTTAGATAGATCCCCTAGCCCTAAACAAGTGTAAGCGCACGTAAATATTAAATAACACATTATCAGAACATGTTCCATGCGGGGTGGATACAGCCAGCTCCAGGCTCGGCGAAGGTGTAGTCTGGGACAAAATTGTCACAAGATCATTGAGAGGACGCAAGGTTGCGTGCATGCACTAATGTACGTGTGTATGTGGATGTGGGCACGGGCGCGCTGGTCTCCCTCACGTTGTACGGGTAGGGGCGAGCGTAGCTAAGTGGTTGCGAACTGGAGTTCCTATTGTCTGTCGCACCTGTTGTTGTTCGGTTGTCATGGCAGTGAGGCAGAGGGCTGCAGGCAGCGAAGAACTAGGTCAGCCTCAGAGAGCCAAAGGAGAACAATGGAAACTAGCGCCCTAATTTAGTCTGCAGTCGTAGGGCAGGGCGGACACCAGCGTCTTCGTCTACCGTAAGGGGCCTGGATAGCTCAGTTGGGAGAGCTGCAGACTAGCAGATGGAGGTTGCTGGTTCGAACCCTGGTGTGGCCAAGGATTATTTCCCGGAGTTAAACATTGTGCAAACTCCATTCGGCCATCTCCCCGCACATTAAACTGCCTGCTCGCACTGGCCATCTTACTGCAGCCATCAGTCTGGTGGTTCTTTCAGTGTATAGTTTAGTAATAAGACCCCATCCCCAATAGTGCGAAATCACCGCAAGGTGGAAGCACTGTCCCTCTAAATCACCACCACCACCACCACTCGTCTACCGTAAACAGGCAGAAGGCGCGTAGCGGTAGCAGGCTGTGTCACGTGTTCATGATGTAACTCATAGGGATGCAGACACGATCGGCTACTGGTAATTCAAGGTGTGTGTTGAGGAGGGGGGAGGGGTTGCCTTCGTTACTGCAGCGAATGAATATCCCATGCACGTGCGCGCAGACACATCTGCATACACGCTTGCACAGGAGTAAAGTGGGGCAAGGGTGCATATACTTGAGGAGAAAGAAAATGAAGTATTTTGAAAATCATGTGTGGAGATAAGGGGCCTTGGGGGAATGAGGGTGGAATAGTTTTGAACTGGAGGGTCGACAAAATGGATTTATACCTGAAATAATCAATCTTAATACATTGACACTGGGGTTAAGTTTATCCAAACACAAGATTATATAAGACTAAATCCTGTTTCATTAGTAATATTGTAAAAATAGTTTTTAAGAAGGATTTGGATGGAGAAGCGTTACGCAGGAACACACATTAACACAGCTGTTCTAAAGCATCTAACCATGAACTCGCCCACGTCCCCCGCGCGCACGAGCGTGTGTGCATGCCTTCGCGTGTGGGGCGGGGCTCGGTATGCATGCGTTGACAAATAGTCCAAGACGTGAACACAGAACCGGTGCCCGAGTGCTGTCGCCTCTACGGTGGGATCCTGCTATGTCCCGCTGAGCCAGACCCTGCTACGCTCCTTTGTATCCCCGAGGCGGATTGACAATAACCTGTCGTGCCGCATTGCGCGGAACCGTTGAGTTGACAGACACGTCCTTGGCATAACAGTTGCTCTGTCCTCCCTGTCGTGCGCTGGATACGTAAGACGATGGTCTATTTACAGCTCTGCTCGCGCCTTGGCGTACGTCCACTCTCCCCCCCCCCTGCCCTCCTTGTGTTCTTAAACTGTAAGAAATCTGTTCTCCCCACTCACCCCAGTTCAGTCCAAGTGAAAACGAAGTAGATACTTAATTAGGTTATTTTAGAGGAACAGTGCTTCCACCTCTTGGTGATTTCGCACTATGGGAGAAATGGAGTCCTTTTGGTAAACTATGCACTGAAAGAACCACCAGACTGGCAGTGCTGACTGGAAATTTGATTGTGGGTGGGGGGAGGGGGTGCAAAATGGAGTCTGGACAATGATTAGCTCTAGGAAATAATCTTTGACCATTCCTGGATTCGAACTACCAACATCCACACGCTAGTCCGCATTTCTACCAGCAGAGCTATCCAGTCCCCCCGCCCCTCCATTCCAAGGCCGAAATAGAACGTAGGTGAGTTTTATAGGCACAAAATGACAGTGACGCCAAGACTTACAATGGTCTGTGACGTCACTACCTTCCTTCACGACGCTCGCGTCCCAAACTCCGCTGTGTTGTCTCCCCTGGCCACCGGAACATCGCTTCTGTCGGGGTTGTGTTCGTGTTTGCTGGCAGTTTGTTTACCCAGGTGTTGACGGACCAACTTAATGTTTGTGGAGTGACACTTGCAGTATGATCTTCTCTCTTACTGACGCCTCTGCAGAAACAAAACGCTTTTTAAAGGCAGAAGTTCGATATGAATAAATCCTTTATTCCGCCAACTAGACAGTAACTAATCTAACGTACAGTGACCACATCCACACACGCGCACACGCAAACATTTAACGAATAACAAAAGCCGCCAGCTACAAGTACCTCTATGATCTTCGTAATGCCGATTATTTCGGCATGTTTTCTAGGTAATTGGACGAAATTGATATTGTTTGAAACAGTTTTGCTGCCACTAAAGGCTTTGACATAGAAACAGTTTCACGTGCAACCTGCTGCATTCCAAAAAGATCAATGGCATATTCAAGCGAGTGAGCAGTGATGTTTTACCACATGTGATGATCGGTCTGCATCAAGCACGTTGGCGAAAGTGCCAGTGTCAGAGTCTTAACAGTCTTGCCGTTATATAGCATGTTTCTCTTCACTAGGCGGCGAATTCCTGGTGAAGTTATGTAGGTAAATAAAGCGTGACTGTACTGTTTAATTAATGGAAGTGTACTAGCGGGTCGTGGACACGAGACAGGTCTGCGTTATATTCACATAACCCATGCACACTGCTTGCACGCAGGCCAGGAACAATGCCGTCTGTCAGCCGGGACGCGATCGAACACGACCGGTGCTGACAAAGCAAGTTTTAGCCGACAACGTACAGCAATTACTGTCGACGGTCTCTTCGTAAAGTCTGAGGATTTATCTACAACATTGTCCAGAGCGGCACTCAAGAGTGTTCCTGCTGACCTTTATATTGGCCGTACCTAGGAGAGGCCTGACTTTTCGGTCACCATTTTTCAAGCTGAAGTTGTTATTTTATCTGCAAAGGTACCTCGCGATAAAGACAACTGATAAATCCACCAGTACTCTGTCGACCACACGGAACGCCCGATCAAGGGTGTGCGTGTAACAAAGGGTACGCCTGCCAGACAAGTGCGTGCACGGATTTGTTAGCGCGAGTATGACAGTTCAAAAGTAATGGGTCTGTTTAAAGCCCTGTAGCAAAAATATAACGATCTATACCGCTCCAAAAAATCCATTTTAAAGCTTGCTCTGCAAGTTATGTCGTAATGTAGTGTCAGTTGCGCCTCAACCCCACCCCAACCCCCACCTCACTCTTTTTTTAACTGCACATTGAAATGTGCATATTACGTTAAAACTTTAAAGTAAATTTAGATGGCGTTACTTTGTGTCTAATCAATAATCAGTTCAGTTAGAATTTAGTAAGAGGAGGGAGTGGAGAGTAGGAGAAACAAGTGTGGGTTGTTGAAGTCCTTATCAATGTGTGACATTCTGGTCACTTTGCGTTGCTTTACTGAAAGCCTGTCGGCAGGTACGTGCCACTCCTCTAGCTACCAATCCCTTTCTAATATTTGTTGTTAGAAAACAAATACACTGCCTGTGCATTGTGTGCAGACGGCTGCGATTTCGTATTTCTGTAGTAAAGCTCAATAATAATATAAACACCAAGCTCGCGGCAGGTCGTGTTCACTGGGAAAGAGGGCAATTACTCTGGAGCGAGGTCATGTTGCTTCCAGGGAACTGCTGTGCAACTCGAACCATGTAAATCTTGTTTGAGGAAATCTGTGCGTGCTTTTAGCAGTTTAGTTACTTACTATATCTTTGCATCTAAAAACAAATCTAATTTACCTCTGGGGGTTTTATTGGAATTAAATTTTACAGTTTAGTGCTCCCAAACTGTTGTTCAAGGACATACAGATTTTTTGCGAGCAGTATAGGGAGTCGACAGGTCCCTTTTTGCTCATCGCTGCACTTATAGGTTCCGGTTAGAGCCGTTGGACCGTACAGAGCACCAGGTAGATTTATAACGCCATTAGGTATTTAGATAACGGCAGGTGTAGGCGTGTATTACACAGACAGGCTGTGGCTTACCTGTCTAATCAACTAATAAGGACTGGGTTGTTTTTCCTACAGCAGCTCCTCCATCCGGATTTTATCTTCAGCAGTTAACGGTCTGTTATCGACAAGTTGCCAGTGTTCGCGCACTTTGGGAGAAGTTGGCGGACATTAGTAGAACGTAATCCATAGAAGCAAACGAAGACGCGTGGTTTGAGTGACTGTGTACCTTCCAACAAAGTGTTTGTTTTGTGTTTGTATCGGCTGCTGGCCCGAAGACTGCGTGACTGGCCACTTCGACACTGCGCGGTGACGCAGAGGGACTCTTGAGGGACACGCAGACGACATGGTGAACGACCGTCAAACGCTGCAGCAGGTACAGCAACGTACGCACTGCATGGGCCCAGACAGGACGCGCCGTATCTTCACTGGTCTTGGGCATTAGATCTTGGTGCTGCCGTCGGGGGTCACATTGTGGCCCTTGACTTAGAACATCCGGGTGAAGATCGTTAACAGGACGGCGAGTGCAACTCTCTGGGGTCACAGGCTGTACGTTAAGACACCGTGTTAACCTCTGTGATCGCTGTTAGCTCACCCAGTGCTGGTTTCTGGGGTCGCAGTGTACTTTGGGCGTTAGGACACTTCGTGCCGCC
Source organism: Lanistes nyassanus (assembly GCA_004794575.1). Taxonomy (NCBI): domain Eukaryota; kingdom Metazoa; phylum Mollusca; class Gastropoda; order Architaenioglossa; family Ampullariidae; genus Lanistes; species Lanistes nyassanus. The sequence goes on along the minus strand of SMGT01012131.1, from coordinate 464,260 downwards.
GACCTGTGTGGTTCTTGTGACATGACAGCTGCTGAGTGACAAGGAGCTCTGTGTGGCACAGTGCGTACATGTTGGAGCGGGGCATTGCGGATCTCTGGGCTACAGAACTTGCTTAGTGTGCAGACTGATTACTTTAATAAAGGGAGATAATTGGAAAAAGGCCACAATTTCGACAGAAGCGCAAAGAATCGGTGATGGAAAGTCCAACTGAGGAGCTTGTGGACATTACAGAGATGTCCAACTCATGGACAAGGGCAGTGAAGCAAGGTACACCCCTGATTAGAAGACATTTATACCAAATTTTAAGGTCCCCATCTTTCACCCACCCCCCACCAAAGAAAAATGTTGTGTCATTGTAGTTTGGCGAACCCCAAATACAGATGTTTGTCTTGGCAATGGATTATGCTGTTGTTGCTCTCACTAGTGGTATGTAACTTAAAAGTAACATAGATACATATATTAAAATTCTAAGTAATTATATATGTGCAAGCTTTTAAGCAATATATATATAATGGACAAGTGATTTTGCATGTTAGTTATAAGTGATACATTGTACATGTGTATCTATGCCAGTTATATGTGATGTGCAGTTGGCTGTAAGCTTCAGGTGGTACTAGGGGTACACGAATTACAGGTGGGATACATCAGTGTGTGGGCTTCAGGTGGTACTAGGGGTACATGAATTACAGGTGGGATACATCAGTGTGTGGGCTTCAGGTGGTACTAGGGGTACATGAATTACAGGTGGGATACATCAGTGTGTAAGCTTCAGGTGGTACTAGGGGTACATGAATTACAGGTGGGATACATCAGTGTGTGGGCTTCAGGTGGTACTAGGGGTACATGAATTACAGGTGGGATACATCAGTGTGTGGGCTTCAGGTGTTACTAGTGATGTGACAGTCACAACTATAAATACAAGTGAGATAGTCAATACAAGTGAGGTAGTCTGGTGTGTAATGCAAGAGGAAGCAATGATTTGGAAGTTGCAAAAGATAATCATCGGTGGGTAGACTGCAAGTGACACCAGTGGTGTACGAGTTGCAGGTGTTACCAGCAGTGAGCAATGTGTTAGCTGGAAGTTGAAATAGTGATAATGCTGTTCCATCAAGAAGCAGAAATCTGTTCTGTGTACTGTTGTTTACTTGATAGATTTGGCGATACCACAGCCGCAGACAGTGGCATTATGTGGGTGACCTTATTGACCTTATTTTGTGCTCCATTACAAACTGTGTTCTATAGATCTGTTTGGGCTGCTCACATCAGATTTGTGGATTAAGCAGTTGTCATCAGTCTGGTACATGGGGTCATAATACCAGGGATGTAGTTGTGCTAAGCAGAAGTTCAGTTTTAATAAATCTGGTATGTTCCCTGGAGTTTCACCTGACTGTACTTTGGCTTTGGATCAGATAAAAATATTTTACCTGTAGGTGGGCATCATATTAAGCAGAGAAATGCTGTGTTTGTGTGTGTGTAAAAGTACATGGACAAATAAGCATATAAAACAATGTTACTATTTAGATCTGTACATGACTAGTATGTAGTACAAACCTAATGTTCCAGACGTTAGACATGAAATACATGAGAGCGTCAGGCCAGTGGAAAAAAAGAATATGCCTTGTGAAGTGTGTTCATTCAAGCATAAACATGTTGGTGTATGCTTGTCTTGTTCCTTCACTTTGTTCCAGAAGAGTTTCCTGACTGGTCTTGTGTGCTGCAAGATTCTGTTTGTTTATTTTTCACCTTGTTTTTCAGATGGACTCCTTTCCCATGAAAGAGAGGATCTGGTGGAGCGAGTTGCTTACCTGGAGAAAAAGGTGACGCAACAGGAGGATGAGATTATTTGCCTCAAGTCAGCGCTGGCTGATGTCATTCGCAGACTGGCCACCGTGGAATCCTGTGAGTGAACTTAACAAAGATGGTTACATTGACTGTATCTTGATTAGTTTTGTGGTTCTGTATCCCACAGTTTTGTTTCTTGTTTAAATATTCAGTTTTCAAGATTAAATGTATTTCCATTGGGTATTTGAATTGTCTGGACAGCAGAGGATGGTTTTGGTTGTGTGATTTTGCCAGTTTCAGACTTTAGTCAGGCTGTGTTGTTTAGTCTTCCTCATTTTGTACTTCGTTTCAGTCAGATGCAATGAGAATGTCTTCAAGCCTAACATTCTATGTTGGTTACTTAAAAGAAAATACGTTCTTTCTGTTGAAAGCATCTCAGAACAGTGTATTGTTGCCTTCCAAGCCTACACTTCGCCCCTCACCTCGGCGGCCCATAAGTGAGCGAAAAACACATCTTAGTGCCCTGGAAAATGTAAACATGGCAGGTGCCTCCCATCGAAACTCTGCTCCTCCGATGTCTCTGCGCTCCCCTCGTTCTGCCACCTCCCACTCTGGGTCATCATCAGGTCATTCGCAGCAGTTGAAGAAGTGGTCATCCCTCTCCAATTCTGCTGAGATGTCTAGCTCACAGCTGACGGCCAACAGGTACGTTCTGTATTCCCTGCTGTTGTTTACTGCATCTACCAGTCTTCACAACTGTGCACCTTTATTTTCTCCGTTTAAATATTAGCGTTTTGCTTGCTTTCTTTTACCAGTATTACCTCCCACCCACTGAGCCCTTGAAACATTTACTGTTGTTAAATTTCTAAAACAAAATCTTAAGTATATGTGTAATTCTTTCAGCCTGTTTTTAGTTTGGAATGAAGTGTTGTTTCGGTATTGTTAACGGCTGTGGATCAACAGAGTTTGTTTGCCATTACTGTAACAGGGTTTGTTATAATTTATTTTTTATTCTCGCATCATTGTGGCAGAGAGATGAGCTTTGTGATCGGCAAGGAAGTTTAGTTAGAGTGAAAAGTACAGTAGCCAGAGTCCCATGCTTACATCAGGAGTTTAACACAAGGGAGGCAACTCATAGAGCTTCTCACAGTATCAGTTTGCACATTCATATAGTGTATATTTATTTTATTCCTATGTCATGGATGGGGTTTATCAATAGAAAATTTGTAGAATGCACCAGCAGCTCAATTTGTTTACTTGTCAAACTGTTTAGATTAGACTTAAATAATTTGCTGCTGAGGTTATCGATGACTTGATTATCATTCTTCATTTGACATAAGCTTTATGCATTGCTCCAACATTTCTTACTTCCCTTTTCATAAACTTGTTTGCAATACATCTACAGGATGCATTCAAAGCGTCTAAGATGGAAGGCTAGGTGTGTGTTTAAAACCTAGTTTAATGTATGTATTGATCACTTCATTACATATACATATAACCATTTCATCTGCATGTAGGAGAAAACTGCATTTTTCTTTCGCTCATGGTCGGCAAGCATGTCTGTCTAGCTGTCTGTGTCCTTATCAGACATCACAGAGAATGCTGATTGAGGATGTGTTTAAAACTTAAAATGTTTGGTGGCTGTTCTTGTCAAATCTTTGTGCAGTTGTACAGATTGTGATGGCTGTGTTTAAAGTTAGGATCTAGACCTTAATACTGCATGTGCACCCTGCCGTCACGTCACTCTGTCACCTTTGGCTTGTTCTGTGAACTTTTTTAAAGGGCAGTTGAGGTTTAACATCTGCATTCCTTAAACTGTACTTTGTAAATGTGATGTTTCTGCTGCAGTCTTTGTTAATAATTATTTATGTGAACAAGTTTCTAGGCAGAGTATAAGGTTATTTTTGTTTGCTTGCACACAATATTTAACCCTTGACTCATCATCCATATTTAGTTTTAGTTTAGCAATAAATATATTGAACAGATAGACATGGCAGGAAATTGTCACATCTTCATGTATATTTCAAAGCTTTTCTCTTTCTCCTCATACTCTTTCTCCTTGCTATTTAGGATTTTATTTCTTCTCCTTATTTAGGTTGGAAATTATATTAATTTCTACCAGAATTAGAAAATTACTGCAAGTTTGGAAAAAATTATATCTTCATTCCAAGAGAGAGAGAGAGTACATTATTGCCCTGGTGAGAACTTTCCTAAAACAAAATAATTGAAGTATTCCATGTACATAAGTGTATATTTTAACTGTAAGCTCAGCTTGCCCGCCACATAATTTTCCTCAATTTTTTAAGAGCTTGCTTTGTTATTAGACTAATGTGATCTACATCATGTTGATACACAGTGGAAATTATAAAGTAATTATCACTGACAAATTATTGCACAACTGGCCTACAGTCATTAGTCATTATTTCTCGTGACAGCTGCTGATTAATAAGCGTTCTGTGCAGTAGCCTGAGTAGGACAAATTTAACAGTTCTTGAGGAAAATCCGGGTAGCGCCGACATAGTTTTTTCTGTGAAGTTCTAACAGGAACTATGGGTTCAATAGTTGCCAGGATTACATACCATAAGCCGTAACTGAGTTTGAAAAGTTAGAGCAACATCCCTTTCCCCATCTGTTGTGAAGAGGGGAGAGGGTGCGAGAGCGGCCGTGCGTGCAGTCTTCCCCTCCCCCACACCAACACGTCTTCCTGCTTCTGGGAGTTTTCCCCCCTTCCCTCTCCCTAGTCTCTTCCCACTCTCCATCACAAGCCGTCAAGAAGTTGCGTAGCGTGACAAATGAAACAGATGCGAGGCTAGGGAGGAAAGGAATAGGGTGGGTAGGTCGAAGAGACGTGATTCAACAGGGCGACCGACAGAGTTCGACAGCCCTCATCACCCCAGTCCCCGGGTCGGCAGTATGCGGGGTCACCGTCACAGTATGCAGATCGCAAAGGTCATGGCAGCTGACTAACGCTGTGTGCTGCCACCGTTCATTTCCTGGTGCAGCTGGCGCACAGAGCAACAGGCCTGCTGCCTGCACCTCTTCCTGGTGTTGTTTGGCTGGGTTCATTGTGCGTTTCTAGTTCCGTGCACGGAGAAAAAGTTTGCGAGCATCTGACGAGACAGTCGCAAAGTTTTAGAAGCGTGAAGGGGGACCAGTAACTGGCACTATCTTCCATTCCTGTGCAGCATGAATACTTCAGCGCAAAAAAGCAGGTTCGTCAAGCTAACGTACTGTTCGGCCTCAGCCACTCCCTCCTTTCAGCCTTGGGCTGTACTCGCGCGTTCTCTCACTAACTCAACGGCCCGAAGTCTACAACATTAACAGCATGCATGCCAGCATCCCCGTGTAGTGTACCTCCCTGTCACTCCCCTGCTTCTTGCTATTGCTTTATTTGGTAACAGGAAAGCCAAGCGCCTTTATTTTTTTAAGATTTATTTTCGTTACAATTCTTTTTAGTTTTTGCACAGCATCTTGTCAAAGATCCGGCAAAGTGAAGTCCACACCCAGTATATGTGTACTGCATAGGAAATGGCACATAAGGTCAAATGCATGTGATCACTAAATTATTCATGGTGACTGTGCAGCAGTCATTGGAGTGTGTGTCTGTTAGTTTACTTAAGCAGAGGCTACATAAGGTCACAGAAAAGGTGCATTAAACTTTGAAGCATCGTATGCATTGATCCCCCCACCCCACAATCCCCCCCCCCCCAAAAGCAACCATTACAAAATACAGCACAAATATGGGGAAATGAAATAGGAACTCACAGTAACATAGCTCATTAATTAAACGGGCATTATCATATCTTTGTGAACATAAGCTAGGGAACGCCATATGAAATATGCTGACATCGCCAGCAACAGCTTACACATCCAGTAGGTGATATGCATTTACACCAAAAGCAAGGATTTGGTGGACTGGGGGAAAAAAGTTTCAGCAGTACCGGTCATTATATCCAGTATTCAGTCTTGAAAATAAAAGTCGAGTGGTACTTCATCACTACATCTGCATATCACATAATTGCAGTTTAATACCTGTGGGTTTGTGGTCCAGTCATGTTTAAGGTAAACAGAAGACAAATATTTCCAGATGTTTTGACAAAGCTAATTTTTTTCAATTTAAACTTCTCCATTATGCCTGCTGGTACACTAGACAATTGACCATATTGTACACAGTGAAAATATTTCTTTAAATAAATCTTTGTACAGTTTTGTCAGTTTGATAACAGTTTATACACATGCATTAAACGTGTAGCCAGTTGTGTTTTGTATTAAATATACTGTGACTGATAACTTATCGCTGTCTCTCTCTGTTTTTTTTTCTTCTTTATTCTACATTTCTAGACGTAGCGTTTCACATGGAAATTTGCTGACAAAATTTCCCACCATCAAAGGGTAAAGAAATACACAGTGCTTCCTTTCTAATTTAACAGACCTTCTCATCACATATATATTTTGCTGTGTTTATCTCCAGATAGCAATATAACTTGCTTCGATGTAGTTTTGCAGATTTCTTAATTTGAAGAAAGTGTTTAAAAATCTGCTAGAGTTACCTGCTTAGCTGATGGCTCAAGGGGTTTTTTGCATTTTTTTTTTAACTTATCAGGAGATAACTTTTTTTAAAAGGTAGAACAAGGGAAGCCAGCATGTGCAGTTTGGTGCTAAGAAGACTTTAATACTTCTCATTTTTGGAGGGATTTTATTTGTGGTGATGTGGTTTAAGTTACCAGTGCTAACCCCCATTGCCTGTTGTTGCAGTGTAAGCAATACAGAATATTTTGTTTTGCACAGATTTTATTTTGGGGGCAATTGTAAATTTATGACATAACCAACTTTGCTGGTTTCTTTGCTTTCTCTGTATTTGCTACACTAATGTGGGCGCATGTGTGTGTGTGTGTGCATGTGTGCATATCAGTGAGTGGCAATTTGTCACATGAGTGTGTGGTTGTGTGCGCGTGTGCTGGGCTTTTTACCGCTGTTGGGTCCTGTGTGCACAGTGAGTTTTTCCATTCTGTAATGTTTACAACCCCAATATTTTAGGTATAGCTTAAACTTCGTACTTATTGTATTATGATTTAGTAGAGAAACTAAAATACTAAGCTTTAATAATGATGCACCAGAACATTTCAACATGATTACTAACATTTTACAAGAAATATCCGAAGCATTACATTATAGAATGTTTAAGCTATTAAGAACTTTTAATAATGCTACTTAAATCTGAGTATAACTAATTTGGGGGTTTACAAAACTAGGTGCTAATCAATATGTCAATGTTTATTTACCAAAATGAAAATCAGTAGCTGGCATAAGCTATTAGATATTAATTAAGTGATACTTAGACTGGATCTGTTCATGATTTCATGTTTGTATGTGGGCATTCATGTTAGTGTAAGCCTCTGTGTGTGTGTGTGGACATATTTAAATTTTTAAAAACAATTAAGCATGGATTGGAATGAAAGTACATATAATTAACGTTGATTTCACTTTAAAATGTTCTGAGAACAGTGATATTTTGTGGACAGTGATATTTTGTGGCAAGTTGAGATTGTTTTTTTTAGTTTTAAAGATTTTTAGTGACAAAGGCCAGAGTCTTTATGATCTTCACTATGAAAAATTGAAATAGTTTTTCACCTTCAGACCCATGCTCAGATTAATGGCTCTTTGTTTACAGATTGATTTGTGAATGCTTCTATTTATTGTCAGGAGCCTCATATACTAGCCTGTAAATGCAGAACTAAGCAGATTCAGTCAAGCATGAAACACACCTGAATACATTATGCACATGTATGTGCAGATCTGTATATGCATGTGCAGGTGCACACACCCACAAAACATTCATCCACCTTCAGGTTTTAGGTTTACCATTCCACTCTGCTGCGGCTTGTTTCCTGTAGAGCTTGGTGCTGCAGCAAATGTCTTCATGATTATAGTACTGTAGTACAAGCAAATGACATACGTTCTGATGAACAATCTGAAATTCTCCCTTCTAGATCTTAAAAGAAAATTTAAGTTAATAAAACAACATATTCTTTTAGATGTACTATATATTGTTGCTTTATTTTTACAGTTCCCGAGATCCTGTGTGGAGTCAAGGTAATTAGATCACTATAAATATCCATCATCCATCTGTAATAGTTGTGCCATTAGTGTCATTTATAAGTATTTTTATTAATCACTCTTGTGTTGGCTGTGTTGTAAAATGTCAATGCCATAATGACACTTTCAATAATTTCATGGATGTTTCATGGTGTTTATGGTGCTTTGTGAAAGTGTTGCAGCTACTGCACTGTTCCCTTTAGAGTTTGTGTGACTGTGATTGTCCAATCTGCTTGAATACTTTTGTTGACAGAATAGAAATATAGGTGTCATAAAACATTTGGTTGTACACATTTGCTTCTTTTTTTTTAATTACTTTTATTTTTTTCTGATGGGAATGCACCACTAGTGATAGGTAAGTGGTTGTTAAGGTGTTATGGTGTTTCCCTGATTTTATCAATGAAATTCTCAAACGAATAAAAGAATTGGAATATTTATGCATGTGGAGAAATATTTTTGATTGTAAAAAAAATTCTTTATATTCATGAAATGAGGATGCGTAGCCAGACACCAAGTTTGTTGATTTTCTCATTTTGAGATATTTATCTTATTTATTTTTCCACTGATCTTTGGACTTTGAAGATTGGATTTAGAAAGCAAGTTTGCTTCAGTATTTTTGCCAGTGTGTGTGTGTTTTCAAGCATGTTTGCATGTTTGAGATCTTATTCTTTCTGCTGTTATTTCATTTGCTTTCATTGCATGGATTTGAATGTGGCTTTCAAACTAGGTCCAGATTCTGTAAGAGAAATCTATCTATCTGCACGTACATGATGCAGACATAATTTTCTTAAGGTCATTGTATAATATATAGCATACACAGATACACTGTATTGTCACAAAGCTTGGAGACTGATAAATTAGTAATCCAATATACATTTGCTCCTGAAAGGAAGTAGTACACGTTGATGTCTTTTTAAGCCAAAATTTGGGTGGTCCATTAAAGATGTGTTCATACATGTGTATGTGCAGGTGCACACACCCACAAATGTAATCGTGTAGTCTGCAGAGCACGTGATGGGTGTGTCTCGCATGCATATGTGACCTTTTCATTGATCTCAGTAATGTCTACATCATCAGATTTCCTCAAGTCTTGAAAAAGCATTTTACATGGCCTAGCTAAATTAGAAGTACCCAGAAAGGCTGTCTGTGCATGCTGCATTCTGTATACTGTAACATCTTTCATATAATTAAGGATTATTTCAGAACAAAAGTTGCTGTCCATGGGGATAATGTTTTGAAACTCATCTCAATAACTGTAATCTGTCCCTGTCTGTGATAAAGTCCTCTGTGGCTGTTTCTGTCTAGAGGAGGGATACCTGAAGATCTTCCTGAAAGGGAGAGCAGTGACTATGTATGCCCCATCTTCTGTGGAAGACTACAGCATTTCCAAATCTGGAGAAGCCCCAGCTGAGAGGCTGCAGTTAGAATGGGTGTATCCTTTTAGTGCTTTTTAACAGATGGGGACAATGTTTAGTTAGTCAAGTGCTGGTAAGTAGTGCATATTGTTCTGATATATAACATGTTCATACATACATCATCATACCTACGCTAATGCCTAACACTGAGAGCACTTTAATTGAGATAAAGTATCTGTCATCTGCTAAATTGGTTTGTATATACACTGAAGAATATGCAGCCATAGTTAAATTCTTGGTGAGTGAGTGTGCTCTGTCCTTTTTCTTCATTTTTGTGAGTCCTGATAAAGCCTAGTACCCAGAAACATTGGCTTCATCTGTTTGTCTAAAATGCTTGGTTTAGGTGCTTCGTTTTTAACCACAGGTTTACATCCCAGTTCGCAGTCAATTGTTCTTGTTAGCTCTCTGAACGTCTTGTTTGATAAGGTTAAGGAATCATGTGCATGTACAGAAGATAAGCAGTGTTGAACTGTATAGTCACTGTATATGGACTGTATAGTCATTGTATATGGAGTCCTGTATATGGACTGTATGGTCACTGTATATGGACTGTATGGACCACTGCAAAATGGCAATTTATTACAAGTGAATGCTGCTGCTACTGTTTTGCACCACAGGGAAAAAGAAAGATGGAAAGGTTTGCCAGCGACTTAGCTAGTACATAGCAGATGGCAAGCAAGAGTTATAGAGACACTGAATACTGCTGTGTGTGTTCCACATTTTGTGGAAGAATAATTGATAGAAGAAACATTTTTGTTTTTTGGACATTCACAAACGAAAAAGGAAACATTAGCAGAAAAGGGTGAAACTTGTGCATTTAGAATAATGAAGTACAGAATCTTATACAGTGAGCATTTTGCCATGACGAAAAAGACTAACCACCCCCCACCCCCCAAAAAGCCCCCACGCTACATTATCAGCATATTAAAGCCTTACAGCATGACGTAAAGAAAAAAGTGTTGTACAAGAAGTTACAAAGGACAGTTTTACATGGTACCTCAACGATCGCCCTAGTCGACAACATACTTATTTAAAGATGGTTGGTTGCAGTGAGAAAATGCCTTGTTTAAAGATGTGGGCTCTTATTAAAGACATGAGCTATAAGCCTGCTGTGGGCATTTCTGCTGTGGACTCGCTGTTCGCATTTATTTTAATGTTCCACACCCAAAATGGCGGCCTCTGGGGGAGTGGAAGGGGCAGTTAAGCAATTTCCTATAATATGGGAAATCATGCTTTGGTTAATGACAAATGTTAATAATGACAGCAATCCTGGAATGGATTGACATTATTAATCAAGGTACCACAGAACGTGTGGACATGAGACATGTGCAGAAAATATTACACATTTTGTAAACACAAGCATGTGAACTGTATGATAATTGTGAAGCATGTACATAATTTCATCCGCGATGTTACTGATAGATTTAGGCATGGGCAAGTGCAAGCAATTCATTTATTTAAAATCCAGATAAGTGACAACTTTTAAGATGCATAGCAGAAATATGCTATCGGAGTGATATACATATATCAAGAAGAAGAAATGAATGGGTAACTGTTGTGTGCATTAGTTTTTGATGTGATTTGAGACATTTTTTGTAGACTCTTGGCTTTTGATGCTGGGCTAAAAGTTTAAATGAGTTTAATGATAATGATCATCATGTCATGGTGCATTATTCGGACTAGTTAAATTATTTAAATCTCAACTGAATGGCTTTGTTTTCAATGTAAATTTCATGCAAAAAAGTCTCAGCAAACAAATTATTCCTTATTTTATTAGTATACAAGAGAGAGAGAGATTCTTTAGAAGGTTTTGTACCCTTTAAATATGACACCTGTACCTGATCTAGCGCTTTTAGAATCGTTTTATGTAATAGTGTGTAATTATTTTTTTTTAAATTTATCCCCGTATCTCTTTATCTTATGTGTGCATGGCGTGTGTGGGTGTGTGTGCACGAGAAATTGCACTGATATGCTGAATCAAGTTTACGCTGCGTACTCAGCAGAAGTGGTGGCAACTACAGGGAACACTTTGTAAGGGACTTAAGAACCCCTTCTGCAGGGGCCCATTTAGTCACTGTATACAGACCGTTAAAACTGTACCTTCATTAATATATACAAGACAGTTTTAAAGTAGTAATCCTTGTTGGTCCAATGTCTGTATCACAATTTTTCATCAACAGGTATACATTCCGTAAGTGATTAGGGTCATTGTTGGCATTGACAAAATTTACCTGGGGCAACTTCATTAGAAGTAAAGCTTTTTGAATGGGAGGATTACGAGCGAGAGGAAGTGTGCTCCTTAACATGGCCAGCTATGGCTACAGAGGGCGGGACTGCCGGAGCAATCTGTATTATCTCCCCACAGGGGAGGTGATCTATTTCACAGCTGCAGTGGTTGTGCTCTACAATGTCGAGGAGCAGACACAGCGCCACTATCTAGGACACAACGATGATGTGAAATGGTTAGTCATTGGTTCTGACTCATGTGAAATGGTTAGTCATTGGTTCTGACTCATGTGAAATGGTTAGTCATTGGTTCTGACTCTGTAAAATGGCTATTGGTTCTGAGTGCTTCATGGGAGTCAGTGGTAGTGTAATATTCCTTTCTTGTCACAATACTGTACCATGACCCAAAGTGCTAAGTTCTAGCTTAGCTAACCCCTACCGCACCTCTCTAACAAAAAGTTACATGACCCCATCCCTGGTAAGGCCACCTCCGCACATGCCCATGCCCAACACACATCACCTGATGTGGCCAGCCAACCGGCATGAGCCTATGCCTTTCTAGCGTGGATGTGGTGTTGGTTGGACTTGTTTTCCACTACTTCGTCGCTCACGCGGCTCACAGTTCAGGGAAGTAGCCTTGTTTTCTGTCTCTCATCTCTGCTTTACAACCTTGCCGTTTGAGACTGTTTGCTTGTGGCATGTGTTTGTTTGGCTCTTGTGTCTCTCAACTGTTGCCTATAGTGTGTGTTTGTGTTCAGTGTGTTCACCATGCACTTCTGCCGGTACTCACCTGTCTGCGTTTTGCGTCACTTGTTTGCGCTGTTTCACGCTTTGTCCGTCTTTGCCGTTATGCTGACTGACTCCAAGCATGTTTCACACCTCCGTTCGAGGAACTTGGACAATAACTGAGGGCGAGAAAACTCTTCATCTTCCATTTAGTCTCGCTCCCAGCGTGATGACAGGTCGTGGGCCTGTGCCACCATCACGTCGGCCAAGATACATCCTCCCCTCCTGACTCTGTCGCCGTTGCTACGGATGATATCCTCGCTCTTCCCATTCCTTTGCCTGTGGCCGTGGGTGTTCCTTCCTTGGCGTCAGTCTTTCCTGCGTCTGGGCCATCTTCATCGTCATCTCACTCCCTGCTCCAGAAAGTCCACATCACAGGCCCTGATAGGGTACAGCGCCCCGTTCTGGTTTCCTTGCCAGCTTCTCGCTCCTTGGAACCTTCTGCCAAGACTGAGCCACTCCAGCCTTTGGCTTCCTCGACAGACCTGCAGGGGGAGCTGGTGATGGCATGCCCTTCGCAGGCTACCCCTTCCTCTTGTTTGTCAACTCTGGCTGACTCGGCCCACCCTCCCCAGCAGTTGTGGGGCTTGGAGCACTGGCCTGACACCGGAAGTGCATCGGCGTTGTCCCATGGGTACACAGACATGCCTTCCATGTGGTCCCCCATGTTGCTGGAGGATGTGGCGGCAGATGGGGGGGGGCGCTACCAGTGACTGGCACTCCACAGTGGTGACCGTCCACCAGATGAGTCGGAGGAGGAGTTGTTCCACCAGTTCTGCATCTTCATTGCAACTCGTGGTTCTGCTCCGCCTCCTTCTGCTCCTCGGAGTGTAGGTCTGGGGCTGCGGGATGACCTCTTCCCCACCCACCGGCAGTTCCTGCCCTTCCGGATCGGATCTCTCTGCTTCTGTTTTGGTACGTTGGTCCTGTTTCGACTTTTGGGAGACTGAGTGCCAGCTGGAACTTGACTCTGTACTTGGAGGACTCCAACTTTACCCCTGACCCCTTGTCCTTCCGCCAGGACGCTGACTTTGCAGCCTCCCGTCTCTGTCTGCATAAGTTGAAAAGACATAGGCTCATGCTGGTTGGCTGGCCACATCAGGTGATCTGTGTTGGGCGTGTGCATGTGCGGAGGTGGCCTTACCAGGGATGGGGTCATATAAATTTTTGTTAGGGAGGTGCAGTAGGGGTTAGCTAAACTAGAACTTAGCACTTTGGGCCATTTTAAGTATTGTTAAAGAAACATAAATTTATCTGAGAAATTTGGATTTTCTTTCCATACATTTGTCTACCCGCTTGTATTTCCTTGTGTTTTCATTTGTCATCAGTCTTGCAATTCATCCTGACAAGATTCGTGTTGCTTCTGGTCAGGTAGCAGGACATGATCGCCGAGAGGGCAAGGTGAGTACATGAAGTCTGTTAGTGATGATCTCTTATCTTTGTGCATGCTTATTATGATTGGGAAGGAAGACGGTGTATTGCTGGCAGTTTTTTTCTTGAGAGCGCTCCAGACTGTGGTAAGACAATAAATTTGGATGAAACGTGGATTTTAAACATCCTAACACATGGGTTTCACAGATACGATGGTTAATATTGCATGGATTTTATGTTGAATGTATTGTGTGGAGTTGACCCACTCTGACGTGAAAAAAACATCAGTTACATCATAAACATACACAAGCACAAGTATTTCTCACTGAATGGACTTTGAATTTTACAACATAACAAAGAATTGTTTTTTTTAAACAAAACTGCTAGAGAATTTTAAACACATCTGCTTATATGTATAGCAGTCTTTGTGTATATCTTAGATTTTTTTTAAAAGTGCATTACATGCAACCTTCATCTCTTATCTGGTTCACACTTTGCCTGGGGAGGGACTGTACACTTAAGTTTATTCTGTATTTTTTAATAGCTTTTGTAAAAAAAAATTTTTTTTTTTAAAATCCTGTTTGATATAGATGTCTCATTCTTTGTAGGTTTTTTTATATGTGGTTCATCTTATTCTGCTTATGTTTGCTGCACTCTGCTTAAGTATTTCCCCATTCGTTACATGGATTTTGCTTTTGAATGTTGTAAGCATTGACGTGTTAAGCTGCTGCACCAGATGCTTCATCTGCATCAGTGACTTATTTCGTTATCAGCACATTTGAAGTACTTTTGATGAGTAGCAAATATTTTAAACATTAAAATGTGTATTTGCTTAATGCTACTAGTAATAATGTTCACAAAAAAGGAGAAGATCCTGAGAGATGCATCATTTTTTATAGGTTATCTAACCTGCTTTGTACTTGTGTCTTAAACTGCTTATTTGCTGTATTTAGTTGCATTCAGGAGCCTAAACTAATCTCATTGCTGAAAAAAAAAAGGATTCTAATCATTTTCAATCCTTGAAGTTGAAGTAGGCTGTATATAACATACGTATATAAACCCAGATTTCTTTTTCTGAGAGCTGTGGGGCCAAGGTGAACTTCTGTATCTACTCATACTGAATAACCAGTACAGGATATGGATCTTTAATTATGTTGGTTGCATTTATGTCAATTAAAATGGTATTTTATGTGGTGGTGGAGTTTTTATTAAAAGATTTTTTTTGGTTGGTGATTACCTTTCTTAAAGCTTCAGTTTTTTTGTGCATGTATAGAGAAAGCGTGCAGGTAGCTCAAATGAAAAAGTGGACGATGTTGATGAGAGCAGGGTAAGTGATGTCAGATGTTCAACCTCACATAGGACGCACAATCACACAGTCACGCTTCATCTTGGTCTACTTCCATCAACTAGCTTTTTTCACGTGTATTAGTATTTTGTGTAATAATAACATTAATATAAAAGTTCTTCTTTCTCTCTTCCTGATTATTTCTCTTATTCTTTCCACCCTTCTCTCTCTCTGTTTCTGTCTCACAACTGTTCACAGTGTATCCCAGCTTGACCTATTATTTACTTTGTAGCACACAGATATCTGTTGGGGAGTGGAACTGATTTTAGGCACGCTTGCTATTAAAGAAGAGCACAATCTGGAAGTGTCAGGTACATCCTTCTAAGACAGTACAAAATAATGGGGGAACATGGGTGGACTTGTGACATGCTTGCTTGAAAAGTACCATATCCAAACCAGATAAAACGTGTGCTTGCACGCTCATGCATGGTTAATTCGAACTCTGTGTGTTTGGGTTTTTTTTTCCCTGCACAAAAGAGTTAGGAATGCCCTCTGTGTACTTAAATCCAATTTAATGCCTACCCTGCTGCTGCTTCCCTCCCTTGTTTTTTTCGCTCCCCCTTTGCTGTATTCCCAGCCTTTCTCCTGTACATTTTACCAGCTTTTGCCTCCCTTTTCTGTGTTGTATTGCACCAGCTCATGCCCTTTTCAGACTTTTTTTAAAAACAATAATTGGGAATGACATTTGAACTTTTTCCCCTTTGATGGCATTTTTTTAAAATGTAATAAGCAGCAGGTATTTTTGAAATACAGCAGGCATCTTGTGAAAAATATTCTTGACAGACTTTCAAAATTGAATTTGACTTGCTCAGATTACCAGAATCTCCTGGATTTTCTAAAGAAAAATGCCTTGTTTTTATTGACAGCCCCATGTGAGGATTTGGGATTCAGTCAGCCTGAACACTTTGCATGTTTTGGGCCTGGGAGACTTTGATCGGGCTGTCTGTTGCGTCGCCTTCTCAACTCTGGTCAGTTCTCACTTGTTATTGGATGATTATCCCACGTTTATGCGCAGATATTGAGCACCATGGTGAATGCCAGGACAGTTTCTGGCCACACTGAGTCTCACTTTGTGACGCTGCTTCCTGTTCTGTGTCATTCTGCAGGATGGTGGGCAGCAGCTGGTGGCAGTGGATGAAGCTAATGAGCATTCCGTCTCCGTGTGGGACCTTAGCCGTGATCGCCCACACAGGATTACAGAAACAAAGGTCCAGCTGCTGATCTTTCTTCACAGATTTAATTCGTTAATGAAAAGGCTATACTGTATACTGTTAGCAGTGTACACAACACTTTGTATTCTGCACTAGAGTTTCATCTGCACTAGAGTTTCAGCCGATTGGGTTTCTGTTTGGAACATATATGTGATATGGAACATTTATAGTGGCTCCCAGTTAATTAAAATTCCAGACCCATGGTACATATTGTTAGGTGCCAAAGAATGTAACTTTTTGTGAGACGTTGCTGTTTGCAGGCAGTTTGTGTAAATGTTTTCCCTCTCTTCCTTAGAGCTCAACGGAGCCTGTATTGGCAGTGGAGTTCCACCCATCTGAAAAAGGCAGCATTATTAGTTGTGGCAAGGGCCAGATCACCTTCTGGACTCTGGAAGGGGGAGCGCTTTCCAAGAAACAAGGCATCTATGATGTAGGTGTTTTCAGTCTTCAGATGCTGTCCAGTGTTTATAAAACTGATTCTTGTGTATTGCAAGATGGTAGATACTTATTTCTTACATAACATAAACAAGCCATTCAAAAAACATTAAATGGGAAAAAAGATATTGCAGAGCATGTAACAGGTAATATAGTTTCCCCCATAACAGTGGGATTAAATTGTAATTTCTAATTTTCAGAAATATGAGAAACCTAAATATGTTCTTTGCCTGGCATTTTCACCCAATGGAGATGTTCTGACAGGAGATTCTAATGGAAACATCTTTGTATGGGGCAAAGGTCAGAAGAATGTTTATATCTAACAAACAGTTTAACCTTTACTTTCTGAACATTTGCTTATAAGAGCGTATGTGTAGTACACATTGCTAGGCTTTTTTTTAAAAAGCATATTCCATCAGTCAAGAAGTTGTATGCAAGTGAGATAAAATCAATTGTTTTGACTTGTGGGCTGGCTGATTTGTAGGTGGGCTGATCAATCGGTTGATTGTCAAATAAGGTGTTTGGTAAAGGGGGCATTGGTGAAAGGGTCATGGGTTTGTACCCGGTGTTGTAGCAAGAACTTGAGGGGTTGTTGCTGAAGTGTCTTTTGGTCCTGTTTTGTGGTAGGAACTAACAGGATTACGCAGGCTGTTCTTGGAGCACATGATGGTGGCGTGTTCTCCCTCTGTTGCACTAAGGATGGCAACCTTTTGTCTGGAGGAGGGAAAGACCGTAAAGTAATTGAGTGGGACAGCTCCTACTCTAAGACAGGACGGGAGACAGAGGTATGACTGTTTCATTTCTTGCTGTGTAACTAGCATATGTACTATTTACTCAAATAAGAATATGTATTTCACAGTGTGACCGCAATATCATCTGGGTTTTTTTTTAGAGCATAGATATAAATCTTACTTTCCATTCCATCAAGCGATCTTGCTCACTGAACTACTTTTCCCAAGACACACCACTGTGTTTTGGGGGAGTTGGCTTGTGTGTGTGTGTGTGTGTGTGTCTGTGCCTGTGTGTCTGTCTTAGTGTGTGCATGCATGTGTGTGTGTGTGTGTAAGTGTTTAAACAAGAATGCAGCCAACTCTTATTGCCTTCTTACCTGTAAAAGTGAGCAGTGAAGGAGGTTTAAGAAACAAGTCTATCCAACCCATAAGGCATAGAAAGATAGTATGGCATACCTGCAGCGTGAAGGTTGTATGACATAACTAAGGTGTGAAGATTGTATATACCTGACACATGCATGCACATTCATGCACACACACACACACATGCACACAGTGTAAACAATGGCAGAATGCCGACTGTGCAACATGTGCAACATAAAGATCATTTAATATTGGCAGCATGAAGACTGTGAAACACACTTGCAGTGTGAAGATTGTTTAACACACATGCAGAGTGGCATACATTTGTTTCTGATGTACAGCTGCAAGAAGTCTATGGCCCAGTGAGGACGCTGAGTCAAGGCAAAGGGGGGCTTGTATTGATTGGGACAACGAAGAACTGCATTCTGCAGGGTTCTCTGGATCTGGAGTTCAGTCCCATCATGCAGGTAATTGAGCACAGCTCAGGCTTCATGTTTTACTTGTCAGGGATGTGTTCCCCGCATGTACAACTACAGACATAATCAGGGCTTGACTCTGATGTTTCCCCAGTCACCCTTGGCGAGTACATTTAGTTCTCAGGATAGTAAAATTTATTGTCCCGTTCAGGTTGGTAGATGTTTCACATATTTTCAAAGTCAGCTGTTTTGGTGTTGGCAGTTGAACGACATTTGTGGCTGGCATGAGATAAAGTTTCTGAACATGCCAGCAGGAATCAAGATTTTTATTATAGTTTGGGTTTTGGGGGGTGGTGGCTACATGTATAGTATGGTCTGCCAGGTAGGTCTGTAGTTTTCCAGTGCTTAGTCATGGAAAGTTGACAGAGGCATGACTGTGACATGGTTGTGATGGTAAGAAGTACAGTTCTTGGGGTAATGTACAATAAAGAGAACTTGGCCAAGCGAGACTTAGACTGGAAGTTGACGTTTCAGGGCATGACCCCTTCTTCAGAACGGCACAAACAGATACAAACAGACAACAAATAACAAATAAAAATCACTTAGCTGACAAGGACGCTGGTCATGCACAGTCGATGGACAAGAGAAGAGTGTGGGGAAGAGAGGCAGAGTGTAGGAAATAAAGCGTGCTAACCAATCAGTGGCGAGGAGTACTACAGCCAACAGAAAGGAATGTCCCATCAGGGCTGGTGAAAGGGGAAGCGGGGAGGGCAAGGGAAAAGGGGTGTGGGGATCGTTAAAAATGGAAAATCCCAACAAGGTACTGGCAGCACTAGACACACCCGTATGTTGACGTATGCAACCAAGGGAGCCTACTGTACCCAAACACGTAGCAAAGAGAGAGTCGAAAGTAAACACGAGAGGGGGAAAGGGGAGAGAAAAGCTGGGTGGAGGA
This sequence comes from Lanistes nyassanus, assembly GCA_004794575.1. Classification (NCBI taxonomy): domain Eukaryota; kingdom Metazoa; phylum Mollusca; class Gastropoda; order Architaenioglossa; family Ampullariidae; genus Lanistes; species Lanistes nyassanus. Next base: position 445,128 of record SMGT01012131.1, on the reverse strand, counting down.
GAGGCCAGTGCTTCAAACGTGCTCTGAAACGTCGAATTCCTTTCTAAGTCTTGCTTGGCCGAGTTCTCTTTGAAACATAAAACCGCAGGTGGACTAAGTTCATGTGTGTTGAAATTAGCATGCTGGCTTAGATCAAACTGATTAACACCATAGAAACATAGCATCACAAGCCCAGTGTTACCATACAGCGCCAGTCTGTGGCTTGTCAATACACATACTGTTACAGGCTCACAAGGGTTCGTACAGAAGTCTGGAAATGTTTTGCAATATTTTATTTCAATTTTAGGTCTCTTGAAAGTGTGGAAAATCGAACAGCAGGCTTTAAAAGTCTGGAAAGTTGAAGCAACATTCAGAGAAATGGGGATAAAAGAAAAGAACATAAAGACAGTATATAATCAAGGGGAAAGATTGAAAATAGGAGTTGAAGACACTATTGATCTTGTGTTTTGTTTTTGCCAGGAGTTGAAAGTAATGTTTTATTACTTCCCTTTACTCTTTGTCTGGGTGCCCAGAACCCTGTGTGTCACATATTCACTGTTTTGAGGATAGGAAAGTAGAGTCTTAACAGTCTTTGGCTTCTTCAGAAGTCCTGGCTTGCAAGAAGTAAGAACTCCCACACATCAACTTATTCTGTGTGCAGAAAATCCAATGACATTTCAAACATGGCTGAACATACCATTTTCAGGCACAGCAAAGATATTTGCATGGGTAAAACTCTGTCAAAGTTCGATTTCCATGTGCAACACTGCCCCCATTCAGAATTTTTTTTTAAAGGATCGTTGTGGTATACATTTTTTTTTTAAAATACTGCTCTGCATCATAGGGAGGGGAAATTATTCAACAGGAAAAAATTGTAAGGAAAAAAATTAAATGCCTGTATAAATTCATCTGTATTGTTTTGTTGTATTTTAATAACATTAAGCACAGAGGACTAGTGCAAAATTTTAAGATCATAGAAAATTGCTGACATGCAGTTTAGAATTTTCATTCTGGTAAAGTTTTGCCCATGTGTTTGCTTTTATTCTGACCAATAACAATTTTCTTGTACTTTCTCACTTGTTTGTTTTACTTCTTGCAACCAGTGCAACAGCACATTTAGATAACTGGTGTATTGCTTATGGTCACAGATACTGCATATAAAGGATTGGTGGGAAAAGGCTGGTATTAATATCAAGTTCTGGTTGAATCGGTACACTGATGTAGGCTCATGACTTTCTCAGAACTGCTTTCAACAGGTCAAGAAATAATTATTACTCTGGAGAGTTTTGTATATTGTATATTTATCTAGTAGAACTATGACTTTATCGATGGGATAGAACACCATTACAAAGCTCCGTCTGCTTTTTGAGATGAGAAAAATGCTGGAACTTCTGATTATATGCCGCTATATTTCAGTTAATGATCCATCTTCATTGGGTGTAGGATTTAATTTTTTTTTTAAATCGACCATTTTGTTGCCACTTCTGCTTGAGTTAAATGTGTTGAGAAAGAGATTGAAAGAGTTTCAGTTAGAAGTGGAGGAGCTGAACAAGCTAATCATTGAAAAGTCTGGGGAAATTCTGGAATTCTGACTTATTTACCTGTGTGAACCCTGGTCACCTAGCAGCTACAGCTTGCAGCCATACCACTAGGGGCTAGTGATGCTGTGTTCCTCACGTAGATAGTTCAGAGGGTTAGTAGATAACCTAGCATAGAAGCAAACTATTGTGCACATTCAGATTGTGGATTCTATGATTTTCTTGGTATGCTGCAGAGCCACTGTCATAACTATCAGGTACATATACTGTCTGTAAACATTCTAGCTGTGTCATGAATGTGGCAAGACCACTGATGTGTAACTCTGTCCTTTGTTCTTGTCATGATCTGTGTTGCATTTTTTGCTTGCTGTGTACAGAAATATTTTCATCTGAGGTGGGTAGTTACCAACTAAGGGAAACCAGATGCTTGCGTTCCCCCCACCCCTTAAACACAAGGCTGCATTATTATATGTAAAAATAGGTTTATTTAATGAACATTTGAGGAGTTGGAGGTACAAACTTTAGAATGGTAACGATGAACTGATCAAAGATCATTTTGTAACTGTATTGGCTAAATAAGAAATATTTCTTTTTAAAAACCACAGCCTTGAGATTAGGGAGAAATCAGAACGTGGATCTTATTATAGTTGATAATGCCATTAAGAGACAAATTTGTAGAGTGATCCTGAATAAACCATCCAAATCCCTTGTTCCTAAAGAACATTAAAAGAAGAATGCTTTTGATAATAACTAGGAATGTGTTGTGTCTTTTGAGTTGAGTGTGATTACTTTTGTAACGCATAGCATGCGCAAAACAAAGAAGCTGATTGTGTTGCCATGGAAACAGTGATGATGAATTGGCTTTTTTCCACTTCGTAAGGCTTTTTCTTGAAGCACAAAGTGCATGAATTTTGTTTCATTTAAATTTTACAGAAGTACATGTATTCCATTGGTGCATTATGTGTAGTCATCAATGTACTATGGAACCAGCTATACTTGTCTTATATTCATGCATGTGTGTGCACTTAATGTTTATTCCCCAACATGCTTTACACATGCTGTAAAGTTTCACAAAAGTTGTTTCAGCTATGTCCTTATTTGGAACATTTTTTTTTTTTTTGTAACACTTTTTCATCGAAAGGGTGCTCTCTTGTGGAGGACCATGTTGATTTTACAGCTGGTAAAAATTTGGCAATCTGCCAAAAGTGTGGCTCACTGGTTTAGCTGGAAAGGGCAATAATTCTACCAAGATGGCAAAGACTAGAACCCTACCACAAGACATACCCACTTCTCTGTCACACAGCATGATTCACACACCATTTATCAGCAACAACAGTTAAAAGAAACTAAAAAGTGAAATGTTACTTTTTCTGTTCTTTTTCCTATGGGCAATCATAGTTTACATAGTAGCATATAGTCGAAGGTATACATGTAGTTGAAAAATAGTTTTATTTTTCTTTCACATCGTTCCGCTTCTGCTTTTGTTGTTGGGGTTTTTCTTTTATTATTGTATTGGAAACTTTGTTATAATCAACCACAGAGTCATTTAGACGAACTGTGGGGACTGGCAGCCCATCCTTCTCAACACCAGTTCCTGACCTGTGGATCTGACCGCCATGTGTATCTGTGGGACAGCCAGTCACGTTCAGCCGTGTGGATGAAGGAGCTAAATGTGAGTAGCTTGCTATCTGTCGTGGCTCATGGGGCTTGGCTGTTAGACTTCAGTGGAATTTCCTCTTCCTCTTCCCTCAAACTGCCATTTCATATGATTTCTTTGATGTACATGTACTGTATAGCTTATTGATGCTGCAAACAGCTTTGACTTTTTGTGTGCAAAAAGCAAGGGAGCATGCGTGTGTGTGTGTGCCTGCATGCATGTGTGTGTGTGTGTGGACGTGCGAGTGCACAGTATGTGTGAGTGTGTGTGATGATCCTGCCCATGGAAAATTAATCTGATCAGGTTATTGCCAAATTAAACAAGTAGACATTTTTAACTAGCGGTAAGTCATGAACTATCTTTTTAATATGTTTGTATGCTGTATTTAAGGATCCAGCCCACAGCTGTTGCTTCCATCCTGATGGACATATAGTTGCTATCGGAACCCAGGCAGCTCGCTGGGTTGTCCTAGACCTGTCTACACATGAAATTGTGTCGGTGCACACTGATGGCAATGAACAAATAGAGTGTATCAAATATTCACCAGGTGAGACCTTTTTCTGTTGTGTTTTGGTTGGTGGAATGTGGTAGGTAGGAGGGACTGTGGTTAAGCATGCGTGCATGCTTCCACATCCATGCATGTCTGTGTCTATATGTGTGCCTCCATGTGCATACATAATGGCATAATAAAGGTAACTGTTTTAGTTCAGGGAAGAAATGAACACTGCATTCCATGTCTGACATAACTATGTTGTAGAAACTATTTATTGGAAAATATATGCAAACGTCTACTTCAGTAACTTAAGCAGAGCCAGCATGCCATGAATGGCAATATTCAGCAATATTCCACAGTAGTATAGAGTCTTGAGAATTGCATCATCATTAATGCTATACTGTTATTCATCCCAGTACTTTGTTTCTGTTCCAAGATCTGCCTTTAATCTTCTACTCTATTTTTTTTTTTTTTTTTTTTTTT
>SMGT01012131.1:424169-440956 GCA_004794575.1 Lanistes nyassanus | reverse complement strand
TTTTTTTTTTGTCATCTTTGATGTCCAGATGGGGCTTACCTTGCAGTTGGATCTCGTGACAATTACATCTACGTGTACCAGGTTGCAGATGGTGGACGAAAATATTCTCGTGTTGGTCGATGCTCTGTAAGCTATTTATTTCATCACTACATGGGTTCCGTTAGGTCTTGGCTTATGTGGGAAATAATAGGAGAATTTTTATAATCTGTACTGTCATTTACACAGAACTAGAAATAGGATGCCTGTGTCTGTACAATAACACAAGAAGCTGGAGCAAACATGAAACTTTATTACTGCTCGGTCCATGTTTGAAAAACTGATGCAACAATATTTTAGTCCGACACCAGAAGTTTTTATTCAAATCTGGTTCTTCTTACTATAATCCTGTGATGCTTGACATCATATATTCTCACTTTATAGAGGTATGTTTCCTTGAAAAAGTAGATATTTGTTGTAAGTAAAACTGAATGAAGCATGGTATCAAGTTAGCAGTCTTATTAACAGGTTTTGTTAGCATGCAAGTAACCTTCATGTCACATTCCCCTTGTGGTTTCAGGGCCATGCCAGCTTTGTAACACACCTGGACTGGTCTCAGGATAGCCAGTATTTGGTCTCCAACTCTGGGGACTACGAGATTTTGTACTGTGAGTAGTAAAACTCTATGGCTGTTGACCAATATTATGGTTTACATGGGTGAAACTTTTCCAGAATTAAAATTCTGAACTGTATGTCTGCAATTTCACATAAACTGAAATTGTGCAGCTCTCATCAGTTCTTCTTAATATTATCAACAAGGCACAATCAAACAATAAAACTGAATGTATATATATATATTTAATTCTCCTTACCCAGTCTGTTGTTGGGTATTCTCCTCTTGCTGTAATGTCTAGCATAAAAAACAATATTCACAGCAATGAACATGCAGGCTTTTTATTACTTGACCTAGTCAACTTTTCAGAAATCGGAAATTCCAAAAGGAGGAAAATCATGAGATCTGGAAATCTGAATGTATTCGGCAGAGTTTCACTCTTATATTTACAATGTTTAAGTCACAAATAACATGGTCTGTATCGAAGATTCTCTGCAAGGATGTAGATTTTTTTTAAATCAGCATATGTGAGAAATAAGATTTTCTCGATGAAATTCATCTATTATTGTTGTCTTGGGTGCACTTTTCAAGCCACACATCTTTTCCTAAACAGTCTATTTTCAAACTGTGTACATTTTGGCAGTCGTCCTGTGACAGGAACATCAAATATGCATACCTTTCCAACCCTTTGACCAACTAGCCCTTGTAACTAGCTGAAGTTGCCCTTAAAAAAATGGTGTGAACCCTTACACAACCAAATTGCCTCATTACAACACTTAAAATTCCTAGCATTTTCACTACCATGGGTGTTTTGGTTTGTTTGCATTCAAAGCCTGTACATTGATACTGTTTCATTACTATCACCATGGGCAAGATTTTAGGCTGGAAATTTAACAAACCTGAATCATCTGCTTAAGTGAAATACGGTCAAAAGAAATCAAAAGAAATACGGTCTTCCAGTGCATTTTTTGACAATTTTAAACAAATTCTTTTTTTGTTTGCCTGTACAAGAAACACTTCTTTAAAATGCTGCTTTCCCATACAGGGGTATGGCAAACCCATACAAGTTGACAGGCTTGAATTTGTAATGTCCACAAGTAGGTTTATTTCATGAAGTTATTGAGAAGCTGCTTCATGGGATCATGACCTACAGAACATTTTTGGGCAAAAGTTAGTTGAGTGTTTGGGTAACATGTCATTAATTTAAAGTGTACACAGTTAATGTATATATAAGTGTATGTGGACACAGGGTCGGCATCCAGCTGCAAGCAGGTGACAAGCCCCAGTACCATTAGAGACATCCAGTGGGCCACGCAGAACTGTACACTTGGCTTCACTGTAGCAGGTGTGTCTGCTTAGTTGTAAAGCTTGCATATTTCCTTCTAGATTTGATTGTTTTCTGCGTAATTTAAAAAAAAAAGTTAGGAGAGAGGCTGTAAAAGGGTGTCATGTTTCTGTAATGCTAGTCATGCTGCCCTGTAACCACTACAGGAAAAGCCTGGCTGAACTAAGCTCTGTGCACCTGTTTGATAACACTGCTGTTTACTGTTTCTTGAAACAGGTATCTGGCCGGAGGGTGCTGATGGCACCGATGTCAACAACTGCTGTCGCAATAACAGACAGACCCTGCTGGCCACTGCGGATGACTTCGGCAAGGTCAATCTTTATAAGTACCCCTGCTGCCAACCTCGGGTAGGTCGTCAGGCTTCTCATTTACTGCTAGAAAATATGCTGGCCATGAGATCACAATATTTCTGCACTCTCGCCTCTTTTGACTTGACAAAGTTTTTTTTTAAATGTCTGGGCTGTTGCAGAAATAAAACTAATGGTGAGTGCAGTAGTATATTTTTTTTTAAAAACATCTTTTGACCATAAATGGTATACAGATATCATTTCGTTGATTTAAAAATAAAACTGATATAGCCAATCGCATATATTTTAGGGTTTTTTTTTAGATTGAAAAAAGGTGTTCCATGTTGGTGTTATTTTTTCAAAATAATGTTTTGATGAGGAGGCTTTTTGTGAATCGATGTGGTGTTCGGTCTGCCTGGACTATGAATGTAAAACTTTTCTGTTTCAGTCCTCCTGCCATTCCCACAAGGGCCACAGCAGTCATGTGACATCAGTTGCCTTTCTGTATGACGATTCTCGCCTGCTTTCCACTGGTGGCCGTGACATGGCAATCCTGCAGTGGCAAGTTGTGTGAAACCCAGGAGCCGCATATTAGGTGTTACACAAAATGTGCAAGAAGTGACACTACTCAATTAAAAAAAAACAAACAAAAAAGATCTACAACACCTGGACAGTGTGTTTACCTGGGTATTTTAACTCTTGCCAGCAGTGAGATCAGAACTTTTACTTATTTTCTTTTGAGAACACAGTTTCTACTGTTAAGGACTTTGCACTACATATCTTTCTCTTGTGTGTGTTTGTGCGTGTGTGTGTGTGCACATGTGACACAGAGCATGAGCAAGTAATTACATGTACCCTCGTCTCTGTGTGCATGTGTAAGTGTGCAGTTTGGTGGAGGGTATGGGGTTGGTGCACCTTGTTATGGAGAGTGTTTCAATGTTTATTTGGAGATATGGGTTGGGGGGGCGGGGAGAGGGTGTTTTGGCATATCCATTACATTGTTAACTCATTTATTGATCCAGCAGCGCATTCTTTTTCTCTTGCCACTGCTTGATGCATGATTTGAACTTTGTGTGTTAAGGATATCTGCAGATGTTCTGTTGATGATTCATCTAGGGATTTTTTCTGGCAATCAATTCTTTGATAAGAAGTCTTCCTGGAGCTGGTGTATTGCTGTCAGGATGAAGGAGATGGTTGTTACTGATAACTAATGTGCTGGCTCAGCTGTGAATATTGTACAAGGAGAGACAGATTATTGTGAAAATGTTATGGTCTTGCCATAACAAGTTTTTGACGCGAGACGTTTTATACTAGTAGGTAAGAGAGGCAAAACAAAAAGAGCGGTTAGCGGTGTATTAAAAATAATTTACCTCAATGCTGATAACACTAAAAGTAATCACAAAAGAAGTTTCTTGTTTCCCTTTGACATTAATGATGGGTTTTGCATATAATTCCAGGTTTGTTAATAGAAGGATTTAGACTGTGTGTGTGGATGAGAAAGAGAGGGAAGAGAGAAAAAGCTTGTACACCTTTGACTGTTAACTTGTGAATGGCTCTTGTGTTTTTTATATGCTCAGGAAGTTCTTGGTCTTTGCTCCTAGAAATTACCATCCCCCCTCTCCCCCCAACCTGAAATACATGCTTAAATAGCTTAAGACTTTTAGTTGTATTACAAGTCTGTACCTGTCCTGTGTTGAAACTCGAGAGTTGAAGGTTGTGAAGACACCCACATCTCTGTTCAGATGCACTTTGAACAACAAAGGTGCAAGTGCACCTAAGATACTTCAACAGTTTGGTTCATAATGCAAAGTACAGAATTCACCGTTCTACTGTGAAACAAAATCTGTTCTGGGTATTGCTCTTATTGTTAGTATTACTATTGCTGTGATTTATTAGAATTTGCAGAAAATCTCCAACCAACACTTTAATTTTGAGGTGTTTTTTTTAAATTTAATCTATATTTTCAGTTAAAAGTATTAAACTGGATTATTTTGGATTCTAAATGTTACAGGGGCACCACAAAGAATAGATAGTGCTCTATGATATACATGTTGACAACTCTTGAATTTTAAGGTTGTAGTCAGAGCCTGTGCGTGTGTTGTGCTCTGGCTTATGTAGTCTTTTGTGCTTTTTTGGCCGTGGTATTAGATGTTGGTTTTTACATTGTGCACACATATTCCACACGATAGTTTGGTTTGGCTTCTTCGCTGCTTACTTATTTAGAAGTGCTGCCAGCAGCTGGCAGGGGGACTTCAGAAATGGTTATGCTGTTGTGTACCTGCCATTTGCTGGATTCCAGACTTGCTTGGCTGCTTGTGAGCCAGTTCTTATCCAGTTAATTACCTTTCTCAGGTTAGTCGTGTAGTCACTGTTGTCAGCACTGGCATAGTTGCTGTTATAGTTGAGAACATCAATGTCACCAGATCATTAGTTCAGACTGAGTTTTTTCTGTTACCCTTGTGGCTGAATTAGATATGTGCTTTCTTTAAAAATTCAAGACTCATTCTGGTCTGGTAATGATTTTCTCATAGCCTGCATGAGATGTCATATGTACATATTTTTACATATTAAAATTTCAGAACTTCTAAACTGTGGTTTACATTTTCATATTCTTAACTTATATTCCTATTTTTTACATGTTAACACATTCTACAATACGTGGTTTTGTGAGACTGTATGTGAAATGGAATTCAAACATATTGCAAAATTGTCTATTATTGTTGTGTATGTAAATAAAATCTGAGACAAAAATCTGTGTGGCTGGGTCTTTCTTGTGACTGATGTTGCAGAAAGTGAAATTGGGTAAAATAATCCAAAATCTCAGAAAAGCTCGTTTTTTTGGGGCAGAATTTGTTAGCTATGTTGAGGAATATCAATGATTGTTAAGGAAAGAGAATTATATTCTTAGGGGAGAGAGGGGTTGGTCGGGAAAATAGGATTGTTACACTGTTACTGTGGCACACTTGTAAAAAAAATCAAACTCTCAAGTTTTGGATCGTAATCCTTGATCCTGGTACACAAATCTTTGTTGCTGACAACATAAGGATAGATTAAAGTGTTGTTTTTTCCTGGTAACTCACCTTAGCCACTAGAGGATAAATTTATTGAGAGCTGGTGGTGGGAAATGTGTTCTGCTTACATGATGTTTATAGCTGATTGCTGGTAGAGAATAAATTCATAGTAGAGATAGGTATTCTTACATTATTCCATGTAGAACCACAGCGAGAAAGCTGGCGCGCATTGCCTACAGGTAAAAATGTTCTTTCTATAGAAAAGAAACAGGAATATTGGGGCGGCCCTTTATCAGCGCTTTGTGGCAGTAAAAACTACAAACTTAGCCAACAGAAAACTTTCTTTCATGAGCTCGCTGAAGCCGTACGTATGTGCTTAATACGTGCATTTCCAATTTATATGACGGGCACGTGCGCACATGTCGGGAGCTCACGCGCAATAAGGCGGTTGCGGGAAAGGGGAGGAGGGACCAGAGGGTCTTACGCCGCCCTCACACCATGTGCTGCAAGATCGATGACAATAGGACAGCCAGTCGTGCCAGCTGGTGTCTTCTTGTCAACATCCTCAAAAGCACTTTATCTTGGGAGTATCCTGAACGAAATTTTTTTTAATGTTTTTTTTTCTCTGGGGCAGGCGGAACTGGAGGGGGGCGGGGGAGAAGGTAACAAATATTGTTCCTGATTGTTTAGATCTACACTCGCGATCATGGATGACGCATAGTTATTTATTTTTGTAGGGAATGAGGAGAGGGCAGACAGTGGAATCATGGATTCCGGGATACATCAAAGAGGAGATTCACAAATGTCAAGATTTTAGGATTGGAGCTGGGTTGCTAACCGTTCGCGTCTTCTGTTCATAAGGTTAGGAGCCGATTACGCTCGTGAATCCCACCCAGCCTCCTTATAGAGTCTTGATGCAGAAGTCGTTGTTCACGATTGCGACCATGAACGCCAACTGTCAGCAGGAGAACAACTGTGAACAGATGGCTGCTGAGGTACTGCGGGGTAAATCTTTGTCAAACTCTTATTTCGACAGAGAAGTTGTACTTGATCGGTGGTACAATTAAAGCAGCTCACTGTTGCAACAGCTAGAGACGCGTTAGTGTACGTCAGTATACGTCATGTCTGTGAAAAAGTAAATCTTCTTAGAACCTGCTGTGGCCGTTGTGAGACGTGCCGTTTCTGCGCTCTCCTTTGCATTCAGTAGCTGGACTGTAACTTCGCAGTGCATCGACTGGACGCGGAGAGAGGATGGCCGCAAGACTGACGGAGTATACACGGCGAGACTTTTCAGGTCGATAAACTTCTTGGGTGGAATAGCTTATTCTCCTACCTTTGTGTGGCGAGTATCTCCTTGTGTGCCAGCTAGACCGGGGCGTGTATAGTTAGTCACACTTCAACATACTTGTGACAGAGTTCATAACTTCTTGCCCGGTAATATAAATTTTGGTCGTTGACATGCCTCCTAGATGTGATTTGATTTGCTGGAGTATACCTGCACGGTGAATCGAAGGGAAGAACGATTTTTCTGGTACACAAACTCTGCATACAGAGTGAATCATGTGAAAACGGGAACCGCTTCAACTTCACTGTGACCGCTTGACTGTTTCTTAGAAAGCAGCGAGTTGTTGTTCGTGATTCCTGCGATATTTTTGCCGATATGTTGATGCTTCATCGCCTCCCTGATCCAGATCACCAGACTACAGACACAAATGCAAGATCACATGTTTCTGTGTCTTTTGGATCCAAGCTTTTCTACGTGGATGTTTCATTTTTCTGATGTCAGTGATTAATCAGTTACGTTCAGAGAATTTAAAAATAAGAAACTCGAACAACCTTACAAACGCGATGGCTGTTACTGCAAAGAGTTTTTGTACATAAACATGAACCACTAAACTGTTAAATTTACTTATACAAATTATAAAAGGCTCATTTTTAAACTTTGCAAAGTGCAAATTTACCACCATTTTTTAACCATAAATATATAAAGATTTACATGCCTTTTCTATTTTAATAACATTAAATTATATTTTGTTTTACATTTGCCTCAGGGTGTCTTCTAGTTCTCTCCACCCCTGAATTGATAAAGGAACTATATAACCTTTTAAGATCACTCGATTTGGAATCACTCGATAAGGAATCTGCCGCATTTCACATATTGGAGTATTTATTAAAAACAATAACCTCTTTATATCAGTCATGGAGACGTCTGATAGATGTGAGAGCAAGAAAGCAGATCACAATAAAACATCTTGCTGTTTAGCGTGGTGCCTCAACTGTTCAGGTGGAAACGTGTCGGTAACAAAAACTGTCAGGTTTAAGAACTCCCGCCATTGTAACTTTTGCAGACGACTTGCTGGACAGTTGATTTGCCTTCTCTTACTGTTTTTCCTTGTTACATCATGTTCAGCTCAGAGCCCGCGTCCGTTTCCCACTTTAATGAATGTTGCCACAGAAAGGCCTATTCGAACAATTCCTGCAATGAGCACGTGTGGAGTGCAGATGAGAAATGCATACTGCGAAAGCTCAACTGACCCAAACTCTGTCCAAGTGTGTACTCAGAAGTTCTGCGAGCAGACGTGCCCTGGCAGAACTGCCCTTCCCTCGTTTGCCGCCATGTTAATAGGGAACAGCGATGGATACTTGCATTGTGTTGACCCAGACACTGTAAATGTACGACCAGGTTCATCAACGGGGGACTCTGCAACATCTTTTTATGGTTCTGGATCTAGCTGCTATCTGGTGCCAGCTTTTCAGCCTGCAGTTGGCGCCAATGGTGCATTCACAATCACGTCATGGGTCTGGCTCGGGCAGCTGGGACAAGGGCAAGGGTATGTCATATTTCTGTGTTCTCTGCTGTGGGTGTCTGCGGAGAGAGAGGGAGAGATTTTGTTCACTTAATGTTTGTTTTCAACACTGCTTTCAGGCAATGATTCACGATTCATAAGCAAACTGCTGTCTCAGAACGAACTTAATTATTTCGAGGATATGGAGCCACCCGCGATTTTTCAATTTGGGGCCAGAGGTGAAATCAAGAATCATGAACTTAGTCATACACCCCTGATCCGTCAGTGATGTAGGACATTTTGGATGGATTAAAATTAAAATTAATTATATTAAAATTAATAAACGAATTTAAACGAGAGGGCACTATAGCTGGAAGATGGCACCCAGGGTGGCCAAAGGCCGGCAATGGGAGGCACGTAATTGTGTCATGTGTGACGCAAAATCTTGTTCAAGAAATCGTCTTTTTGTCTGTTAGACACACACATGCCGTGTAGTTTGTCCGCCGAGTGCTTTTTCAAGAAATGTTGATAGTAATGACCTATTCAGCCTTTGTAGCCCAATGAGTCATTATATCCACAGAGACCTTTAAGAAACCAAAATAATGATAGCTGCTTTAAAACTTTCTTTGGTTTTTAGTTTTGGAAAAAGACCTTTATCCGATGCAGTTAATTTCGGAGAAAGCAAAAAATCACAGCCTTAAGGTATGTAGAATCCAGGAAACTGAACGACCTACATACAAACCACTTATGAAAGTTTCTCAAAGAAACCTCTGTGAGCATCAGGACTACTGCCCATCCTCTCAACCCAGCTGGTCTAGGCTTTAGACCATCCTGTATACCCTCAGTAGCCCTCAGGAAAGCTCAGATGGCACGTGCAGGACTCTCAAACCATACTCCATGTAGCTGGTTCTTGGTGTGGAACAGAAAGAAACTGCAGGGGGAGAGGTCTGTAGAATATGGTGGATGAAATAATAGCTGCACCCCCTTCTCTGCCAAAAACGTGTGTTGAAAGGGCAGTGTGTTCTGGAGCATTGTCATGATGCAGCATCAGTCTGCCAAGACCTCTGTTGGGAAGAAGCATACACCAACCCTCGAAGACTTTGGGCAAGCAGTGATGGACACACCATCAGTCAGAGATGACTACATCTTCCCTCAAGTATCACCGTGGCAACATGGCCCGATCTGGTGAAGAAAGAAGCCACCATTTTTTCCCTGTGCTTCTTGTTCTTCTGAATTTGGTTGGGGGGGGGGTCATCTGGTAATATCCAGACAGAGTTATGGTCCTTAGTTTCTGGATCAGACTGGTAAGCCCTGGTTTCATCTCCAGTGAGCATCTGCCATGTTGACTTTGACCATCCACTGTTGAATTTAGCACTATTTGACCCTACTCCTCTCCTGTTCCTCACTCAAGTCATAGGTACCCAATGAGTGCAGCGCTTACGCAAGCCAAGGTGTCGATGCAAGTTTTTGTCCTGCTGGTCTTTCATTACCAATGGCCTCTTTGATCGCTGTTGGAGTGATTTGTGGATTTTCTCTTATCAGTTTCTCTTCATCAGTGATGTCCTCTGGGATAATGGCACTAACAGGCCAACCAGGATAGGTGTTGCCTTCTGACTCCCCCTGCCCCGTTTGAATTCACTGGACCACTTGAACACACTGGTCTTGGAGCAATCTTGCCAAAAGTATTGACAAAGGTTTCATAGGATTCAGTCACTGTTAACCTATTTTTGAAATTGTAATATATGATGGCTTGAAAGTCATGATTTGTAAGCTCCATCATGCAGTTTGAAATCTTTCTTGGACACATTCTTCAAGAATTGATTCTGAGAGATGCACTGTCTTTTAATACTTGAAATTTGACATCAACATCAATGAAGTCTATTCTACTATTTCATCCTTTAAATTTTAGTGTCATAGAGTCTGGATTCTACTGACTTTCAGGCTGGTCCTCATACATGTACAATATTTGTATTTAATTTTTTATATTTTGTATAAGTTTACTTTGATTGGTAATCTTCATGGGACTCACAGATGACTTGCGTGGATTATAAAGAGCTCACTTGCAGGCAGAATAATGTTAATATTTGTTAAGTGACTCAGGCTTGATTTTTGTCTTTCATATGGCCGCAAATATTTAGAACATGATTTTTATTTATCACCATGTGCCAGCGATCAAAATTGCAAATCAGTATTACCTTAATCATCTAGAAATCACTGTTCTGTTCAACACTGTTTTCCTCTAGTAGATATGGGGTATAAGGTCTCCTGATGATATATAAACATAAATATATGATTTATAATATATGGTAACTATATGATGAACTCCACTGATGAAGTGATCAAATTTTGTGTAATTTCAAGCTTACTTTTGAGAACACTTCATGCTTATTATTGATTGTAATTTGACTTTGTACTGTGATCCAATGATAGGTTACAAGTTTGTGTTATTACTGAGCAGTAAGTGGCTAGTATAAATGTATAGCTATGGGCATACACACACACACACACACACTTCCGTAGACTGGCTTATTTGTTTGGCATTAGAAACAGCTGGGTCAGAGCCAACACCCACAGTGCATGATGTGGTTGGAATCAATACTTAGCTCATTGTGTTAGATCAAAATCTGGCAAAACATATATTTTAGCCACGGATGTGCAAATATAGTGTCCTTAGGACTGCCAGAGGTGACACGCTGTCATTTCCTGAAGTGGTCACATAAAACAGTTTGGACAGGTGGCTTTACCTGTGATGTTAAAGATAGGCGGTAAATTGAGTTTCCATGTGGGTGCAACCCTCCTTTGGTACAGCAGACCTAGAAACAGTCCAACTTTATTTCAGAGCTGTATTACTATTAGTTTTTTTTTTGGGGGGGGGGTGTGATTATGAAGAAGAAAACTCCTCTAAAAGTTACTAATCATCCCGATAGGTAATCAAAATAAAGGACTGCCTGTATTGTATTCAGTAAGACTGTTGAGCCTCAGATCTTTCCAACAGCTGTTGTTCACAGTCCCATATGGTATTACCCCACTGTTGGCACTACCTTACCCTACTCCAGACATTAAGCAAGAACATAAATATTATTTAAAAAGCTGTCTTATTTAATTATTAAGATAATCACTCATACATTATCATTATATGAGCGTGTTTTAGATATTTATTTAGCAAAGTGACCAAACTAAAATGTGCTGTTGTTTAGTTGGTATGCTCTTCCCAGTTTCTTAGAAACTTGAGTATATTTTCCCAGTGCTGATTCGCAGCTTTGGCATCATTCTGTTGATTTTCTGAACTACACATTTTGGCAAAACCAACTCAAGTCTTTTGTGACAGGACACTGCTTGAGAAAAGAACTTCCTCAGGGATGACAGTACTTCGAGTGCTGGTGGGAACTGGGGGAGTTAACTTCACCTTTGCAAGTGGAAGTGGTCAACAGTCAGCCACCTTGAACTATGCTATTCCTCAGCAGAATTGGACCCACTTGGCCATTCAGGGGTACCTTACACCAGAGGTACTGAACATCTTTAGAAATTGATGAAGATGAGTTGCTCAGGATTCAGTTTGCAATTGAATGTGTTCACTAGTATATTAACTAAACTGTAACATTGGTCAGTTGATGAGGAAGAAGATGAACAATGTAACACCAATAGAATATGTTAAATTTCTGATTAGTGCTGTTTCTATCACTGTTTATTTTGACCACTTGTTGGATTGGCATGTAAAAGCGAATCTGTGGCTGTCAGTAAACTCCAGATGCTGCATAGGGAGGGTGATGCAACCATGAGTTTTCTGTTCATTGTTCACTTGTTTCAAAGTAGATCTGATTCACAAAGATTCCAAAACTTTTAAAACCAGTTAAGCTGGAACTTTCTAAGACTACAGCGTGCACAGGGACACTATTTGAGTTCATCATGGGCTGTTGTCTTGATAAGTCTGAAAAATTGATGGGCTGGTGAATAATACATGCTGGCTTGCTTAAATTGACGCAGAGCATCAGCTCAGATCTTCACGTGCCAGACGATCCAGAGAGTCAGAAGTTCAGCTGACCGTACAAGCTATTGATCCTGGAAAGCGAGATTTAATTAAGCCTTGGCACCTGAACTTCTGCACAATGCATGATTCTGTACTACCCTTAGGGAACATTTGCTGAATCTCTTTGATTCCTTGTGGCTGAAAGAGCCCAAGGAAAATGAAGAGAGGATAAAATGGTACCAATTCCTCTGTCTTTTCCTTTCAAACTCAAGAAAAATTCTCCGTGTACTCAGAAAGGAATATGTGTACAACTACACGTTTCATGAAAAATTTATAAGAAAATACATGTAAGTAAAGACCTACACATACAGGTATTCCACGACACATGCGCTAAGTGTTTTGCTTAAAATGCTGTTAGATGTTGGAATACCATTTATAACTAACAAATAATGCAACAAAATAGTCTCCACCCGACCCACTCCAGCAAGCTTTTGGAAAGGATGGTGCAATCTGTTGGAAAGGATGGTGCAAGCTGTTGGAAAGCATTGTGTACTGTGTAGGATATTAACAGATCTTTGGTTGACAGTGCTCCAGAGGTGACCTCGCACTTCAAAACTACGACAAAGGTGAAACATTATTATATATTGAATATAGCTAAGTTTATTTGTTTTCACTTAAGTTTTCACAATTTTATTTACTTACAGATAAAGAACAGAAGCCTGAGTTTCTTTGTGAATGGCCTACGAGCAGGTTTTTCTCCAGTTAGTACCGTTGTTCCTGCAGATTTCATCGTTGACTCATTTGGTTCATACAGAGTTGGACAGACATATGATGGTGAGTTCTATTCTTGGCGTGAACCTAATGATTGACATTATGATTTGAAGACAGATTTAAAGGAAATATGGATGCTATATAACAGCTGGGCTACTTAACTCCTGCAATAATTCATATCTGTCAGGTCTTAATAATTTATACGATTAATAATATAATTACAGCTAAAAGAGTGTTGCTATTTTCAGGTTCCCTGCAGTTTTTGGGCAAGATCCAAGATCTTCGGTTTTATTCCGACACGTTGTCTAACAGGTAGTGTTCATTCTGATGGCTATGCCCCTCAACTTTGGAACTCCCTGCTCTCTCACATCAGACACTCTCGTTCTTTCTCATCCTTCAAATCCAGCCTCAAAATGTATCTCTTTACCCTTTATTTTGGATAATGTATGTACACATCTGTGTGTGCGGTTGTGCTTGTGCATGTGTTGTACTTTGTCTATCGGTGCCTAGATCAAGGATAGGTGCTTTATAAATATTAGATTATTATTATGTAGTGAGTAGCTGCAGGAATATTTTTGCCAAGTGCGTGTCATCATTTACGTTCATTGCTGGTTTTCTTTCCTTCTGGAACTAAGAGAGATACAAGAGGTGTTCTCTGGGACCTTACCAGAAGTTCGCATTCAGTCACCCTGCCGCTGTCCAGGATCAAGGCCTCGTGTCAAGCCACAAGACACGCGCTACTGCTTGCCGAATGGTGTGCCCGATAATGCTGGAGATGTTGTTCTGAGGGTGTCATCACTTTACCAACCTGTGGAATATGCCAACGATGGCAACTCCAACACCATGTGGGTCTCTATGATCCAGGATGATGTCACGCTGGAGGTGGACTTGGGTGACCAGTTTGAGGTCTGCAGTATTCCCATCAGTAGCTCTTTTAATACTTGTTACAGTCTGTGTGTGTGTGTGTGTGTGTGCGCACATGCACCTGCATGCATGCATGGCACACTTGCTTTAGTGGGTTGATGTGAACCTTACTTCAAACCCAGTAGTAGCTTTATTCAGAAACTTGTGTGTCATACGTACAGTCTTTGAACGCTAACACATTTATGTTTCCTCCTTTCCCTAAACTGAACATAGACTAGTGCTATATTTCTATATTTGTTTAGGTAAACTGTAAGTACACAATGCATTTGTCTTCTTCTCCAGGTCTTTTATGTGATGGTGCAGTTCTACAGTCCTCTGCCTGAGGCTGTGGTGGTGCAGCGGTTGCTTTTGGGACAAGACACCTGGCAACCCTGGCAGTACTATGCTGTAAATTGTGTGTCTTACTTTGGCCTGCAAAACAATGGACCTTTGCTTGCAGCTAACTCTGTGAACTGTCTGCAGCTTGGCACGTGAGTGGTAATGGCCTGAAGCTGTATTCATGGCGGTTGGTTAATCCTTAAACAATCCTGATCATGGGAAAAACCTCGTTCCCAACAAAGGTTGCCAACCAGTGGTTATTCACGTGATTGCAATCAGTTTAGGCTTAACCAATGGCCATGAATGTGGCTCCAGATCATAATGGTGAAAGCAACTGTCACGATGCAATAACCCAGCACACTTTTTAATGTCAGCCTGTAGTCTAACATTGCAATCTGTCAAGCTGATGTCCAGTCTAAAATTGATCCCCACTGTTGGTTGATAACAAACCAGCAGTTCTAGACTATTGGCTGAAATCAAATTGATTGCTGGTAATAATTTAGAGGAACACAATACTATGCTGAAACAGTTGCATGTTTTGTGTTGCTAAAAAGAAGCTTTAAGTAAACTAACTCCAGAACGAAAGATGTGCTAAGTTTTATATTTAATTTTTTTTTATAGAAAATTCACTGGAAACAAAGATGGAAAACTGATGGCATGCTGAAAACAAGAATAAATGCAGTATGGGTCGTTGTTTGTTTGGGTGAGTGAGATTGCAAAAAAAAACCAAAAAAACAAACAAAATGTTAATACCACAGTTTACTTTGCAGTGCCAACACACCGCTGCCCTATTCCAAAGGCAACATAACCTTCAGCCTACTTGCTCCAGACCCAGTTCCACGACCAGGGTTCTTAGACTTTTACAACACCCCTTTGCTGCAACAGTTTGTCCAGGCATCTAAAGTTCGCATTCAGTTCCGCAACCACACTCTGATCAGCAACATCAGACACGAATACTACGCCATTTATGAAATTTTTGTGACTGGCAGGTGAGAAGATTTTAAATGAAGTTTATGATATTTAAGTCAAAATATGAAGGAGAGAGCATGTTTTGACAAACCTTATAAAATTAAACTGAGTCAAAAAGAAAACCCATCGCAAAATTAGCCAGTTAGCCATTTTATTTTAAGGAGATGAAAGATCTTGTGTGATCACCAATTATCATAGGAGATTAACACACCAGCCAGTGTACTTTGTTTTCCAATTCACAAATAATGAACAATTCTTTTATATCTATATTTAGGTGTGACTGCAATGGACATGCCAGTACTTGCAATGTGTCCAGCTTTCCCTACAACTGTTTGTGCACAGAGGAAAGCCACACTCAGGGAAACAAGGTAAGTCTTTGACTGCTCTTCAGCAGACTTTCATGGTGCTGCTATTCATTCCATCACTTCACATTCTTTCTTGTAGCAAGAGATCTTGACATGGTGCCAGTAAACTGTTTCCAATGATGCCGAAAGAGAAAGAGAAGACAGAGGTTGTAGAACTCATCCTTCTGAAAGAGAATGCACCGTTAGCCTTAACTGAAGAGTATTGCTGGTATAGTGATAATTAACAGTAAAGTTGATGAAAGCTAAAGAGAATGTAGTGTTTGCAAGAATGGTGGAAAAAAGAAGCATGGTGGGAACAGAAGAGAGAGAAAATCATTCAACCTCAAGATAATAGTGGTGGCAATAATTGATGAGATGGAAGTAGATGGTATTGTCATATGTAAAGAAGACAGATAAATAGTAGTATGCTAGTTGCACATAGACTAGATCTTTCCTAGCACGCAGACTAGGATCTTTCCTATTATTGTTACAGCTTGTAGTGTCATGTATAAAGATGGTGACACGGTGATAGCACATAGACTATATCTTTCCTTACACATAAACTAGGATACTTCCTTGCACATAGACTAGAATCCTTTATACATAGACTATGATCTTTCCTGGCACAGGCTAGGATCTTGAACTTAAACTAGGATCTTTCCTTGCACATAGACTAGGATCTTTTCTTGTTACAGTTGGTAGTGTCATGCATAAAGAACATGGTGATGTGGTGATAACGCATAGACTATCTCTGTCCTTGCACTTAAACTAGGATCCTTCCTTGCACATAAACTAGGATCCTTCTTTGCACATAGACTAGGATCTTGGGATCAAACCTAAATCTTTCCTTACAGTGCAGTGAGTGTCAGCCACTCTACAACAACAAGCCTTTCAGGAGAGGTGACCAACAGCAGGCGTACAACTGTCAACCATGTACCTGCTATGGCCATGCCACGTCTTGCTTGTACAACGCCAGCCTTGACACCATGCCTGGTGTGTGGACAGATGGAGGTGGTGGTGTGTGTGTGAGCTGTCAGGACAACACAGAGGGAAGGTACTGTGAGAGGTGCAGAGACAACTTCTTCAGGCCTGTCGGCAAAAGCCTTTTTGATAAAGATGTGTGTTCACCGTGTGCTTGTAATATCAACGGAACAGTGAACGCTAGTGCTCTCTGTGAAAAGGCAAGTTCGGTGTTTGAGCCATATTTTTTTCCTCTTTTTTTAACATCTTTTAGCTTCTGTAGCTGAATTATTGATGGATAATAACTTTGCTCTTGGTAGAATGGCATCTACCACCTTCATTCAAATGGATGGCTAGAATACTCTTTAAAATATGGTTTTATGTATCCATCTGTAGATGGGGGAGAATCTCAAAATGCTTGCAGTGTTTGAAATCTTTAGCAACCTGCCACTTTGACTTTGAGATGCACATCTTTTTGCATAGTTACTGTTGACTTCAGCAATAGACCTGAGCAGG
>SMGT01012131.1:375778-423642 GCA_004794575.1 Lanistes nyassanus | reverse complement strand
GGCATATGGAGAGATGAGCAGGTACTTGGATCCACCCCCACATGGAAATAGCAAAAATAAGATGGATAACATATAATAAATAAAGAACAAATGAGGACACAGCACTTAAATTATCGAAAGATAACTCCAACAAAGATACTGGCAGCACTCACACATAGCAGTATGCAGACGCCTGTGCCCAAGGGAGCTTACCGTACCCAGACACGTAGCAAAGAGAGGGCCGAAAGAAAGGAACTTGGCAGATCCTCAAAAAGATCTGCCATCCCTTTCCTTATAACGGCGCTATTCTTCACACAGCTAACCCTCGGTGCACAATGTGTGCATACAGAGAATCCATGTTAATGTAGTCAGCCCGCTCACTAAGCGTGTACTGACAACTGGGATTCAACGACGAACACAACATAGGACAAATACATGAAATCCTCAAGGTGCAAATTATAATTAATAAAGAACAAATGAGGACAGAGCGCTTAAATTATCGAAAGATAACTCAAACAAAGATACTGGCAGCGCTCACACATAGCCGTATGCAGACGGCTGTGCCCAAGGGAGCTTACCATACCCAAACACGTAGATAACATAGCTCTGATGATGGAGATACAGTATTAATGTGTGCCCTTTGGTACAAGGCATAATCACAGAGTTGTTGTTTAGAAAGCTAATGTCAGACGTGATGAGCTTAGTATAGTGTTAGACTTTGCACTTAATCATGAAATCAGAGATTGGATTGGTTCTTCCAGGATGGAGGCAACTGCCCATGTAAAGTCAATGTAGAAGGAAGAGCGTGTGACAGGTGTAAAGCTGGCTATTACAGTCTGCAGGCTGGAGACCCAAGTGGCTGTACTGCTTGTCAGTGTGACCTGAAAGGAACTGTTGGTGGTGACCCAACATGCAATGAGGTCACTGGCATCTGTAACTGCAAACAAAATGTCAGAGGTACATCTGTAGTACCTGGCAGCATCCTATTATCAAAAGACAGTTAGACTTATGATAACCCTCCAGTATTGAAATTATCTTCACCTATAAAATTTACAAACAAGGAAAATATGTAGTGAATATTAAGATGTTTGTATACTTATTTAAACAAGTATTTGATTAGAAATTCAGTTACTGTTTGGTACACTGTGAAAACTACAAATAGCAAGTGGAGTTTGTTTTTTGTTTTTGAAAATATTAATATATGGATCCAGGCATCATATCTTTTTTCGGACTTATTTTGTCTGTTGAAATCATAAGTACATCTCGCCTTCCTGTGTCCTATTTCTCGTCTAACTAGGTCAGAAGTGTAGTGAATGCAGTTTTGGATTTTACATGGTTCAAGAAGAGAACAGTTTCCAGTGCCTGGCATGCAACTGTAATCCATTTGGCTCCAGAAGTGTGTACTGTGACCCAAGCACAGGCCAGTGCTTATGTAAGCAGAATGTGCAAGGAAACAAATGTGACCAGTGTGTAGATGGCTACTACAACTTTGGTGCTGGGTGCGTCCCATGTGACTGTAACCTTGTTGGAACTGTTCCAGGCACTATCTGTGACAGGTAAGCATACCTACTACATTCTTGGTGCCACAAGTGATAAAAGCTGGGAGCCATGGGCAAGCTTGATTACCCAGCTGTCTGTCATCCTCATATAGTTTTTTCCTTTATGTCTTCTTTAGTTGCTATGGTGGTGGTGTTGTGTGTGTTTGGGAGGATGGAGGGGGGACAGTAACATTTTTAAATGTGACAAATCACTTTTACCTTATCATTTGAATTTATATGCATAGCAGACAAGAGGTAATCATGAGGGATAAACCTCCTTTGTGTACATGCTAGGGTTCTGTTTTCTGTTTTTAGTATCAGTAACCTTATTACAGGGTCTATAATTAAAATATCTTTTTAAAAAAAAATGTTTAAATGCATGAAACCTTTTCTTCTAAAGAATCACAGGCAACTGCACGTGCAAAATGAACACGGTTGGGCGAGACTGCGGTGCCTGTCGTCAGGGCACATATAATTTTGGTGTCTCCACGGACCTTGGGTGCATGGACTGCTTCTGTAACACAGCAGGAACCATCAACGGCCAGACCCAGTGTAACGTGACCTCTGGCGCCTGCATATGCAAAGCAAACGTAGAGGGGCGTCAGTGCAATTTCTGTAAGGCAAACACCTATGGCCTGAATACTTCTCTTGAAGAAGGGTGCCGTCCTTGCGACTGTGATAGAAGCGGCACCCTGAATCAGCAGTTGGCATGTGAGCAGAATACAGGGCAGTGTGTCTGCCTAAGCGGCAGGGAGGGCCGGCGCTGCGACTCATGCACCACTGGTTAGTTGTTGAAATGTTTGTCACCACCACCTCTAGTAAGCAACAGACATGCTGTAAATGATGCCTCCAAGCCCTTTATAAGTCTTTAAATGCGAGAAATGTGCTTTATAGGAAATGCTGACCACTTGTGGAAAATGGAAATACTAGGACAGTGTGCAGAAAATTTGCATTTGGTAGGTGAAATTATGGTTTAGTATATTGTGCATGGTGTATGTCAGTATTTGTGTTTATTTTCTTAAAACGTTAGATAACAGAATTAATTTGGTTTTTGCAGTGCTTGAAAAGTCCTCGAGTAGATTGTTAGGGCATTTCCAAAGTTTTCGTAAAGAAATATACCTCATAAAAAGTGATCTGCTACAGGTGTACTGATCAGTGACTACATGATATATATATATATACTGTAAAGTCTTTGCCTTTGGCTGCAGTTATTGGCCAGCTATAATTACCTGGGTCTGGTGTACTGTTTCTGAAAGGGTTCTACAAAAGTGCGGAAACGCTTGGCTGCTTGCCATGTAACTGTCATCCAGACAGCACACTTCCTAATACCAACTGTGACAAAAACACAGGCCAGTGTGAATGCCGCACAAACTATGGTGTGGGTGGTCGAGACTGTTCTCAGTGTTCGGAGGGATTCTACGGTTTTGCATCTGGAAGGTGGGTTATATGGCTATATTTGTAGAAATACATTTTTTTATCTTCTTCTACTGCAATATAAGTATAATGGTTTACTAGATCATGATGTAATCAGGAATAGATTACAGCCTTTTGTTTTAAGGTTTGTTCTTGAAAGTGGCTGTGGTTACAGTTGTAAGAATTTTCTTCTATTTGTTTCAGATGTACTCCCTGTAACTGCAACATCTATGGCAGCGTAAACCAGACATGCAATATGGTCACTGGAAACTGCACCTGTAAGCAGTTTACAGAAGGCCGAGATTGTGGAACATGCCAGCCAGGCTCTAGCAGCTTGGCAGCTAATAACCCTTATGGCTGTAGCAAAGGTAGGTGGTGCATGTGAT
The DNA here is from genome assembly GCA_004794575.1 of Lanistes nyassanus. Taxonomy (NCBI): domain Eukaryota; kingdom Metazoa; phylum Mollusca; class Gastropoda; order Architaenioglossa; family Ampullariidae; genus Lanistes; species Lanistes nyassanus. Next base: position 420,326 of record SMGT01012131.1, on the reverse strand, counting down.
GGGGGCTTCTTTGTGGTTATTGCAGATTGGATTTTTTTATCTCAACTGCTTGAGTGCTACTCAGCTTGTCGGTATTTAATCATTGATTTTGCCAGCACTGCTGGTTTTTTTTTTAAATTTGAGAAGCAACATTTCTTTAGCAAGATGAGCTTCATGACAGCCAGTTGGTGTCCAATCCAAGTGTTCACACCCACTCATACCCACCCCTGTACCCTGCCAGGGCCCTACCAGCCTCTGGACCCCGACCTTTCAGGTTTTTGACAAATTTTAAGTAGCAACCATGCAATTGTGGGTCTTTGAATGAATGCTCATACGCCCTCCCACTTTAGCAGCCCTTGAAATTTAAACTGTAAACAGGATCCAACAGTATAATATTACAAGAATGTTAACTGCTCGCACAGAAGAACTGGTTGCATGCTATATGTGTTCCTCAAATTAACCTCCAGCCTTCTATCTTGATAAAAAAGCAAAATATTTCCTGTGATTATTATCCACCAGTCACATTGTCAGTTCTAGTTGATTACTCCTCTTTTTTCAAATAGACACTAGGGAAACCTTGGTTTCATAAAATTATTGTTGATTAAGGCAGCACTATATACTCAACAACATTGATTGTCATGCCATGAGGCTGGCTTAGGGAAGGCTTAATGAAGGATGTCGTGTGGCAGCAAACATTACTCATTTCTTTCTGCTGTTTGATAATCCTTGTAGGGCCTCAGCTTCTTGTATTAAGCTTCTAGGCACACTGATCAAAGTTGTCCAGCATTAAGCATAACATTTGCACAGTCATTAAGCATAGCCTTTACATGATTGTCTTAGCATTGCTCACCACTTTTTTGTCTCCCATCCCCCTCCCCTCTATCCTGTGAATTCAGATCCATCACAGCAACCGTCTCCAGTTTATAGTCCAATCTCGCCTACAGCAATGAGTTTAACATGGAGGCCTCCAGATTACCCCAACGGAGTGATCTTATTTTATCAGCTTTTCCGTAATAACACTAAGATCTACGAGGGACAAAGTAACTGTGAGTTTTCTGTGTTGTTCACTTTTTTTATTATTCTAAATATGATGGCGCATTACTTCCAGAAAGATTTATACAGCTCTGATACAGCATATTATCTGGGGTATAGATTCAGATCACATTTGAATGTAGCTTTTTATTTTTAGTTTTAAGTTTCAGAATTTAAACCATTTCCATGTGTTTTTGCAGCCATTAATGATACAGGCCTACAGCCATACACTCTGTACGCATATCGGGTGGTGGCATTCAATATCCAGGGATCCACATCCAGTCCAGCAGTTATTTTCAGAACCAACCCTGGCATACCATCATCAGACATGGTGCTTAATGTCACAGAAATTTCAGTAACCAGTGCACGATGCATGTGGAATGAACCATCCCAGATGAACGGACCATTGCTAAAGTATGAACTTGTATCGTACGACTACACCAACCAGTCTGTGGGCAAAGTGGAATGGGCTGGCCTGACGAGGGACGTACTGCTGACAACACTGCGAGCATATTATAGGTTTGTCAGTTGCTTTGGGTTAAACTGTACAGACAGCTGGACTTGAAAGTGTGTAAATTTTAATTATTGGCGATCATCCAGTTTTGATGCTGGTGTCTAGTATTGCATTATGTTTCTAATGGGAGCTGTGGCACTGAAAATAATCTGGAAAAGAGACCTCGTTTTGGAAGTACGTCAGTGTGAATCCACTTGTGCTCATGCATGCATCAGCTGTCTCACCACAGGTGACTTTTTAGCCCTTGCATTGTTATCAAGCAAAAAAACAAAAGAGAGAGAGAGAGAGAGACATGTTAAGACTGCTAATTTGGTTATTTCAGGACTGTGCAATGTTTTTGAGGAGGCACAGTATATTTTTAAGACATTTCTGTTGTGAACTTTTAAGCTATTAAGCCTAACATTTTCTGCAGGTACAACTTGACCGTGAGGGCTTGCACACAAGCCGGCTGCTCAGAGAGTGCTGGTGTTCAGTTTCTGACAAAGTCAGCACCACCAGCTGGCATCCCAACGCCGTTGATAATTGCTTTGAGCAGCTCAGAGCTTCTTGTGACTTGGCAGCCACCTCTAGAGCCCAATGGTGACCATTTTAAAGAACGTTTTACTGGATTCTGTTCATTCTTACGATAGCAATACTTTACAGTTTATATATAATGTTTTTCCAATGTAAAGTGTGCAGACCCATTGTAAGAAACGATTAAACTAATAGTTTCTCTCCGTTTCTTTGCATATAAGATTCATTGAATTTATTTTTTCAGGAATAATCATCTTCTACGAGCTTTGGATGAGGGGTGTAGCAGGACTGGGGGGAGTGAGAAATCCAGAGCAGACCCTCATATTTCATCCTAGTGGCCAGTACAATCCACTGCCTGGCACGGTGGGCGTTCTGGAACCTTTGGCCACAAATTACACTGTAACAGGCCTAAGCCCATTCACTGTGTATGAGTTTCAGGTGCTTGCAGAGAACTCCGCTGGGAAAGCGGCAAGCCCTTGGACCTCAGGCCGAACTCTAGAAGCATGTAGGTACCACCAGGAACTTAAATGTTCCAGATTGTGGAGGTTTTTTTAAAAAAATTTTGATATTTTGTCAAGAAGGTTTTAATTATCACAAATACAAAATGCTATCTTCAAAACCTACAAGACAGGCAGCATCTTGTTTGCTCATATGCTGTAGAAAAAAAGGTGTCTTCCAAAAACAACAGCAGTAGAAATGGAGCAGAGAGTAGTGAAAACAATTATTTTGTAGAACCCCTGAGAAAATAAAGGATGAAACGAGGCATGAGCATGAAAAGATCTACATAGGCTGTATATGGTTTTTGCTGTCTTTCAGCACCACTGTTCATGCCAGCCCCTGTTGTGTCGGGAGTCAGCAGTACGGTGATTAGTATTGCATGGCGTGTGCCAGATGACAGCAGTGCTCGTGGCAACATATCCATCTACAGACTTTACCAGCTCAGAGAGCAAGATCTCACTCTTGACCCATATGGGCCGCTCACCTACTGGCAGGTTAGTCTCCTTGTGTGATGGCACAGTGTAGGGTGGTGGTGTCACATCATGGAAACTGATGTAGTCTGATGCAAAGCTTCACAATTATCCAGTGCACCATCAAAACACATTTTGATTGTTGCAGTAACCTAGTGCACTAATAAAATGTCTTTTGATGGTCATTTGCTTGTTATCTGGATCTAAAAGTGGGAACTGTGTACAGTGGGGGTGAAGGTTTGTTGCAGGAGGAGAGCGTTATTGTGCTGCCTGTTTTATATCAATTTTTGTCTGGTTTGGTCTGGTGTATCCTGTAAAGATAATGCAGAATCAACTTCGTAGACTGCCTCAGTGCTCCAGTGGTTAAGGTGTCTGCTTCTGAGGTGGAAGGGTGGTGGTTCGTGCCCCGGCCAAGTCATACCTAAGACTCAAAAACTGACAAGCTGGTACCTGCCCTGCCAGACGCCTGGCACTACAGGGAACAGTACTAGGACTGGTTGGCCCAGTGTCAGTATAATGTGACTGGGTGGGACTGAAGCCTGTGTTGCAGCAGCAGTCCCACATGTGGCAGCACGTAAACTTGTCTAAGCAACACCGTCCCGATATGCGGCAGGATGTTAAGCAATAAATAAAATTTCAGTCCTGAGAGATCTGAATTTTTTTCTTCTTTAATCAGAGATAAGAATTTTCCTTCTTAAGCCACATTTCTGCATTTCTGGGTCTGCCTGAGTCATTTTTTGAGATCCGTGTGAATGATAAAATTATGCAGTAATATAGAATCCTATGCAGTGTTTGCTATGCTTGCTATAATTTTGCACATACCTGGATTATACTCATTTGGACTGTCAGTGTGCAGAGACCCATTGTGGATGGCAAATACACTAGTTCTTGTGAGTTCTTGCTTGTAGCAGCATTGCCTTTGCATATGATTATGTAAGGGAGATTACAAGCATAGTTCTTCAAATGGAAATTCTTTCAAGAACGTGCAGTTACTGGTAACCCCTGTCAGATTAATTTATCATGTTCACCACTGGTTGCCAGCTGTATCAAAGATGGATCTGCACAAGTTTCCAGCAAGAGTGTTGGTGTATCAGACTTCTGCGCTATCAGAATATCAAAGTTATCGCTTCTTCTGATGTAGGTGTGCATGACTTTTTTATGTGTACTTATAACTATTGCTGTTTTGCTATTCACCAGCTTATCACAGAGCTACCAGGGTCTGTAAGCTCCTACAATATCAGCAATCTTACCCCATACTCCGAGAATACCTTTAAAGTGGAAGCCTGCAACCACCAAGGTTGTGTCAACAGCACTGCCTCTTCTGGCCGTACACTTCCTGCAAGTAATTGTCACTTTCTCACAGGCTGCTGTCATGAAGGTGTATGTATCAATGATACAGCAGATGTATCTTCTTGTTTAAATTGCTTTGGTTATCTTAAATAATGGATCATAATATTGGATTTTGCTTATCGAAAAGGCAGTGCATTATTCCAAGTTGGTGTCAAGAAGTTCTGTATGTTCTCTAGCTCCAGCGGGCATGGTGAAACCTGTAGTGGATGGCTTCAATTCTACAGTGATGGCAATCAAGTGGGCCCCTCCCACCTCTCCTAATGGCCCAGCACCCATGTACACTGTTCAAAAAACAAACATTGCACTCAGTTACCCTGCATCGGTTGTACGAGGAACTAGGTTTCCTGGGGCAGGCTTCTATGTTTTTCCAGCAGAAACTCTGCCTCAAAATGTGGACTTCACTGGTAACTTTTGTTTTTTTGGTCAACTTTTGTTTATTTGGTTTTGTTTATAATGTGACCTAGGTGCTAGTTCCTAGGTACTAGTCAGTAATTAGCAGGGGATGGGGAGATTGGGGGGAGAGATACAGACAGGACAGTAGACACTGGGCAGTGGAGATAGGGGAAGGGTAGCACGAGGTGACTGACACCTGTATTTTATGAGGGGAGTGGGCAGTGGGTGGGAGGCCACCTACAGAGTAGCGATAGGGGGTAGAAGGGTCTGGGAAGTAGGGTAATGGTCAGAGCAGTTGGTGATCAGGGGTAGAAGGGTCTGGGAAGTAGCATAATGATCAGAGCAGTTGGTGATAAGGGGTAGAAGGGTCTGGGAAGTAGAGTAATGGTCAGAGCAGTTGGTGATAAGGGGTAGAAGGGTCTGGGAAGTAGCATAATGATCAGAGCAGTTGGTGATAAGGGGTAGAAGGGTCTGGGAAGTAGAGTAATGATCAGAGCAGTTGGTGATAAGGGGTAGAAGGGTCTGGGAAGTAGCATAATGATCAGAGCAGTTGGTGATAAGGGGTAGAAGGGTCTGGGAAGTAGAGTAATGATCAGAGCAGTTGCTGATAAGGGGTAGAAGGGTCTGGGAAGTAGCGTAATGGTCAGAGCAGTTGGTGATAAGGGTTAGAAGGGTCTGGGAAGTAGAGTAATGGTCAGAGCAGTTGGTGATAAGGGGTAGAAGGGTCTGGGAAGTAGCATAATGGTCAGAGCAGAGGTAGGGATAAGGGTTTTCACAGGGATGGCCAATAGGAATGAAGGGTAGCCAGGTAGCAATGAGGGATGGGAGTACTTGAATGACTGGTATAAGAATGGTAAATGTGTGTGTGTTGGGGGTGGGGGGCGGAGAACCCGAGAGAGTGTGTGCATTTCTGCAAGACAGCATGGAAGACTCCCAGCGACGTCTTCAGCTTTTGGTTTGTTGGTTTGGATATCTCTCACTGCAACATACAGTGGCAGAAATAAATCTCACCATCACAAAACTGCTGTGTTGCCCCGTTTTACCTGTGTGAAAGGTTGCAGTAAATTGTATTCTACCTCTGTTTTGTATTTTAAATATTCTGCTTTACTGTTAAAAGTATAATCTATGGGTTTTTTAAGTCCTTGTTTGAGAAGAAGTTTTTTTTTTCAGGAATACGCTTTGAATTCCGTCTACAGCAAGCATCAGGGCTTCTTATGTTTGCTGCTTCTGCAAGTCAGAATGAATACATCGCTGTGTTTTTTAGAAATGGGCGGCCACGTTTTATGTATGACACGCAAGGTGAGTGTGCATTAAGATTTCCCTCTGTCCTACATTGAGATTTGGAAAGTTCTGAAAAAAATCAAAAAGTTTTGAAAAAATTCTTCAGCTATTAATTATGCTTCAATACTTGAAGCTTAAATTTGATTTATTTGAAAAATATTTCCTGACCTGTTTTAAAACATCCGACTTAACATGGAATTAGAAAGAACATCTTGAAATTTGTTGTTAATAAAAGACTGAGTGCTAACAAAATTTCCTTAGCCTGTCTAACAGGGGAAACTTGTAAGGTGAGTTTTGATGTTATTTGTAGTTGATTGGAGCCATCCATGGCTTGCAGTAACAATATAACAATAAGCAAATAATTCAAGGATATTAAATACAGACATTTTTGTCTGCAACAAATGTGTACGCCATGCCTGAAAGTTTAAATGATTGGCAAGCCTCCAGGTACCTTACAAAGTCCGAACAAATGACTGGTACTTGGAGTGAAAACAGTAAGAACAATAGATTATCTGCACCAAGTTGGGACAAAATCAGACCGTCGACATTTCAAGGCGTTACCCCTTTGTCAGGACAAGAAGGACTAAAAGGAAAGACACAAAATGAACACAAAGAGAGAATTATATATACACAAACCAGCTAAATGTCTGTATGTAATTCTCTCTCTGTATTTTCTTTTGTGTGTTTCCTTTTTGTTCTTGTATTGACGAAGGGATAATTCCCCGAAACATCGACTGTGTCTGTTTTTGTCAAAACTTGGTGTAGATAATCTGTTGTTCTTACACTACAAATGCGGTAAGCCTATATGCTTTCCTTCCATTGCACTCCTAGTTACTGTTAGGTTCATGTACTGTCCATAACAGCCTGCCCTGCTGAAGCTGAAGTTAATGGAACTCAGGGAGTCAATGCCAACATGACTTCTCTTGATGATCTCCAAGACCACACCCTGGAAGTCCGTCGTCTGGGCATCTCCAGTTCTGTTGTTGTTGATGGCCTGTACACAGGTTGTGGGCCTATGGTGGACTTCTCTCCATCTTTTTCAGCTTGCATCCCTGTTTCTGCAACTGTGCTGTCAAGCTCTTCCCTACCTACTGTGCTTGGATGCTTGACTTCTCAGAGTTTCAGATCTTTCCAAGTTTTTCCCCCGCTGTTCACCCTTGCTGTCTTTTCTGCTACCCCATAAGATACCTGTCCTGTCTAGCTGTTTGCTGCTTAGTGCAAATGTATCCCTTATTAGTCGTCCTAGGTGTCATCTGCTTAATACCCATGTAACAACTCTTGCCTCCCATCTACTGTTTTTCAAGCCATCTTTTCATCTAACTATCCTGTTCCTAGTTCAACAACCAAAAATTACACAAGTCTTTCTACCTGAGCCCACATCTTCCTGCTGCTGTGCCTTTGATGCTACTTCTTGCGGAACTTTCTGTCCATGCTGATGTATATTTTACTGTGTTGTGGACATATCATTACACAAAATGTACTTTGGATTTTTAATGAATTTCTTCCACAGAAAGTAGTGGCTAGGATGTCAAAATGTAATACATGTACCTCAGTACAATTTCTAATAATGAGATATTGTTTCTAAAGTCATTATTTTCACACACAAAAATTATTGTATAACAAAGGAAATCTGCTTTTAATGCTGGATTGGCTTTTATAGAGTTTGTCAAAGTTATTTCATTTAATACTACATAATCATTTACTAGGACTTATGTTTCTTTTGTTAACTTGGGGGCTTAATTTTATGACAGATAAATTGTGTTTGCCTTTACTCTTCCTTATATATGGCCTCTACACAAATTCTGAATGAACACTCTTCTGTCATGCTTTCTCTGTGTGAGTTTTGCTGTCTCTGTATATTCTAAGAATAAACTAACTAGTATCCTGCCTCCAGTATCTCTGCTGCTACGTACTCCATTTATGTTCACTGTAGTTCTGAATGAAGCTATTCTTCCCTCAGTCTAAGGACCCCACCTGTATTTGCTGTGGCCTAGCAGGTCTTAACTTTGATACCGCACCTGCAAACTTTTGCTTCATCCGTTTGCTATGTTAATGATGGGCTAAAACAGTAGCAAAAAAGATCCTATACCCATACATGTTACATGTGGCATAAGTGCTTATGCATCAAGATCTCTTATGGTGTGCAGTAATGAGCCAAAAGCGGAAACAGTGACAATCTTGCTTATGTGTTACTTAATACCTACTTCCTGTTGACTTCTCTGTCCTTTCTTTCTTTCTTTTGATTACTCCTCTGCTTTCATCACTTTTCTTTCCTTGCTTCTTGCTTCTCTCTTTTCTTCATCCTTCTGTTTCCTCCCTGTCTTTCACCCACTGAATCCCATAGGCATATAAAGTCATATTCTGAGCTGTAATAGTTTCTCCTCCACTGACATCTGTTTGTAGGCTGCAAGGATAACCTTGGCGTGTACACTTTCAATGATGAAGGCTTGGCATATAACGACCTAAAGTGGCACACGTTGGAAGCTTTACGGTTTAATGGGATTTATGCTAATATCACAATTGATCATAAATGGACAGGTGACGTGTGAATATTTGCAGTGTCTCCTAGCATGATGCAGCCGTCTGGCTTTCTGGCTTGTTTTGCTGTGGTGAATGCTATAAGCACATGTGAGATACCTGATGAATTACAAGATGATAAATGAAAGATTATGAAAGATCAGTGAGGAGTACAAAGAAGAATCAAGAAGGCTGACATTGCTTTGTGACCAATATATTTCTGTCCAGTCTAAATAATGTAAACCCCATGCGTCTTAAGAGGAAAACAACAAACCAACATGATGCAGATAAAGTTTGCCAACTGTAGAGTATGCAGCAAGGCTGACAAGATTTAGCAACTGAAACTTTATTAAAGCTGTAGTTCTTCTAAAGGTGCTGAGGTTCTCTAAAGGGGCTGTGCATGCATCATTACATGATTAATGTACTGCACATGTTTGCAGTGCTGCATGGTTTGAACTAGAGTTTTGCAGTGTGCGTGCTACTTAACCACTCAAAGCTTGGAGTGAACAGCACTTTGTGCAACTTCACTAACATTTAGGTTTGAGTGTTTGCTCAGAGCATCCTCTTCACAAGATGTGGGGAGCAGCTTTATAGATAACAACAGCTATTACATATATACATGAGCTTGCATATTTTATTATTTTGTGTAGCATGTAACATTCCAAGGTTACTAGAAGTTTAAATATACTGCTCAAAAGTATTGAAAGACCAGCAGCACTTTGACAGCCAGGTCACAGACGTGTGTAATTTACAAGAATACAACATTCGACACCGTAAATCTGGATGTACCTTGCTTCACCCTGCAACCGTTAATGTCAATGGAAACAGTGCTGGTGTGTTCATCCACACCAAAGGAGGCAGCAAAGTATATGCCTAAGATGTCAGACAATGTGTGTAAATCATATGGAGGTGATGAATCAAAACTCCACAGGTAAAAAACTGCAATGCAAGCAAAACCATGTGCAATGTGAGCACAATCAGCCACAGCTGAAGGACTGGTATTTACAGATGCCATCAAAAGACAGCTTGTAATCATGTCCCCGAGATGACGATTTTGCTCCTAGTCATAGGGTGATTGGTTGGCTGCAGGAAGACATCAGGGTCCAGGAAGTTTGTTGCCGATTTGAAACATCCCATTCAGTTATTGTAGCATCACAGAACCATGACAACCAGACAGAAAGCATCCAAAAGCGCAGATGAGCAGGATGCCCACAACATCCAGATAGGATGACAAGTCTGTGATCCAGATCGTTAGAAACTGGCTGCTTAGAGACTACCCAGTGTTCAAGGCATTTAGAAATTCTGCCTTGAATACATCAACAGAGCTCTTCACCAATGAGTTCTCATTAGCCAGATGACTTCACAACTGCAGAATCTGCATCCAGGGGTCACAGGGTGATTGTTATCCTGGTGCCCCTGTGAGTAAGCATGAACCATTTGGTGGTGGGTTCATCATGGTTTGGGAGGAATGGTCATGGTGTACAGAACATGCCTGCACTGTGCACAAGGCAAGCTCGCTGGGATGACATTCTGCACCCCCTCGTACTGCCAGCGCTGAAGGCAATGGCGCCAGGTGCCATTCTCCAGGATGACAGTGCCACACCTCATAGGACAGCAGCAGCAAGTGACTTGCATGGACTGGCCATCAAATTCACCAGACCTTAACCCGATCGAGCACCTGTAGGATGTCCTGAGCCGATGCTTGTGAGGAAACCACCCACTGCCATCTGAACTCAACCACCTGTTCCTTTTATTTCAGCAGGAGTGGCAGGCGATCTCACAAATGACTCTAGGGACATTGGCTCAGTCCATGCTTTTCTTTGTGTGGGACAATGGAGGGCATAGAGGTGTTTGACATTATTCTGTGCAGCACCTGCTCCGACTGTTGTATACGTGGGTTGTGTCCTTCATAGCAGGGAATCTTGCTGTTGCAATGAAAATAGCCCATTAAATCTGTTGGTTATTACATTAATGAAGTACACTACATTTATCATTGTGGTTGCCAGTTGTTGTTTTAACAACACACAGTGTGTTTAGGTTGCCCTGGTCTTTCAGGTTTTGTTGGGTTTTTTTTTAGCAGTAGATATTGCTGACACCACAACATATGATGGCAGGGTTTTCCCACCATCTTTCAAAAATATCAGTTGCATCCTATTAAATATAACACAAGTAGTTTTATACTTTCAGAAGCTTAAAAGGGTAGGTTGAATCTTTATTGTGGTTTTATTTCACTGTGGAGGTTTACAGCGTATGCTCCACTTTGAGAACCCTTCTAACTTTTTTCCATCAAAGTTGTCCAGAAAGATTGTTATAATGTGTGTTGAGAGGTATTTTGTATGGTCAGGGTTACATACTGTTTCAGATCATATCTGAAAATAGGAAAAAGGTAACTTCTATCAGTTTGACAATATTAAACATGAGTCAACTCATGTCTGCTCTCCTCCAAATATAGGATGCCCAAAATTTCAGGGCATTACCACTTTCAATGATGAAGGGAAAACCTATAGCAACAAGGAGTGGCACACATTTGAGGCTCGTCGTTTTGGCATAGAAGGCAGTGTCACCGTTGACAAAGAGTGGACAGGTGGTAAAATGAGTGCTGAAAACACTGTCAGCATTTTGTTGTCTTGCAGCAGAATGAAGTTTGACATCTGCAGTCTGTCACATGATATAATGACATTTTTCACGATTCTGGTTTTAACACATTGTGAACTAGAATGTAGTTATTTTATTCTTGTTTATGCAACCTTTTACTCACATTTTGTGTGCTGCCTGACTAATTTATATAAAATCTGAACACAGGAGATATACATGTAAATGTGGTTGCATGGAAGGGGCTGTCGTTGTTGTTGCTGTTGTGGTGGTGGTGGTGTTGTTGCTGTTAAAGAAGCTAAGAAGAAAAAAATAATGGATGACATTTAGCACTCCAGTGTTGTGGGTGTCACTGATAATATGTCATCAAGCATTGATTTCCGAAACTCCAGTATTGTGAATATCATTTACAAATGTGTCATCAAACATTGATTTGTAGAATTCCAATGCTGCATATTCATTATATAAGGTAATATGTCATCAAGCATGAATTTCTGGATAAACACCTCCATGTACCACTGTTCACCACTTTGGGCCTTAAACTGCTTAGCAGTTTTTCCCTCTCTTTAAATTATGTTTTGAGCACTGTCTTGTGATTTGTATATTTCCATCTTTATCACAATCAGAAAATTGCCTTGAGACATCAAGAACTCGCACACTGTCACTAACTGCTGCATATGACTAATCCCCCTTCAATCGCCATGCACTTTTTTGCTGGTTTGGAAGAATTGTCTAGTGCAGAATTCACTGTAGCACCAAACCAGTAAATTGTGTGTGGACATGTACTTAGTGATGAAGTAAGATAGATAAGATCAACAAGTACCTCAGGAATATGTAGTTGTAACAAGGGTTTCTATAGGACCCAGGGACACTATATTTTTCAGCCTTCTTTATTAACTTACAGTTTTTAATCTTTTATTTATAATTCCAGACACATTTTAAGAAGGTAATTTAAGTCTAGACAGGTCCTTTTTAGTATGGTAATTTATGCATAACTTGACAAAGTTGCTGTAAATTTGAGAATGACAAATTTATGTTTTAGTTTATAGACTATGCTTTTAAAGTTTAAATAGCAGTTTCAGTGCACTGTTAGTAAACTATACACTTTTAGTAAGCTACACCACTGCTGCTGCACTGTTAGTAAACTATATATATACACCACTGCTGCTGCTATTTGCTTGCTTGCTGTGTACCCTGCATAGGCGGATGCATTTTGGCACATAAAAGTGGAAATCTGTCTCCATGCTTGTGTTCTCATTCATCCCTAGTTTTCTCAACCACAATAATTTCAATAACAACATGTACATGTCATTTAAAAAAAAATTAAATTCTATGTCTTTGTTTCATTGATAAACATACATGTACTGTGACACCTATGTTCTATTGTGTAATGATAAAAAGAAGGTTAATATAATTCTTTAAAAGTGTAAACATAATATCTCACCAGATAGCTATTTTAATTTGCATCAGTTTTTGTGTTTGTGTTTGTATAGTGGTTAACTCGAGTTGTCTAGCTGAAGAAAATTTGATTATATTAACAAATTAGTACAAAACATCTTGTACAAAGTATTTAGAATGGGCAGAACTTAACTTCTGGTTCTGATTTCTTGGTCGTAGGGACAGGAAAAATCCGTGACCAAAACTGTCAGAACAGCAGCATAATAGGAGCCACTACTTCCTTTTATGTTGGGGGTGTTCCTACGGACTATGTCCTGCGTCGTGATGATGGGAAAAACAGTGTGGTCTGTTCGCTATTCCTTTTGGAGGAATTAGAGAAGCTTAACTAGTTTATCTTTTCTTTAGTTGAAATCCTTCAGTAAGTATCAGTTTGTTGGAGCTGCTGTGAATTTTTCAATCTAGAGAATTCAGTCACCTCCATGTTAACATTTCAAAAGATCCCAGACCAGCAGTCATCTGCAGGGACATTTATTATTATGTCCTAAGGGTTTTTAGTTGTCCTGACATCCTTGATTTCTAATTTAATTGCATCATTTGAGCCTCAGGGGGTACATATGGACTTTCAAGGGAGCTCTGATTTTTATATAAAAAAAGTGATGACCAATATCAGTGAAATTCTAAGTAAACCACTTCCATTTTGGATGTTGGTGATGGTACATGCAACAAAATTACATACAAGTGAACTTTTTTTTTTAATGGTTAAGCCACAGCATTGATTTTTTTGTGTGTGTGCTATACATAAAGCTGGAGAGCGTGTTCACCACCAGCTTCCAGGGCTGCATTTACAAAGTGGAGGTGATGAAACAGATGTATCCACAAGAGGTGTGGGAGGAGCTGGACTGGAGTCAGGCCAAAAGCTATGAACTTGCTTTTCTCAATTGGCAAGGTTGTCCCATCAACCTTCAGTCGGGCATCCACTTTATGGGAAAAGGTTGAACATATGATACACACTGTGTTCTTTTAGTGCTGAGTTGTTTGTTTTTTTGAGGGGGGAGGGGGTGGAGAGCTGTAACCAGGCATTGCTTCTGTGTTTTGCTATTCCCACAAACTGCTCTCTCCCTCACTTTGATCTCTTTCATTCTGTCATTCTTTCTCCTCTCTGTGTCAGTGATCTGTCTCTCTTACTTTATAGTTTATTTTTGTCCCCTTCTAGCCCTCTTGTGTCATTCCCAACATTTCCACTCTTCTAAAGATATCAACACCAACCTTGCAAACGAAGCAGTACAGGCGACATTACTGCAAAACTTCCCATTTTTTAATATTTACATACAAATAAAATCTTTGAAAAAATACTTTTAACATTTCATAATGAATAATTCCATGAGCAGATCCTTTAAAAATAACAACTGATACCAGAATACATAGGACTTTACCATTTACCCGTCCACTCAGTGCTAGTACATATACTAGCTACCATCTATTCCATCATATCATCTCACCCACTGCTATCCAGTCCAGCTAACAACTATAGTGTATGTGAAGAATGTATTCCCAATACCATTTTAATGCACTGTTTTTCTCAGGCTACATGGTTGTGCCCAACTGTGGAATTGGTGAGTGTCTGCTGGAAGGAAACTCACTTGAAATTAGTTTCCGCATGCGTACAAACCTGCACACCGGCAACCTTCTTCTGGTGCATGGGGGCACGGGTGTCTACATCGCAGCTTATCTTCAAAATGGTGGCCTTAATTTCACATTCAGCAATGGTGTTGTTGTGACCGCTGTCACATACAGCAATCACACTAATAACCTGTGTGATGGCCAGTGGCATAATATTACTTTTGCGAAGGTTAGTGTAATTTCCACTTTTCTTGCAGTGATTCGTGGACAGGTTTAAACACTATATTTTTTATTAACTGATTTGAGGAACTAGATATTGTTCTGTCAAACAGCTTCAAATGGCATTTAAAGAGGAATACATTTAAATGCATTCTTTTTGAAGGTAAATTTTGAAGTCTATATAAAATTAATGTTAGTGGTACAGTGTGCTTTCTTGTACCTTTCCGTCTGGTACTGCAGGATCAGAGGAGACCACTTTCAGGAACCTGTTATTGAATCAGCGGAATGACAAACTAATTATGTTATCTCAGATTGGACAGCAGGGCAGCATTACAGTCGATGGCCTCCCTCCTGTCACAGCAGGCAATTCATCTGTGTCCATGAATGTCCTCACATCTTTTGATATCTACATGGGAGGAATCAAGCCACTGTCAACTCTTTCCCTGTTTATAAATCAGAATCGCCTATTACTACCAACAGAAGGTATCTTGCAAGATTTATTAGGGAAAAAAGTAGGATTAGTGTTTTATGAGAAAAAGTGTTATGTAGATGGGTATTTTTTTATAACCAGGATGAAGTCTGCTCATTCTGTTATATTCTGTTTAAGTGAAGGGAAGCTATTCTGCTCAAGGCAGTTGCCTCCTTTGCACAGCTGTTGTTCGTCTTTATCTGCGCAAGTTTGACCTCATGCAGCTTCACATTTCTTGTAAACAGGCTTTTTCAATTCACTACCACCACTCCAGTCACTTCACAGTGCTTGTGCACCATTCAGCCAGACACTTGATCTCACTACACATGTACCATTCAGCCATTCATTCCACAAGACATACGATTCAGCCAGTCTTCATACTACACATGCGGCATTCACACTACACTACACACATACTATTCAGCCACTCATTCCATGCCATACACATATACCATTTAACAAATCACTACATACATACCATTCAGCCACTCATTCCATGCTATATACATATACCATTTAACAAATCACTACACAGATACCATTCAGCCACTCATTCCATGCTATACACATATACCATTTAACAAATCACTACACACATACTATTCAGCCACTCATTCTATGCCATATACATAGACCATTTAACAAATCACTACACAGATACCATTCAGCCACTCATTCCATGTTATACAGATATACCATTTAACAAATCACTACACAGATACCATTCAGCCACTCATTCTATGCTATCCCTCTGCCCTGGCCTCCCTACCATATTTTGTCTTCTCACATGTATGGCTGTGCATGGAAACAGACATGGTTATGCATAGGTATAGGAAAACATGCAAGAATAGATTGATGAACTAGCTAAGACTCAGAGTTGGCTATAATTGGTTGATGGTGTGCAGGATTTGGTGGTTGTATCTTGGACCACACAGAGAGTTGACAGAATGCTAACAGCAATATCTTGACAATGTGCAGGATTTGGTGGTTGTATCTCAAACTTGAACATCAACAAAAGGGCACTGGACCTGTCGACAGTGAGGGATTTAGTAAACATCAATCTCGACGGTTGTCCTCCATTTCATGTTCCTGAACAGACCTGTCAAGACAGCTTGGTCGCAGAGGTCTACCATGGTCCCCAGACCATTGCGTATGAGGGAGGCCTCCTGCCGTATACAGGTGAACTTTTTAATAAGCAGTAGATGTACTGCTGATCAGAGAGTTCTCTTCAAATTTGGTGTCCATACACGATATGACGCTAATTACATAAGAATATATTTAATTGATGAAATAGTGATGGAAGCAATAGCTTTAATGCGATCGCAGTGACTGTCCTACAATGTGTGACATCGCTGAAATTGCAGCATTTGGAGTGATTGTTACTGATTTTTACTGACTTTTGAAAAATCGTAAAAAAAAACTATTAAAGTTAGGAACATACTTCAAACATTGTTGGAAAGATAAATTTAAGTGGAAAAAGGCTTTTCCTACCTAAAATTTATCTGTTGCTGATGCTGTGTTGAAGACTGTGTTGAATTACGTAACCAAAGTGAATGTGTTTATTGACACCAAACACTTGATCGCGTATTACAACCATCTGCACCACTTGTAATCCATATGAATAAAAACATACAAATTCCTTGTCTTCCTCCCTCCTCACTAAGGCTAGTGAGGACATCATTTTTGTCTTCTGACATTAAATTTTCAAATATTTCAAGTGCTTTGTGAGCAGAATATGGTGGCTGGTCATTTTTGTCTTCTGACATTAAATTTTCAAATATTTCAAGTGCTTTGTGAGCAGAATATGGTGGCTGGTCATTTTTGCCCACTAACGAGGTAGCGCCTTCAGGAGTGCAGAACTCTGAAAACCCATCTATTTTGTGGTCTAAGGGAACGAACTCTATTAAAGAAAAATGATTCTAGGATAGGAAAACACCAGTTACACAATCTATTCTTTTGGGGGAGATTGGGAACTGAGAATAGAGTTGGCACAGCATTCCAGTTTAAACGTTTTCTTTCACTGTTGCTCCACTGGCTGCTTTCAAAATGGTCACTGCAAAGCATGCACCCCTTAGATCGAATTTCAGCCGCTGACAGATTCTCTAGGTCTTTTCTCCTGGCCTTGAAAACCCAGCGTCTGCACCTTTATGGAGAAAATTAATTGGCAAATGAAGTTCAGAGTACTCTACGATATAATCAATGTCTGTGCTGCGATCACGATCCACCTAAAACCAATATCAGGGTAACCATGATAGACTAATTAAACTCACCTTTCTTCATCTTCGGGAAACACGTGAAACGTCTTTCCTTTGCATTCTGGTTTGTTTCTCCTGTTTGTACAATTAGCTCCTGAACAAAATGCCGAAGAATGTATTCTTTTAAATCTGGAAGCCAATACTGTACTAGAGCTCGTGTTTTGCTCCATAACCTCTAGTCATGCTGGATAACTCTTCCCGGTGAAGAGTTATCGTACGCAACTGGGCAGACTAGAATCGCCCGAGTGAAGTATCTGTATATATAAGGTCTGTGGTGCAATCCAATAGTTTCAGCTCATTTATGAGCAGAGAGATTGTATAGTGTGGAACCTCATTTCCCTCATTAGTTTTATTTTAATAAACAAAGTTGCAGAAACCTACATTTAATGAAGTGTCGTGGGAAATAAACTACCTTGGAAAAAGCTGACAGCAGCCAGCAGCTATTTCTCTTGCAGTTGAACTAGTTTTGACGTTTTTTGTTGTTGTTGGGGTTGGGGTGTGGGACAGATGTGTTTGATTCTCCAACAAACACCAGGTGGCGTAACTCTGTCACACCAGGTGGCCTTCTCTGGCACAGATTGATTAAAAGACAAGCATGTTAACTGATTGTGAGGTTGATCCCATTCAAGTGGCAGTGAGGAAGACCCTGTTTCAATGATAATTACGTCCTTTTCTCTAAAAAAAGAGACCATCTGTCATTTAAAAGTGTCGCAGAGTAAGCTTTTAACTGTTTGATTTAACTGCACTATGTCCTTTTCCATAGTCTCTTTTCCTCCCTGAGATGGTTTTTTTTTTGGGGGGGGGGGATTCGGATAATTCAAAATGACAGTATTGATTTTGGGATTTTGTTCTAGTCATTCTTCCCTTGAAATGTCTTAGCCTTTAATAAACAGCTGTGTCTCTTTTTTATGATTTCCTGATGCAACCCAACTGATCGCTAACAGCTGCTTGCCATAGGATGTAACTACACTGGTTGATGAATATGCTGTTTTCAGATTACATTTACAGAGTGGCAGCAGAAAACGACATTGGAATCACATACAGTGGGTGGAGCTATGGTCGTACTAAAGAAGGAGGCAAGTGCTGTAGAGTGTCTGATTCAAAAAACATCTTTCATTTTCACTTCCACTTGCTTTTGATCACCTTGAATCAGTTGCTTTTCATCTTCTCTTCCATTAGCTATAAGCTTGCTTTTATTTTTCTTGTTTTTCCTAGCTGTTAATAGTGCTTTCCATCTGAGATCTACCAATATTTCATGTTAGAATACAGCCTTAAAAAGGAGCTTGATGAATATGTTGTTGCTGATAAAAGTTGATTGCAGAAATGTTGACATAACTGAATCTATAACCGGAGCTAGCTGGTTACGAGACATTTTTCTTCACAGTGCCTGTGGGTGTAAGTGGACCCCTTGGAGTCCGTACTCTCAATGGATATGTGCTAGAGGTTGAGTGGAAGGAACCCCAGAGCAGTTCTGGGCTCCTCATGAAGTATGTCATCAGTGCTTACAACCTTGATCAGCCGCAGCAACCACCTGTGGTGGCTGATGTCCTGGACGCCAACCAGGAAGCTAGTAAGTGGGGATCCAGTACTTACCTACCTTTTGCAGTTCTCTTCTCCTTGTTCCTTCTGTATTTTGTTTTTGCATGTAGTTTGCGGTGATGTTTTCTGCGTCTTGACAACCATTAACTATTTGAGGACTGTGATGATGTTTACGGGAATGAGTGGAGGCTCATAAAAAAAAGTCTGTAAGAGGGCTCAATAAAAGCTGGAACCAGTCATGTCATCAAAAATAACTGAACAAGGTGGATGGAGATGACGATGATAAAGAAAACCTTGGGACAATATAGTCTGAGCCTTAAGTTTCTGGGTCACAGTCTGTGCTAAGTTCTCTAATCCAGAGTTATGCATCTGGATAAGGAGTCCTCATAACCTCGTGCATATCAACTATTTTTAGGCCTTACTGTTGTCTGCTGTACCACCCTTTTGTCAAGAATCGTAGTACTTGACACGATGTAACCTCTTCCAAGTGTCTTGGCCTGACTGCTTACAACTACATTGCACTAAATTATATCTTTATTCAAGACATAATTGTCTTGGTAATGTAGGGGAAGACATGTATTGTGCTTGACTTTCATTAAGACAAATTTTGTGGAGATGAGTGTCAGGGATGAGTAAGACATAGAGAAAAATCCCAGAGACAGACTTTCCATCAACTTCCTTGTGGTTTGTATTGCAGTCAACATGACCAATCTGATACCGAGCACCAAATACCTGATCAAGATCTCTGCCTGCACACATGGCGGCTGCACAGAGAGCACAGAGGGGGTGGAGGTTGTCATGCCTGTTGAGGGTCAGTCTTCAGTAGATCGTACTGATAGTGGAGCAGAATCCCCATTGTTCCTGTTGCTGTTGTTGTATATGTTATACAAATGTAAGCAGTAAAATCGGTCTGGGAAGATACTGCAGAGGTCCCAGAATCCAAAATATTTTAATTTCTTTCAGAGAAAGGTGAAAAGCCACAGTTATGTGTAAAAAAACATATATTTTAATACTAGATTTTTTTTGTTTTGATGTACTTACACAAGTCTACAAAGCATATCGCAGTAGAGGTATATCACTATCATATTTATTGCCACACAGAAACAAATTGTCAGTAATTTCACGAAATCAAGTTTGATTGATCCTGGATAAAGAAAATTGTTGTGCAGTGTTAACTTTTGTAATGATCGCACAAAATAAAGTGTTTAAGCTCTTTTTGCCGTGGCCCCTCTTGTGGGACTGAAAATTACCAGGAGTCCAGTTAGAGTTCTTTGTGTCTTGTTAAGTGCAGCTCCAGCAGATGTTGCTGCACCATTTGCTGTAGCCACAGCATCGTCACTTCTGGTGAAATGGAACCCCCCCGCCAAACCAAATGGCAACATAACTGGTTACTTTCTCTACCAGGATGGGGAGCAGGTGTACGCAGGAGGTGAAGAGCAGTACCTTGTCACAGGGCTTCAGGTCAGCCATTTTTGGATGTGTTCTGGACAGTTGTGTTTCCTACACATTCCTCCAGTGTTAATATTATTTTTTAAAGGGGGGGGGGGGGCTAGATTGAGCCATTTGTAGTCTTCGTCGTGTGCTTCACAAAATTTGTGTAAAAAGCGTATAATGCTTTGCAAACTTAGTGAAAGAGACTTAAACATTTTGAAAAACCTTATCTAACACTCTCACTGACAGGTGATAGAGAAATTAAGAGGATGAAAAACATTCAAAATGATTAAGTTAATTTAAACTAGGTTTGAGAAGGATATCCTCTGTCACTTGTCTTGTTCAGCAGAAAGAGTTATGATCGGCTGTCTTGTGCCTTTGTTCAGGTATTCACGTCATATCAATTTTACGTGCGAGCCTGCACCATCGCTGGATGTACAGATGGACCAAAAGTGGCTTTAACCACAGCACAGCTTCCACCCACATTGGTCAAACCTCCAGTGCTGCAGGTTCTGGGTATGTTCCATAAGGAAATATCTACCCATGTCCTTTGTAGGACCTACATTCCGTACAGAACTTTTCCAGGCATCAGAACCAACATTGATCAGCAATTTCCTGCTAAAGCTAAGATTTCAGCTGAAAGAAAATCTGCAAAAAAAGAAACCCCCACCAACAAAGCAGTCCTTTGAGCAAATTTTAAATGTTAAGCAAATGGCAGAGTTAAAAAATATTTACAGCAGGCTTCAGTTCAGACTGGTTCCATTTTGTCCACGAGTTTGATCATTGGGGTTTTCTAGTGAGTGCAGAAATGTATTTTCTGAAAAAATCAAAGTGATTCATCAAATGTTGATGAAGGCCACAGTAACATGTAGCAGTGGGAACAGACTTAATGTGAAACATGGTAAAGATGGCTTAGAGTATGTTGGGCAATATTCAAGAAAGCTCAGCATTGAGGGCATGATGTCTTTTTTTTGCAGCAAAGATATATCTTACAGCTGCTGCAGTGTCAGCTCATTAACCACGCATATCAAAACTGACATAAATGGGGTTAGGGTGAGGGTGGGGGTGGATGTGAATACGCTGTCTTGTGCTTCATGAAAAGCTCAAGCTGACAATTTTGGATGAATATTTTCCTTGGTTTAAACTTGTAGCCAAATCATTGTAAATAGATGGGGTGATTGCACTAAATTTAAATAAGGATGTCCTTTATATAATTGTTTTTAAAAAATTGTTTTTGGTTAATATACTATGAATGTATCTGTCGTATAGAAAGGTCCATATTTATTCAGTTCAATCTCTGTTGACTCTTGCTGGACTTCAGCTGAAATATTTTTGACCAGTTCTGATTGTCTTTCACTTCAGCAGCTGGTAAGAATTGTCCGTAGCTGTGGGCATTATTCACCAGAGATGTTGGTTGGTTGGTGGTAGGGTAATCCAAAAAATGAACCCAGTAATATACAGAATAATGTTTCACATCCATTACTTTTGCATCTTTGTCGTTCTGTTTTGGTAAGATGACTTATTCATCCTGACCCAGATACAAAGAGGATTGAGGTGCGATGGGAAAGACCAGACCAGACCAATGGGCTGCTGGAGCGCTACCTTGTGTTTGCATCTCGAATGGCTGGTGCTAGAGGGGATGCTGTGTACAACACCACAATGCTGTATACAGAATATGTTATCCCAAACTTGTTAGCTGGCACAACCTATTTCATCTCTGTAGGGGTAATTGCAACCTTAGTTTGTCTTTAACATCACAGAAAGGCATATAATTGTGCAGACATTAAACACGTACATGTACTTTTTAAAAATCCCCCCTAGATGGAGACTAATTCAGGCTAAAGGGTAACAAGGGAACTTTTGAAATCAGAACACAGGGAGAAATGATCTGATTTGGTATGTAATGGCCATAATATCATTTTGGTCATAAGAAAGGAAAAGCTCATCTGTAGTTCACTTGATGTGGTGTAACCATCTGTTTGTCAGGCCTGTACTGGAGGTGGATGCACCATCAGTAATGCCACATCTGCCACAACAGCTGAAAGTGCCCCAGAGGGAATAGCTCCCCCCATGGTGACATCACCGAGTCCTTCCCAGTTGGCAGTCACCTGGAGAGAGCCTGACTTTCCGAATGGTTCGTGTCTTATAACAGGGTGACCATGCTAATTAACATGTCTAAGTTTCCAGTGGGCTCTCTCTGTAATGTCACCTGTGATGTTTCTAGCAAATTAATGTGAGAACAGATAGAAATGCCTGTGCTCACAGTCTTGCCACCTAATTTCGAAAGGTCAGGCATAACCACCCTTGTGTTACCTAGGCAGGGGAAGGGGTTAGGTCAGTGGGCCAGAGAGCAGGTGACAGAAGGGCTCATCTGCTACTGCTCCCTGATAGAGCTGAGCTGGTTAATTTAATTTACACCTGACTGAGCCCATACAACCAGCAGCTCAGCCAAGCTTCAGTGAGAGGCAAAACAGGCCTATGAGAGGCACATCAGGCATGTGAAAAGCACACCAGTCACATGAGAGGCACATTAGTCACGAGAGGCAAAACATGCTGTGAGATGCACATCAGTCACATGAGAGGCACATTAGTCACGAGAGGCAAAACATGCTGTGAGATGCACATCAGTCACATGAGAGGCACCTCATTCACATGAGAAGCACACCAGTCACATGAGAGGCACATCAGTCACATGAGAGGCACGTCAATTATGTGAGAGGGACCAGCGTGATGCTGAAGGAAGATCAGCATGACACTAGTAAGGGAGCAAGGGCGACGCTGAATGGACTGCCTGAGGTATCTGAATTACTGGTGAACAGAGGACTGGTAAAATATGCTGAGTGAGTGGACAGCTCATTCGACAGCCAGGTGAAGAGACCTGAAGTGTATGTCGGGTGAACAGCCAGCACTGTAAGAGACCGGCATGCAGCTGACTCAGATAGCTGAAGATATCCGCAAGAGATCTGCACAGGGAAACCACCAGTGGACATTGTACTGTGACTGCAGGAAGGAGTCTGTGAATCATAGCTGTCTTCCTGATGTTGACAAGGTCAGGGTGTGTATAATAAGTTCGTACCACCTGAAAACATCTGGTCAGAATTGAGGTAAATCTCATCAACGTAACTGCCAGTGATCTATTGTTGAACTAGCATCACTAATCATAGCCAGCGCCTGTCAGTGCTGTGAAAGCAAAAGGACGGCTGCTAGCAAGCCTCGTAAATGTGAAAGTCTAACAGACATTGTTTGCTGTAGAAGAACTGTTTTAATGTCAAGTAATGCAAAAGAACTGTGTTGCATTTGTGACATTCGTCGCTACTCCAGTACAATAACTTATGAATTCATCATATTGCTCCTGCATGTGCCATGATTATCGTGTATGTGATAAGCCTGGGATCATGGTAGTCACGCTGTGAAATGAACAGATGAGTGTACTTTATCTTGTGAATATTTTTCAAGGATTGGGGACTTCATTGTGTGTCTTTTTGTGTAAGATCTGTGTATTAGTGCTGTTGGGATACATTAGTGTTCAGTTGGACTGTTCAGTTCGATGTGAAGATTTCCAGCCCCACAAAAATTATCAGTGCTGTAAACATTTCTTTGTTCATGTAGTGTACAATTGACGTATGTATGTGGATGAATGTTGACATCAGCATGTGTGAGTGTGAAAGTTCATGATAGTAACATCTGTTGAATCACATAAATACTTGACACCTGATTTTCCAGCTTATGTAAATAAATGGCTGTTTGTTTTGTTAAGCAGTCGCTGTGTTTCTTTGGATTGTTGAGGTGGTTGCAGGCTCAGAGCTTAAATGAAAGTGGGAAATTTCAATAATTAACAAAGTGTAGATATTATTCTTGACTTAAATAACATGACAGCAATTTGCTGGTGCCAAAGTCTCATGGCCCACAGATGATTTGTTTAGCGGGGCTGGTGCAGCAAGCCGAAGTTAAATAGTCAATTAGAATCAGAGTATTAGTACTTCCATCACCAATAAGTAATATCTATGTTCCTGTAAATTCAGAGCATTTGTTTGTTTATATGAAAATGTTATAGCTGTTTCCCCATACATGAATAGAGAATTTGTCTGTTATTTTATTTTTCAGGTCGGATCACCAGCTATGATCTTTACCAAAATGGTATTGTGGTTACCAGTGGCATGGTAATGAGTTACTCAGTTGGAAATTTGCTGCCATACAGCCGCCATTTGTTTAGACTTCGTGCTTGTACAGCCCAAGGTTGTGGTTACAGTACAGAGGTAAGGACTCAGTCTTTTGGCAAATGCTGAACAAGTGTCTGGATATATATGTGATGGAGCGGGTTCGCTCCTGTAAACTTTCTTCTCTCTCTCTCTCTCCAACCAAATGAAAATAACTCGTCACAGGCCTTCTACTTGTTTATTTGAGGCCACCGCTGCTGCTGCACACCTTCTCTTCTGCCCACCTCCCTGCCTCTACTGCCCAGTCTCGGCTCTCGTGACGTGGCGAGTTACATTGTCTGTACTGCGTCTCTCCTCGCTTCACCACTACTCTGAGGCATGTCTTTGTCCGGCCCGCACCCTGCTTTTACCGGGTGGGAGCGGGCCACAATGGTGCCACTGTCCGGGCTAGCAGCAGCAAGCCGGCGTACACGCGGCCGAGGCCAAATTTTGTGTTTCTTACATGCACAAACCTCAAAATAAAAGACCTAAGAATAGATCTACAAAAACATTGAAAATATGTGATGAATAGTGTGCTCTCTGCTCTTCCTGTTAATGTTAAGGAAAGTTAAGTAGAGTGAGAAGGAAATAAAGATAATTACTTTAAAAGGTAGTTTAACTAGCTAATGTGAATAGAAAAAGATAAGAAATATGCCTACAACCTAACCTAATCTATCAAGATGTTGGGTGAGTTTAGTATCTACTGAAAGAATATATCAAGTAGAATTCGAATATGTTAGTTGTTAGTATCTGCAACTATCCTAGAAGGATATAGAGACATTTAAAGAGAGTGAGCGTAGCACAGCACGCTGTAAGATGACACAGCGCGTCACAACCATGGTTCGCTGGTGGTACTTGACCCATACCGCCCCCGGCGCACGCTGTGGCTGTGAGCATGATGGCCAACACCGTCTCCGTGATGGCTGTCCCCATCACATTCCCGGCCGCTCAAACGCAACCTCATCCTTGAGGTAACCCGACGCTTGAGGCGCCCTGACGGTTCTGTCTGTCAACATGGTGAGCAGTACAGAGACCACCGGAATTGTGAAGGGTACAGACGTACCCATCCACCTGCCCTCTACGTTTTAGCGAGGACCCTAATGTGTAGGGTAACCCAGGCTAGTTGCTAGAGGGAGGGTGCACCCTGTCACAATCCCTACACTATGACATATATACCATTGGGTTTTCCACTGATTGGTTGTCTGTGATCAGAATAGACAGATGTGAGTAAATGTTAAGTTTGTTGTGCTGGAGGATTCTTGATTGTCTGAATGATTATCTGAAAGAAGAAACAAAAATGTGTGATACACTGGGCTAATTGTTTGTGCATCGTGTAAGGTTGAGGCAAGAACACAAGAGGCTGCACCAGTTGGGCTTGTTGTCCTGGTTGGGTCAGTGGTTGATTCTCGGACAGTCAACGTATCGTGGACACAACCTGCACAAGCTAATGGCCTGCTGTACTTTGATGTCTACTTTGAGGGACTGTTCTACGCTGATCCGGGTACTTATTGGAGTCCTTTCATTTTGTTGTTGTTTATTTAGAACATGCATGTCATCAGAGAGTAGCTATTCTGTCTCGTATTCTTCAGATGAAAAGCCACAATACTTTGTCTCATAGATTAGAAGAATGCAAACATACCTCCATCCTTTCTGTTATGTACAGGTGGATGGAACTATACCACAGTCCAGAACCGGACCAGCTTGCTGCAAAAGACTGTTGCCAATCAGTACTTCGCAATCAGGCCTCTCATCCCCATGTCTGAGTACAAGATGCAGGTGAATGCATCAAACACCAAAGGTTTCATACTGTCCAACGTGGTTCCTGTTGCTATGCCTCCTGGATGTGAGTACTGCTTTATCTTCAAATCAAATCTGTTCATTCCAACTGCTGGACAATTCACAGGCCTGTCATTAATGTAAATCATAATGTATTCTTCAAGATGACTCTTGACCATGAGGTACGCCCAGAACCTTTATCCTCAAAAACCATTCTTAGGTGGAGGATCATTTTAGAGCCAGCAAGATTTTTATGAGTTCACAGACTAGCAGTCATGATGGTTTGAGACTGGAGATTATTGTTGACTGGCCCAGCCTCGAGTTCTGATCTCTTGATTGATGCTGAACCCACCATTAGCATACAGTTGGATCCCGTGATATGAGAGACTATACATAATGGTGGCTGCCAGCTGAAATGCTACAGGTTTCTTGTGAAATGAGACAAAGAAACCAAACAGACATGACAGTGATTTTCCATTTTCAGATGTTAATTTGGTGAATTGTGTGTAAAGAAATCTAAAAAAAAAGCAGTTTGAAAAAGATTTTTCAAAACTTGAATTTTAAAACTGCAAAATCTACAGGTCCTTACTTTTACCAAAGGATCTTATCGCATGTTTTTTACCATTGAGTGAGATGATTACCAACAACCTTTCCGCTAATTTATTCCTTTATAAGTTAATTAATAATTTATTTATGGACTGATTCACATCCTGGAATACTGCTGATTACTCAAGACATTGGTTAATTTAAGAGTTTCATTCTGGGTTCCCAGCTGGCATGCTCGTATTTGGTCTGATTTCATTCTGATGAGCATTGGCCAACAACCAGTGGATTTTCTTCTTATCCTCTAAAACTTGTGTTCAGTGGATTGCACTGTTTGGTTGTGGATTGTACAGCGCCAGATGGTATGAAGCCACCAGTAATAACTGCGGATTCATCCACAAGTCTTCTGGTGAGATGGGATGCAGTAGGACGTGTTAATGCCAGAGAAGATGTAGCTTACACAGTACAGTTCAAACAGAGGGACTCTGATTTCATCCAGAAGTGAGTTTTTTTTTTAAAACTGTTTCACCCATTGATTGACATCTAGCTCAGTCTCACACACACACACACACATATGCTTCCATGCTTGAATACAGACACAATCTGGCTGTGGTGTAACATAATGTGATTTTTACCCTTTGCACTGACTTTAGTGAAATTTGCACTGATACAAAAATAAATCTAGTAATACTTTGATTGTTAGGTAAGCTGTGGTTGTGGCTGAATCTCATTTAGTGTTTACTGTTTGCATGACTTAAAAAAATGAGTTTATTTTCCTCTTTGCAGTGATTTTGGTCCAACAACCACCCAGTCATACAGGAAGACTAACTTGGTGCCGTACACAGCTTATCTGTTCCGAGTCCAGGCGTCAAACAGCTATGGAGTAGCCCTGTCTCCATGGGTGGAGCAGACAACACTGCAAGACAGTAAGTTCTTTTTTTATTTAATTCTTCTGCTGTTTTTCGGAATTACTGGACAAACGTACTGTTGGTGTAAACTTCAGTCTTCGTGTTCCTTTCAACAGGGAAAAGGAGATTGTGTTCAAGTGCATGTTATAAACTTTCAGTCTAGAAGTGCAGTTTCTGTTCTCTCCCTTTGTTTTGCAGAGCCGCTTGGTGTAAATGCACCCCAGCTAGTTGAAATTGAGGCGAGATTTATTAACCTGACTTGGACGTCACCTAGTAGCCCAAATGGAATCATCACAGCATACAATATTTATCAGAATGGAATATTTGTGAAAGGGGTAAGATTTTTTTGTACTATTTGGTTTGATTAAATTTGACTGCAAAAGTGCCTGTGATGCCTTTTTTATCTGTGGCAGAACTTACACAGCTCACAAAAAGCCATCTGAAACTATAATTGACAAACATAGCTTGATTTTGAATAGGAAATGAGTACTTTCTCTTGTCTGTTCAACATGCCTTATTCATAACATATCACTTGAAAAGCAACCCCTGAGAACAAACATGAGGGATGTCTATCAAAGATCTTGATGTCAAGTGGCTTGTGGTGCCTGTTGTGAGTAGTTGACACCATTTTGATCTTGCTAAAGACTGTCTCCGTAGATACGTAAAGAGAATCTAAGGGAATAGTGGTTTTTGTGGAAGGATGTTGTCAACCATTACCTGACTGTCAACAGCTGGCAGGGAATGTCACAGCGTATCAGGCAGCTGGCTTGACTCCGTTCCAGCTGTACAGCTTTCAGATAGAGGCATGCACCATTGCTGGCTGCACTAAGAGTGCTTCGTCTGGTATGATTCGTACGCCGGAGGCAGGTATGATGACGTGTTTCTTGGTGGTGCGTTACTTCATATGCAGACAAAACGTCTCCAGCATGATTTTTGTTTGATAGAAAGCGAGATCAGCAAGATACTGTCAGAATAATCTAATTTATCATACAGTTTTTTGCTTATAAATGAAAATTAACTTTGTGCATTAGTTTCTGTCCCAAAAAAAATTAGTTTCTGCTCAGCAAAACTGTAATGTCTGCCCCAGTTCCTGATGGAATCACAGCACCAGTGCTAAGATCTGTCACTCCAACCATGATAGAAGTCACCTGGTCGCCTCCATCTGGACCTAATGGCATCATTCTGAGCTATGTGCTAGAGCGCAGGTTGGCGGAGAGTAGTGGTCCCATTGTGTTGCTGAACACTTTTCAGCCTGGTGATGCCAAGGCTTATGTTGATGAGTCTGCTGCTCTGAGACCTTTTACAGCCTACAGTTACCGCATCAAGGTGGTGAACAGTGCAGGCACTGGGGAAGGACCATGGGCTAACATCACAACAGCATCAGCACGTAATTGTCAGCACTTAATATCTAATGTGAAGAGCATGTTGCAGTCCTAGAATACAAACATTTAATTATCAGGTACAAGGAAACATATTCTGAAATTTTGGTTTGCACCAGGATGTGTGCTGACTGAAGAGCCAGTAAAATTTTGACTATACATTCTACTTCACCCCTACCCTACAACTGGCTACAAATGTTGCATATTTCCCGAGTGTTAGTAAAATAGATGAAAATGTTTTGGTATAGTGTGGTACATATGTGAGCAGTTCCAATCTTGACACATCATTAGTTCTAGAGAGGGACTGGAGAAGGTATTCTGTGTGTGCATGTGTGGTCATGTGCAGCAGGCTGCTGCCAGGTGCATAATCCCAACAAATTTTTGTGCTGCAGGCCCAGCTGGAGTTGCCTCTCCTGTGCTGACTGTCTTAGGGCCAACATCTATTCAAGTCAACTGGTCAAAACCAGTGCAGCCGAATGGCATTATTGAAATGTATGTCATACATACGTCAAACCAGCAGAAAGAGATTCGTAACCTCACCTCACTTGTGGCAGTTCTGGAAGGCTTGGTCCCATTCACGACATACTCTGTAATGCTGACAGCCTGTACCAGTGAGTCCCCAGCACACTCGTTCATCTTAGTGTTTGTATCATTCATTTGTGTTGAAAACTAATCAGTTACAGCAATCAGGACCCACTTGTGCCAGGTGTCCGATCTTTCAAGGGTCCGTTGAAGACAGGTTTTGCTGTATTTATTTTGATCAAATGTAGATTGCGGTTATTATGTGTGGTAATCCATTTCGCTGTTGTGTCTGATCCTCATGTGCAGGTGCAGGATGCACACAAAGTCTAGAAGCAAGTGCCAGAACAGACCCAGCTATTCCATCAGGTCAGGATCCTCCCACACTACAGGCCATCTCTCAGTCTGCAGTCTTTGTTCAGTGGATGCCCCCAGCTAGCCCCAACGGACCAAACCTAAGATATGAACTATCAAGGAAGAAAATAAGACAGCCCCTGGACAGTGAGTAGTACATGAAGTAAATATATTGCTTGTGCAATTTGATTGTTCTCTTTTAAATGGTGCGCGTTGAAACACTTTAATTAACAGCAGTAATGCTTTTCAGTCGTTCACTCAGACATTTTAACTTCTCTACATCTGCAACAGCTACAGCCCAGGACATCGGAGAGTGGCGCAGCATGTACTGGGGATCAGAACGTCTTTATGAGGACACAAACCTGCCAATGTTCACAACGTTTGTGTATCGCATTACAGCAGTCACTGACATTGGACAGGTAGTAAGCAATGACTCACAGGAGGTCACTACTTTTGGTGGGTTTCCGCGTCGAGCGCCAACTGTCTCTGCAACTGCCATAAGCCACCTGGAGATCTTTGTCAACTGGACACTGCCAGGTATGCCGAGACTTGGGAAATGTTTCTGTTTATTTATATTACACCAGAGTCCCCGTGGGACTACTGTCACTTAGAACTATCATGCTGCGTTAGAAATGTTTGAACATCGCAGTGCACGGAGGAGAATGGCTTGTTGTGTTCGTGGTCCCCCCCATTTGGGAGAATTTCTGTTGGTTTTTTAGAAGAGGCTGACCTGCTTGCAACTTGCTGCAATGTCATTTACATCGGTCTTTCGGCAGTTCTCAATTTTGGCCGTGTCCGTGCTCATCTCAAAAGTGTTCTCTCCCACCATCGCCACTTGCCTGCAATCGTTTTCTGTACAGAGATGGTGACTTTTTGTGCTCTAGTTCTGTTTACTTTGAATTAGGGTGCTCACAGGTCTCATTTATTGTAAGATTTATGAATTTTCATCCCAGATCCAGTGGACTTACAAGGAGATGTGGAAAAACTGACACTGTTTGCCCAAAGCCTGCAGAAAAACATCACAGAATACCCTAAAGTGGGTGCAAACAATTTTACTGTCCAGAACCTTGTACCACACACAGATTTTACTGTTGTCCTGCTTGTCACTGTATTTGGAGGGGCATCCATATCGAGCACACCATTGACAGTTACAACGCTTGATGGAGGTAAATGCTTTTGAACAAAGTCCTACGAACATCTTGCAGATCACTGTGGCATTTCAATTTCTAACCAAAAGATTCTTTCAGTCTTTGACTTGCCATTGATTTGATTCAACCATTTCAGAACTGACTTCCTGCATTGATTTTACAAGCTTGAAATTAAGTCTTTACTTGATCTTTGTGGTTGGACTCAGCTCCTACCGGTATGATTCCACCTGTGTTGACCATTGTCAGCGATACGTCTCTGAGAGTAGCGTGGATGGAGCCTCAGAATCCCAATGGGCAGATAACTGCATACAATATCATTGTAAATGGGAGAAGTTTTTCTACTGCTATGACTCGCCCTGGGTCTGTGGTAATGACAGACCTGCAGCCCTACACTGTATATGAAGTAAAGGTTAGTGGGTCAGTGTGCTTGTTCATCTGTGCTTACATGCACACGTGAATGTCATGCATATACTGATTAATTTAGTTGTGTGTATGAGATAGAAATTTGGTGTTTTTTCCCAGTAACATGTGAGAAAAGGCCAGTGCAATGGCATCTTTTCCTTCATATGTTTGGATGAACACTTTAATTCCATTTGGCATACGAATGTAATGCACTTAAGGTCTACCTTGGGACTGGTTGCTGTACATGTGGTATTAGCAGAGAAAGTATCTGATCTGAGCGAAGTAAAAGGAAAGTACCCAGTGGAAAACTGTGTAATAGAGTCTGTAGGAGTTAGTTTGCTTTTATCTTATAAATGCATCTAGTTATTTAAACACTGGTCAAAAAGTGGGCAGATAACTACACGTCACAAAGAATTAAACATTTGTGCCTGCTAGTTAAATCCCAGTGTGGTATAGGCTGGGATAAATACTGATGCTTTACTTAACTCCTTGCCTCAGGTGGAGGCTTGCACAGTGTTTGGCTGTTCCCAAAGTGAAAGTACATTTGGTACAACGGCTGAAGCCCCGCCAGTTGGAGTCGTTTCTCCTACTTTGACACCGAATGCCACAGTAGTTGTGGTTGTATGGGCTCCACCTTCCACCCCCAATGGAATCATCCTGCGCTATGAGCTGTGGAGAAAGACGACAGCTTCCTGCAGAGACCTGTAAGCATTTTAGAAATGCACATGATACGTCTGTAAACTGGGCTCTTAAGCCTCTCATTGCTTTTTATCTTATCATATAAATGTATTGCTCTTCCTAGATGTTGGTCCTTTGTCAAACACTGATTGTCATTTGAGGTAAGCAAGCATTTTGACCTGTATCAGCTCAGTGGACTGATCAGATTCACACAGCTGCAGTCCCCTAACATACTGAGTTTTTGGCTTTTTGATAAGGTATGAACAGTTTAAAACTTGACGGGTGGTATTTGTGTGATGGTGTTTCTTGGTAGTTCCCATCCTATAGGGGACATTGTTCTGATATTTATTAAACAACATACAGCAAAGACAAAACTAACCGCAGAGCACTTGAATCATTTGCCACCCACCTTCACCTGATGGGTAGATGGATCATGATGCAAAAAAATGACAACCAGTAATGGTGGTCAGTGAACCCACTACTCAGACAGGTTTATGAAGTTTGTTTGTCACATTTGACACTTACTGACCTAGCCTAAAAAAAATAGATGGATGAAGATGTACTTGTTTTAAAGGTCTTGTAAAGTTTGGAAACAAATTAGTTATGCTGAAGTTTTGAAATGGATGTACAAAAAGTAAATGTTCAGTTGATGGAAAGTACTAAGACAACCCAATTTCATAAGAGAAAAAAATCACTAATTTAGATATAATTTGACATAAATGTGCTGTTTGTCCTTTTTGTCAGCACTCCAGTGACAAACATGCAAGACGACAAGAAGTGCACCTATGTAGAGTGCAGCATCTTTGAAAATATCTGTGGGTCACAGTGCTTTACAGGAGCAAAGGTAGCAGCAGTTTCACAATCCAAGCATCACTTTTGTTACTACCACCGTAACAGAGAGAGTAAAGAGCTTGTAATTATCAAATACAGTAAGATGCCTAATTATCTGATAATGAATAATTATCAAATACAGTAAGATGCCTAATTATCTGATAATGAAACTCATCCAGTCATAATTCCAGAAAAGCGTGTGTACCATGATCGAACAAACATCATAGGATAGAATTGTACAGATTTAAAAGATGTTGAGAGCAGTTCACTTTACACGAGAAATAATTTTAAGTGCTTTTAGAGCAAATGATTTTACTTTTGTGATGATTGTGTCATGTTTTTCAATGTCGTGCTGGTACAGGTCTGCTGTGGTGGTGGTGTTCATGATGTGGTGGGAAATTACAGTTGCTGTGGTGTCAACTACTTGCCAAAGCCATCTCCCTCTGCCGTGTGCTGCTCAGGGAAGTTTTACGAACCAAAACAGAATTACAGATGTTGTGGCAGTCGGTAAGACATTGTGCATTTAATGATGTTCTTGACATTTTAACACTTGCTGGATGCAAAGAGTGTCATAGTTGCTGCTCGTTTGAGCCTGGAGCAATTTTGATGGAAAGGAACACAAGGTCTGCAGTAAATATCACAAATGTAATCATTTTATGGGTGTCTGCTAAGATATTGCAGAAGGTATACCATGCAGTTAACAGATGTTTCAATAATTAGCTGTTAATTTAAGTTCTGAAAGTCAAATGAAGCTCAGACTTGCTAAAAGTGAATCGCAATATGAGGATTTATGTCAGAATACACTAATTGTGAGGTTTCTAGCTGTAATTTCTTGGCTGTTTTACTTAAACCAGTCTTGCACATCGAGTCAGTCCTTGTGACGATGGCTGTGCAGATACACCCAGGTTCTGCCAGGCGAAGTGTGCTGTGCCTCACCCACTGAAGACAGGGTTTCTGTGGGAATGGGAGACTTGTGCTGTGCAGGCGTGCCTTATGCTGCTACCGGAGCACAGATCTGCTGTGGTGGTGAGCTGCTTGTCAAAAGCTGTTCTGCAGGATGATATCCATTGTGTGTGTTTTAGCCTCCACGGTGGTCAGCTGCTTGTCAAAAGCTGTTCTGCAGGATGATATCCATTGTATGTGTTTTAGCCTCCACGGTGGTGAGCTGCTTGTAAAAAGCTGTTCTGCAGGATGATATCCATTGTGTGTGTTTTAGCCTCCATGAGTTCTGCTGTTTTCTGGTCTCTCATGTCAAATACCAAGCATGCAATCTCAGTGAAGGTCTGTACCACCC
Organism: Lanistes nyassanus; assembly: GCA_004794575.1. NCBI lineage: Eukaryota > Metazoa > Mollusca > Gastropoda > Architaenioglossa > Ampullariidae > Lanistes > Lanistes nyassanus. The sequence goes on along the minus strand of SMGT01012131.1, from coordinate 386,228 downwards.
TGAGTTGAATTTCTCATCTTTTCAAAGTGTGTGTGTGTGTGCACACGTATGTGCATGTGCATGCATGCATGCTTATCTGCTTGTATGCATGCCTGTATGTTGATGTCAGGCCTCCTACAAGCTGGCTACAAGCATCAGTGCTGTGGAGGACAAGTTGTCAGCGACCAGACACTTTGCTGTGGAAACAGCACCATAGGGCAAGCTTACCTGGCTCAGTCTGGCTATACCTGTTGTGGTCAGGTGTATTCCCAGGCTGACACATCACTCTGCTGCAAGAGCAGCACTGGGCAAACCAAGGTACTCTTTCATGCCGAGGCAGTGAACCAATCGGTCAGTTGGGAGGCTTTGTTGAGCTAGCTTGGCAAGAACTTGATGAAAATAGCATGCAACACATTTTACAGGAAGATTCTTAAACTGTAAAGCAAAAGGCTTCTGTAGAAAAAAGGAAACCAGGAATGACAAATCAATACCTTTTATTTACGAAACTTTAAACAACTTGGCATGAACATTTTAGCACTATCACAAAAAATAACCACAAAATCTGTCTAAACAGTGGGAAATTTTGAACGTTGTGGGTCCACTTTTGCCTGTATGTTACATTTTTTATTATGATATGTAGTCTTTGTGTCTGACTGGTTAGATCCACTACTATAACACCAGACTGGAAAAAGAAGCCGCCAACGTGAAATGCTGTGGGTTGGAGACTGTATCAGCTGGACTGAGCTGTTGTAACAATGTTGGCTATAACCCTTCATCCCAAACTTGTGCTGACCACTCATCTGTCGGCCAGAATGATGGTTAGTAGCGCTGGTTTTTTTTCTTATTTCTGGCATTATGTGCACAAGCCTTCAGTTGTGTTTTGCCACCGTTCAACTCTTTGTAATCATGTCAAAATGTCAGTCACTAGGGTCCCAGTGCCCTTCATGACGTGTCAAAAGGTATGTTGCGACAGTTTTTAAAAAGTCCTGCAGACGCATTTAATAGGATAAGGGAACTTATCCTGGTATTATTGGAAAGCTCTATCATCGGTTGTATCCCCTGCACTGTTTAAATAAGTCTTTAAAATTTAGATTTGGCTTGACAATTGTTTTGACTCAGCACCTGGTTACCAGGGCAGTTATGTAACTGGCAAGAAATGGCTGCCTGATGGAAGAAAAAAATTCAGATCAAATCAAATTTGGTAGAAAAAGATACTTTAAATATAATTTAGGCTGAAAGTTCAAAAGAAATACTAAATCGTGGACTTTATGCAAGGTCAGAAAGTGATAATATACAGTTCAGAGACATCAAAAGCAGGCAAGCAGTGACATGCAGAAATTATTAGGCTTTTTTATTTAATGCATACAGTACCAACATTCGATACAAAATGGTAAGTAATATTTAAACCTTTCCAATAAAAATTCTTTAAGAATTTTAAAGTCCAGGAATTGATCTTTCCAGATAAAGTATGTTGCTGCAAGTGTCTTAATTTATTTGCAGTTTTTTTAAACATGCCAAGATCTGTGTGCCTATGCCATCTGAGTACAAAGAGTTATACTAGCCTGATTTGTAAATTTCTGTAGATCCTGTGTGTGTGTGTGTGTATGTGTGTGTCGGGGTGGGGGGAATAAGAAATACCTAAAATCTTTGTGTTTTGTTTCAGGTTGTGGAAAGGGTGTTGTGTGCCCTATATCTCAGATGGCGTCAGCCATGTGTGATCGGTGCGACTTCAACACCAGAACAACTCAGTGTAATGCAGTACAGGGAGACCTGACCTTAAACACAACAAATTCTGGTAAACCCTGTACAGGTACAGAAGAGAGAGTGTATTCAGGCATGGCCCTCACATATACAGGTAGGTTCATATTATTTTAAGAGAGATGTTTTAGGGGGAGGTTGGAACTTGTATTCATTCATGTTATTGTTTTGTTTCTGACTGATCCAATTTTGGATCAGATTTCATTCAGAGACTAGAAATTCTGGGAAGGTCTAGTTTAATTAAACATCTTTGCTAGAGTTCTTACACATTACTAAATCATTTACTGTAAATTTTCAGAATGTTCATATCTTTCACGAATTGTGATTGGTTAGGTAAACAGTGTATCACATAAATGGAAGAATTAAGATGTGTGTGCACAAGAGTTTGCTTTAAAGTACACAAATGAGGCTTTCTTCATGAACAGCATCATATCTCTCCATATCCTGCATTAATAAATGTTCCCATTCTACTCCTTTAAAGTGCCATGCAGGATAGTTTACAGCAGTGATCTTTATTCAAACCTTTTCTAGTGAATACCTTTCTGTTAGTGACTTACGTTCTAATGCAGTTTTGTGACCAAGGGGGATAAGTAATACTCTGCACTCCAGCAGCAGAACCACAGGAGTAATTAACAGGGGGAGCTGCCTTGACTTGTACATTTGGAGCTTAATGGTGGTAGCTGCTTGTGATTTCAGATGCGGGCTTGCTACCATATACTCAGTACCAGTACTCCGTACGGGTTGTGAACAGTGCGGGGAGTACTGAAAGTCCCTACATTTCCACCCAGACCCTGGAGGCCTTACCAGCCTTTGTTCAGCCTCCAACTGCCAAGGTAGACCCCACCCGCTTGTACATCATCAACCTCACATGGAAGGCACCTCTGCAACCCAATGGTAGGGTCTTACATCCTTGTGTTGGCCTGTGACGTCTGTTGTATACTAATAAAGCACTATGAGGCCCTTTGGGTTACGTAGATGAATACAGATTCTATGACAGGTGCATTCCTACAGAAATGCACCAAACAGCAATGCTATTCCAGGACATGAAGACACTGTAAACTTTTTAAAGTTTGGGGGGTGGTGATGGTGGCATGAACTTGTGAAACAAAATCATCTCAGCGTGTTATGCTGTTTCAAAGGAAATCTCTAGTCAAACACAGATTTTAATTCTGTGTGAAAAAATCATTATGTTTTCTCCTTGCACAGGGAAAATCACACAGTATGTTTTACTCCGTGATGGTGTGGAACTATTTCGAAGTCTTGAGATGAACTTCACTGATGACAGAAACGTGCTACCATACAGAACTTACAATTATGTTCTGTCTGTCTGTAACAGCGCAGGCTGCACGGACAGCAGCACTGTGAGTACTGCCTACCGTGCACTTTATCGCTAGGCACCGTGATCAAGCTGAATTTGTAGATCTGATATTAGGACATCAAAACAGGTTTCACCCAACCGTTATGCTGAACATTCATTGTCCTCACCATGTTCTTTTCTTGTGGTTTCTGTGTTTTATATGTTTCCTGTTGTTTTGTCACATCTTTAGGACATTCCTTAACTAGACAATGTGCAGGTACGGTGAACTAGGATGCACATTTATCTGCTTAAGAAAAGTCTTCAGCTTTTCGAAGATGTTTAGTTTCTAAGTACTTTAAGACTGGCATTGTCAGTGCTTTGGTCTTCAAGTAAACTATTCTCTTGTTCTGTCACAGGATTATGATTTGGCGTTTACTTACAGCTTTGTTTTGTTAATGTGAACACTGATACAGGTGACAGTAGCTACAGCTCAGGGCATCCCAGAGGGTGTTGTGGCCCCACAGGTAACAGTCATCAATGCCACCAGCTTGAGTGTTGCAGTGCAACCACCTGGTCAGCCAAATGGACAGGTGTTGGGATATACAGTATTAATATCTGGCCTTAGCCAGATGTACAACGTGCCCACTCCTCAGACAGTTTTTGTTACAGGTAACAACAGAAATCTTACTTGGACTTTCATTTTTGGCACTTGTTTGACCAGATCTTAGTCTTATAATTTGTTCAACAGGACAAATGCACTGTACAGTGCTGGCCCAAGTGGTAAACTCATTCTGCATTGTCTGCCCAGATTTTAGTTTTACACTCATGCTTTGCTCAGTCAGGCATCAGTCTGCACAGACCCTAAGATAGGTCTGCTGAGGGGCATATCAGCAAAAAGTTTGCAGTAATGATTCTTGTAATGTTGTTAACATGTACATGGGTTACTGGTAGGTTTTCAGTCTGTAGCCATCTAGCAGATATGTGGCCACCTAGAAGATATGTAGCCACCTAGTAGATATGTGGCCACCTAGTAGATATGTAGCCACCTAGAAGATATGTAGCCACCAAGTAGATATGTAGCTACCTAGAAGATATGTAGCTGCCTAGTACTAGTAGATATGTAGCCACCTAGAAGATATGTAGTTTTTGAATGGAAGTACTTTGGAGCATGAAAGAAGAGTGAAGTAGATACACACTAACTACATGCGTTTCTCTTGTGTCAAGGTCTGAAGCCCTTCACCTCCTACAATGTGACGGTGACAGTGTGCACCCAGGCAGGCTGTGCTAATAGCTCCAGCACCGCTGTTACCACAGCAGAAGCTGATCCTGAAGGTAACTCACTATTCTGGTTTTGTCAGACTACCAAGAACACACTGCTTGCTATGCAGGAGATAGTAATTCAGGATATATTTTTGTCAAGGATTTGCTTGACCCAATCTTCTAAATGCTGTCTGATTTAGGAAGGGTCTGTTCTATGCTGCCTTATAATTAACATGAGATGCTTGTTTGTATGTGATTAACACTGACTGTGATTAACACTGGGTGTCCAGAAGTTTGAGTGGGGACATGGGGCGGAGCAAAGAACTTGACCACTGAGTCAGTCCAATCAGACCTTAGCATTTGTGCTTGTGTTCAGGTTTAGAGCTGGCTTTTATAAACATTGATATCTCCATTCCATGCACAAGAATGCCCCTAATTTCAAAGGGTAAACAGGTTCTGCACCGAATTTTATACATGTGTATGGAAAAACTATATATGAATGCTGGAGCAGACAGGCCTAATCATTTGGGAGAAATGAAAAGCAAGGCATCTGTAAAAATGTGTTTAAAAAAAAACATTCACGTCATAATACAGTCAGTTGATAAGTTCTATTGGTTTCACATCACTGTTTACAAAAAATGTAAACATATTGTGAAAAGTTGTTGCTCTGCAAGGATTTGGCTTTGTGCAAAGGCTTTAGGATGGTAGCAAATTACAATTATAGAAATGACAATGCTTTTTCTTCATTCCCTACTGTTCCTGCAAGGATTTAGTCAGTAACTGAGTGAAATAGTGGGATGCAGAGCAAGCAGCTAACTGCAGACCACAAAAAGTGACGAATGTTCTGTACAAAATCTCAAGTCTGTGAAGGTGTTCTGTACAAAAAAATAATAATAATAATAATAAATGGAGATTTTTTACGCGCGATAACACATTATATGTACACATCGCGCGGACGAGGCACACACTCTAGGGAACAATGACTACACAAAACACACACGCACACACATATACACACAGACAGATGCAGGGATTATGACGCATAAACAATACAAAAACTTAGATTAAAGAGTAAAAAATAGATAACCATAATGAGAGGTCACGGCAGGGGTGTCAAGCCCGCTCAGTGAACCAACTCAACTCGAATACCAGGCCCAAGGTCAAGTGGTATACATCAGTGATCTGTGATGTGGAGTGCAACATGATCTGCTGGTTGATGATCAAGTCTGTGAAGGTGTTCTGTACAAAAAAATCTCAAGTCTGTGAAGGTGTTCTGTACAAAAAAATCTCAAGTCTGTGAAGGTGTTCTGTACAAAAAAAATCTCAAGTCTGTGTAGGTGTTCTGTAAAAAAAATCTCAAGTCTATGTGTTCTGTACACAGTGTTAAGTCCATATATGTGTTCTGAACGCAGGTGTGACACCACCACAGGTTGTGATAGCCAGCAGTATGTCAGTGAAACTTTTCTGGCGGCCACCAACTGTCATGAATGGTCAGCTGTCAGGGTACCGAGTGCTTCTGCGGGATGCAGGCTCCGAGAGGGAGGGGTATGCTGGTCTGGAGCCCAACTGCAGCATCGCCAGCCTCCTGCCTGGCCAGACCTACGGCTTTGTGGTGGAGGCTAGGACTGCAGGGGGCAGCACACGCAGTGCACAGACAGACATTACCATGCCGAGCAGCACGCCTGCTTCTGTGCCGCCTCCTGGCACTGTTTCCGTCCTTAGCGCCACTCAGATCTTCGTCGGCTGGTCTGCCCTTGTTTCTAACGAGGGCCCCATAGACCAGTACAGAGTGCTGCTCAACATTGGTCAGGAGACTGAAGTGGAGAAAGGTGTGGGAACTGCTCTCAACACTGTGGTTTCTGGTCTCAAGCCATACACGGTGTACGAAGTTCGCCTCCAGGCCTGCTTGCAGGGCGTGCCCAATGGATGCAGTACCAGTGACGGGGTGTTCCGCCAAACATTTGAGGCGCCACCCGCGGCACAGCCACCACCGTCCTTAAGAGCTCTGGCTTCAAACACTGTTCAGATTAACTGGCAAAGTCCCGCCGAACCAAATGGGGTCATTACCTACTACCGCATTTTCCTCCGCTCAAACGGTCAGGCAGACACTGAAATCCTCATCAACCAGGTGTCTGGAGATGTCTTCAGCTTTGTCCACTCGGGCCAAGACCTCCAGCCGTATTCACTCTACGAGTATGGCATCATGGCCGTCAACTCTCAAGGCCAGACGCAAGTGGCATATTCCACTGTCAGAACTCTACAGGCGCCACCTGTGGGAATGTCTGCTCCACTGGTAAACCGAACAGGTGCTTATGGAATTTTCCTGGCTTGGAGCCCCCCAAGACAGCCAAACGGTATCATATCTTCTTATAACGTTTACGTAAGGCTGGCAAATAACGCCGGTAGCCCCAGCATGTTGACGGTCGGCGGCACAACCACAGTCACAACCATCAGTGGCCTGGAGCCCTTCTCTCAGTACCTGGTGCGGGTGGAGGCTGTCAACATTGCAGGGAACGTCTCTAGCATAGAAGTACCTGTCTCTACTGCCCAGGCGTCCCCCTCCGGCCTGACATCTTTCCAGGTGGAAAAGGTCACCACAGGTACGTCAGTTATACTGAGGTGGGAGCCGCCAGCAAAGCCCTATGGAGGAATCACCATCTACAGGATCTACGAGAGAGATTCTGACGCCGCCATTTACAGTGGCGCGGGTTTTGTGTTTGAGTTCAGGCACCTACAGCCGTACACCCAGTACTTCGTCAGACAAGAAGCGTGTAACGACGCTGGCTGCACTGTAGGAGGCGAGCAAGCATTCACAACCGCCGAGATCGCGCCCACAGGCCAGCCCTCGCCAACCATGGGCATGGTGAACGCCACTCACGTGCTGCTGAGGTGGGCCAAGCCTACCAATGCCAACGGGCAGATCACCGCCTACGAGGTATTCAGAAGGGTTGCCGCTCTTCGACGCAGGAGGCAGGCCACGGGCGGGAGTTCCGATGACGGCGAGTTAGTGTACAGGACGACGGCCACAAACCAAAACACGTATGAGTACATGGACTCCGGGCTGAGGCCGTACACGCAGTACGAGTACAAAATCCGCGCCTCCAACTCGCAGGGCTTCACGGACAGCCCTTGGCAGGTTGTCCAGACCAACCAAGCACCACCCCAAGGAGTTGCCGCCCCTGTTGTGATGCTGCTGGATGGAGAAGTGAACGCTGTGAACATCTCGTGGTCTCCGCCTGCCCAGCCTAACGGCGTGCTGACCAGTTACAGCCTGAGGAAGAACACCAGCATTCCGTTCACACTGCCGCTGGAAGGACCGTTCTGGTACAAATACGAGGGGCTGGATGCCTACACAGTGTACAACTTCACTTTGACCGTTTGTTCAGGGGGAGGATGTACGACAAGTGAGCCAGCCATCATTAAGACGAAAGAGTCCGCACCATACTCTGTGTTTCCGCCTACAATCACGCCGCTGAACTCCTCGGCAGTAAGGGCAGCCTGGGTCAGGCCTCAAGTGAGCAATGGAGAAATCACCGCGTATCAGCTACGGATGGATGGCAACGTGGTGTACGATGGCTTGGAGATGGAATACGTCGTGTCGGGGCTCGTGGCTAGCCAAGACCACACCTTCACCCTCACAGCCTGCACCAGGGGAGGATGCACGCAGAGTCCTGCCGTCACAGGGCGCCCAGACGATGCTGCTCCCGCTGACCTCGACCCTCCCGTGCTGCACGTGCTGAGCGCCACTGCCATCGAGGTTTCCTGGTCGCCGCCCAGAAGTCCGAACGGCGTCATCTCGTCGTACGACGCGCGGCGCGATGGGCAGCTGGTGTTCACGACGGCACTGGGTCAGTCGGGCAGCCTGCAGACCGTCTACACGGACTTCGGGCTGCAGCCAGGCGTGGAGTACACCTACACGGTCGTCGCGCACAACCGCCAGGGAAGCGTGGAGAGCCCGCCGGCTAAAGCCCAGACCTACTCCTCCTCTCCCTCGGGGCTGGCCCCACCCACCCTGCAACCGGTCTCCTCCACCGCCATCAAAGCCTCGTGGACGCCGCCCATCAACCCCGGCGGCAAGATCGCCAACTACACCCTGTACTGCAACAACACGCTGGTGTACTCGGGCGGTGCGGACCAGCTGACCTACACCGTGCCGGGGCTGAGCTACTTCACGCAGTACAGCTTCCGTCTGCAGGCCTGCACGGACGCGGGTTGCGCCCTGACCGGCCCCGTTACAGCACAGACCCTGGAGGCACAGCCGGAGCTGCAGCGGGCGCCCTCCCTGACGGCTCTGGCCAGCGAGTCTGGCTCGCACTCGGGCGTCCTGGCAACCTGGCACCCGCCCGGCAGGAAGAACAGCGAGTTGCTGGTCTACCAGCTTCTGAGGAGGGTCGTCACGCAGAGTGATACAGGTACACCTGTCGTCATCACGCGGTTATGTTGTAGGTTTAAAGAAAAGAGTGCGTTGCAGGGATAGCGCTAGGTTTTAGGAAAATGCATACACCATACGCACAGCCTGAGCAAAACTGCCCGAGACACAGACTGTGCGTGCGATCAGAATAATGTCAGTTCTATAGCTTATTGAATGATCACCTATTTCAAAGAAAATAACTCTATGAAACAGGCTATGGCTCGGGAAATGGTTTCGTTTTGGCTGCGGAAAAAACTATGGTGTTATTGAGAATTGTACAGTGACCTGTGTAAGAAGGCTATGGCTGAGGAACCAACAACCGCCAAAACCTTTTTTTTTTTGCGTATGCCTTACGCAATGTAACATGAGAAATGCATGAGTGACTTTTAAAATGCGTTATATACGGGGGAAAAAAGTGCGTGAACGCGACCTCTGATATTGTTAACATATTTTTTTCAAGGCATGGAAGTGGAGATAAGATTCTCGACAAAATTTATTGCAGCAGAAATTAGCTCTGGCTGTGTCCCTCCTCCCTTGCCCCCACAACCTCCACCAGTCTCTACCCATGTTTCCACATCCTCTGTTAATCTCTCCGTCCCTGTAACTTTGAACTTTCTTACCTTCTGACAGCTAGGGTCGTTTTATGACACATTTTTTAGATGTAAGTATAAACAGTCGGAAGATATTGTGATATACTTTGATGGCGGAACTGTCAGCAGTAGTAATAACTTGAAATTATGTTGGTTTTTTTTTTATAGAAGGCGTTGGTGTTTATATTTTCAATGTTGCCTGTGAAGGTGAGCTGTATGGCGATGTAGTGTTTGTCTATAATGGCACCGGCCTTCAAATGACTGACACGGACCCCCGCGTGCTGCCCTACCACACCTATCAGTACATGGTCATTTCGGCTAACAGCGTCGGCGCTGCTCGGAGCCCTTGGGAACGCGTCACGACACGACAGGCTCCGCCTACTGCAGTTGCTGCACCCGTCATCTTGGTAAGTGCACAGTACTTGCTGCACTACGCGCCCAGTCCACCTAGAGAATGAATAGCTGTCGTGCCTCACTTTTCTGATATTTATGCTTTGAATACGCGCGCGTGTGTGTGTGTGTGTGTGTGTGTGAGAGAGAGAGAAGTTGGAGGTTGGATGGTTGTTAAAATGTTTAACGTCCCCCCGCAAACTATGTGCATATCACGACGGTGTTGCTTTGACAAAGTTTACGTGCTGCCACACGTGGGACTTCTGGCCCAGCACAGACTTCAGTCCCACCCAGTCACATATGCTGACACCGGGCCAACCAATCCTAGTACTGTTCCCTATAGTGCCAGGCGTCAGCCGGGGCAGCTACTAGATTGCCAGTTGTTAAGTCTTAGGTATGACTCGCCCAGGGGTACAAACAACTGACCAGGCCACCGAGGCGGTGTGAGAGTGAGATTTCTTTATTGTCATAAGATCATTGTCCTTTAACAAGGGGGAGATAAAAAGAAATTACATAACTATATTGCATACGCATCCATTCTACTTCCCATTCAAACGCATCCATTCATCTTCACAATCGAAGCAAACTTTAGATGTGGTCAGTAGATTGACTGAACAAGTTACGTGATTCGTACACCAATGCCTTGAGACAGTCATGATAATAACCTGTATATATGCTGGTTGTACGGCAGGCCATTCGCGATCAACTGAATGAAAAAGCTTTCGTCTTCACGATGAGCTCTGTCTTCTGTCTAGTGCTAAGTGG